>JABSTQ010011242.1:600000-1173808 GCA_013358835.2 Ixodes persulcatus
ACCTGAACTAGACTTACAGCGATTGCGCAGATTAGTGATAACAAAAATGTTGACGTCGAACTGAAAGGAATAAGTAACTTTTATCTCAATATTCAGCCCAAAAGGAAGGTGAGCAAAAGGAACCGATGGAGCCATCTAAAAAAAAAAACCGCGTCGTCACTGTCAAAGAAAAACTTTGAAGCGGTTAACGTTATTGTCTCTATCTGGTTTCTCCATGATTGAAAGAGATCGTCTGCTATTTTCCGCCATCGCTGCTGTTTTCTTTTTGCCGTAGCTCAAGACGAAGCCAATCCGCGTCCTATCCAGGTGATTATCCCGGCCGTTCCAAAATCAAGTCGCGGATCGTTTACTCGCGATGTCACGTGGTATTACCCGCTGACGTAGGAGACAGGTTACTCGGGTAAGATTTGGAACATAGCCATTGGGAGACGTTGAAAATATGAACGGATGGATGTATGGATGCTAACAGCTGTCCCGTTTTATAACGGGCGGTATCTTGCTCCACCTAGCTTAGAACGCTACGTCCTTTTTATCTTAAAGATTTTATATATACCCGCGAATACACAACCATATATGCACAAACGCAAACGTCGCCTGAAAGCCACACAACATGCGCTTTTACGCAACAAATATCTAAGAAAAATCTTTGGTCGCGTACCACATGTTATTAGCGTCGAGATCCCAGTTGACACTTACGAAATTAGAATTCTGGTTTGGGATTACTGACGTAAAGTCGAGTGCCGATAACGTTTCCGTAGTGTTACGTAAATGGGGACGGAGGTTGGGGCGTGCTTTACCCGAAATACTGGGAGGTAAAGGCTATGATTACGAGATTTCGTCTAACGAGCAGAGCACTGCGGAGCTTCTAGATTTGATTGCGAAAGAAATACGAACGAACGACGAGAATGCAGTTTTGGGGTTTAAAACGCAACGCATTATCGTCCATCATGGAATGGCGCAATGCCGATCGAATTGCGAGTAAATTTTAACTCCGATATTTCCTTGAAACGTCGAAAGAGCTTGTAGGAACATAATGACACTTCTTCATTTCTCAGCATGTCGTAACTTCACTTCGTCGGTTTCGAGCCGAACTGGCGTGATACCTGCAGCGTTCTCTTGAGGATTGCTGCCGAGATGCATGTTGCAGATATGCAACGTTTGCGGCCGCACTGTGCTGGACAAACCATACCCACTATTAGATGCGTACGACACCTGAAGGGGACATGCCGCTCCGTCTCGGCAGCGTTTATAGTTAGCAGGGTTACCAACAGCGGCTGTATGGTAGGTCCCTAAGCGGAGAGCAAGTCGTCTGCTTCTTGCACATGTGTTCCGGTGACGTTAGAACGAAGCCGAGTTCTGATTGGCTTTGATTGAAGTATAGAAGGTAGAGCTCAAAGCAAGCTGCCTTGAGGTCTACCCACTATCCTTCAATACAATTCAATCAGAGCTCGGCGTCTTTATGACGTCACCACAACCCCTGCAAAAGAAAGAGACGAACTTGCGCTCCGCATAGGATTTCGACGACGCCGGCCTCCTGTTATATGGTGTAAGGAAAGCGTCTCGAAACTGGTCTGTTTAGCGTTCTACGCCGCCCAACCACCGAGAGCGATCCCGAAGGGACAACAAATGACGTCACAAAAGCCACAATGGCGTGCTGTCGGATGTCGCGATCCTGGCGGTAGGGCGTAGAAGTCCTGAGAAAGAAAAAGGCACGAGAGAACGCGAGTGTTGCTGTCGTCGCGGCGTTCCATCTCTTGGCTGTCGATCGCTTCCCTGGACTATCAAACTGGAGAGCGACCTGCAGCAGAACAGTCGTCTGCCAGCATGACACATCTACGAAGTCATTGATCGAAAATTGAGCAACCACTCTTTATAACGCGGTAAAAACACAAATCAAAAGAGCGTTCCAGCAGCCATGCCTCTTCTGATGCGACCGCTGCGTTCAAGCTTTCCCGCGCTTCTATTCCTTGGCCTCAATCGAGTGCTAACCGTGCTCCTGTGTAAGCGCTTCCGACCTCGACAACCGGAAAGCCTCTTGATTGAATTTCATTTACCTCTCGGCGAATCAGCTCGTGATGCTGGTTCTGCACGTCGCGGGTGCACACGCAGCGTGGCGTGTTAAACACGCGGATTGGCCAAGCTGTAATGTCATTTTGCTTAAATATCATTTAACGTGCCTGTCTGACAGGGGTATCAGTGTCCGGCGTTCCTCAATATGCTTCCTAGAGTGATTCGACCCCCGCATTATTGTCTCGGAGTTTGGATTTAATCGCGTCTACACAGTAAAATTGTTAACCACGGTAACACACCGTCATATTTTTGTTTTTCTACTAAAATAGGCTTTTATGAAAAGTGCTTGTGTCTTGGACGGTTCAAGAATCATTACGCGGTGACATTTACCAATGACGGTATACTCCTAAAATGGACGTCAAAAGTATTTGGGTCATTCCATGTCAAACGTCCCAGACGTTGCGCTCGACCCCTTCCGATTTCTAAAAAAAATTCATGGCTTTTCGCCGCAATGTCCGTAGCCATGCCCTGAATCATTTTTGGCGAAACAAATTTTTTGATGACGTGGGCGCGGTTTTAGCTTTTAAAAACAGCGTGAAACTATACTTCGTCTCATCCAACGATGGACTAAAGGCCAAAGTCACGGGCTGCCAGGTCCAATCACGTTCCACGCGACGCGCTTAGCATTGATTAGGTTTGGACGAATAATGCTCCGAATCCAAAAATGCTGCGTACTTTTTATAGATCCGACACTGCAAAGAGCCAGGACGTCGTGGCTTTCTTTCCAATGTAAAATTGTTGAGTCACTCATTGCTCGATCCGAACCAATCTCCGCCCATTCCAATCAGTGATCCGAGGTGCGGGCACTAATACGTGCATCGAAGCGAAAAACCACGCAATGTCTAAGTGGCGCGTGATTGGATCTGGCGGTCTGTAGCTTCTGCCTTTAGTCCATCGTAGGGTGAGACGAAGTATAGGCATCACTCAATAATTGATGAAAAATCAACTTTTAGTGAAACACCCAACAATATACTTTCTTAAATTTGTACGGTTTTCGACTTGCAATGTGGTTGGGCTTGTAATGTTTTCTTTAATATAAATATTAAAAACAAACTAAAAAACTTGAAAATTTTACCATTTTTGTTATTTTACCAAAAAATATCTAAATGATCCCGTGACTTAATAGAACTTTTTACCGGCTGCCCTTCAGGTATATAATCTGCGAAAAATGTTTAAAACCGCTCAATTAAATATCTCGCAGTAAACAAAAATCGTGAAGTTGCAAAAAAGTGCGTTTTGACGCATAAACAGCCGTTTAGTTCACCCTGAGGTTGTTCAAGTAAAAATGCAAAATATAGTGCGTTTGGAAGAACAATCGATATTCTTTTAATTCCGATAGTTTGATCAAGAAATATTTTGTTTAAAGCGAGAAAACAATTTTTGAAGTTGAACTCTCGCACCACTACCCGGCGTCGCTTTTTAACGCCTCTTCGCCGCACAGCACGCCACCTGCGACGATAGCTGACACGATTAGGTCCAAAGAAAGAACGAAGTTTTCTGCCGCTTCCCCTTGTCCGTCTTTCCGGCTGCAAGGGAAGAAACGGCGGGCATCGTGTAATAATCGGAGGCGCCGCCAGCGCGTAGCTATAGCAGGCCCTTAGCACCCGAGGGCGGCTCGAAACGCGATGCCTAATACGGGCGGCATCAGTTGACGTGGACTTCTCCTAAAAGGGAAACGCGATAGTCTGGCCGCAAAATCTTGCTGTTACGCATACTGCGGTGAAAAGCGAAACTATTCAGCGACGCAAGAATTTGCCGTTTCAAATCCGATTTAAACACAAACGAGGCATAAGCCTCCAACTGCGCGCATTCGTTAACACCACATCGCCTCGTCGTACGAGTTGCCCGTTCACGGAGCTTTCGTGTTGCTGTCTACATCTGTCCTGCCGTCGAGAAGAGAGAGTGATTATGATGTGTACGTAAGAAACAGCTAGCTTACTAGTGGATGCTCTTACTTGGCAGCGCTAAGCATTTGCTGATATCAAGACAGTGGAAGTCCACAGGAGGACACAGCCGCGCAAAACGGTCAAAATAGGAAAAGCCATAAAGCAACAAGAGTAGAAAAGAGCCTTTTCCGATCAAGATGTACCCGACAACTCGAGGTCCTGCTCTCTACCTGCGTGCGCACACCGTGACACCGTCGCACGCTTTGCCGGGCTCGACGGTGGCGTGGTGTGCAGAGAAGAGGCGCAAGGAACGACGCCAGGTTGCGGCGCGAAAGCTCAACTTCAAAATGTTTTTTTCCTCTTTAGAACAAAACTACTTTAATTAAACTTTCAAGAACAAAAGGAAATAAACTCTTTTGTAGAAGTCACCATGTTACGTTTTTTTTTTTCTTTGGGCCACCTCAAGGCAGAATTGACGGCTCTTTAAACGGCAAAACGCAACTTTTGCACAAATTTAGTTTTTTTTTTTTTTTTTGCAAGATATTTAGTTGTACGGCCTGAAACCATTTTTGTGTACAGTATACCCACGGGGCTGTCAATAAGAGTATTTAGAGTCGCATGCAGCAAAGTCATAGTTTGTAACAAAACTAAAAATATGCTAAAATGCTCATATATTCCTTATTTTTTAAAACTGCTTGGAGCATTCCAAATTCCATGACCATGATCCTTATTACATAAAAATCCAAATACCGTAGGGGTTTTAGGCAAAAAAATTCCAGTGTTTTGTAAAAACATCTTATATTTCATCAATTATTGAATGACTCATAGTTCCACCCCCCTTTTACTAGTTCAAACCGCCATCACCCCATGAAATTTGCTTTTCGTCAAAAAGATATGTTAGAGAGGAACCACAAACGTTACGGTGAAGAGCCATCAATTTTATTTTAGGAATCGGAGGTGGCCGTGGGACCTTTGGCGTGGCATGGAGAAGTCCTCATCACTTGATGCCGCCCGTCGTTTAGGCATCGCGTTTCGAGCCGCCCTATAGGTACAAAGGGCACAACGGGCCTGCTGGCGGCACCTCCGATTATTACACGATACCCGCCGTTTCTTCCCTTGCAGCCGGAAAGACGGACAAGGGGAAGCAGCAGAAAACTCCGTTCTTTCTATAAACCTAATCGTGTCAGCTATCGTCGCAGGTGGCGTGCTGTGCGGCGAAGAGGCGTTAAGAAGCAACGCCGGGTAGTGGTGCGAGAGTTCAACTTCAAAAATTGTTTTCTCGCTTTAAACAAAAATTACTTTAATTAAACTTTCAGAATCAAAAGATTATCGATTTTTCTTCCAAACCACCATATTTTGTATTTTTACTTGGACCACCTCAGGGTGAAATAAACGGCTGTTTATGCGTCATAACGCACTTTTTTGCAACTTCAGGATTTTTGTTTACTGCGAGATATTTAATTAAGTGGTTTTAAACATTTTTTATAGATTATATACCTGCAGGGCAGCCGGTAAAAAGTTCTATTAAGTCCTGGGAGCAATTAGATATTTTTAAATAAAATAACAACATTGCTAAAATTTTCAAAATTTTTAGTTTTTTTTTTTTTTTAATATTTAAATTAAACAAAACTTTACAGGCCCAACCACATTGTAAGTCGAAAGCCGTGCAAATTTAAGAAAAAATATTGTTAGGTGTTTCACTAAAAAGCAGATTTTTCATCAATAATTGAGTGATGACTAGTTTCACGCTGTTTTTAAAAGTTAAAGCCGCGCTCACGTCATCAAAAAAATTTTTTCGCCAAAAATATTTCAGGGCATGGCTACAGACATTGCGGCAAAAGGCCATGAATTTTTTTTTTTTTTCAGAAATCGAAAGGGGTTGAGAGCAACGTCTGGGACGTTTGACATGGAATGACCGATTTTGGCTCCTCATTTTTATCAGGCTGCTTGTCTGTATTCTCAATTTCATTTTTTTTTTTTTTTTTGCAGAAACAGTTTAGCGTCGAATGAACGTTTTGCATGGCGCGGTGCCCAGATAAACTGGCACTGGTTAGAAGCTGTTGTCAGCTGATGCACACAACGTGTAGCGAAATGCTCCTGCTAGGGCCTGCACTGCGGCGCCAGTAACTCGTCAGACGCTTTCCAATACTGGAAGCGTTTATCAGCATCTCATTTTCAAGATAGGCGCGTTCAAAAACAAAACTTCGCCAACTGCCCACGATGCGCCTCGGTGCATGAGGCATTTATGGACGCTTTCAAGTACGGCCTCAGGGCGCCGCCATCTTGCTGCTGATCTCTCTAGATCGTCTGATAGTCAAGCGTTGCTGATGCATATCAACGGCCTCAGCAATGCTTCACTATATCGGACGATCTAGCCACACCAACTTCAAGATGGCCGCACCCAGAGGCCGTACTTGAAACGTCAGTAGTCACTGACAGCTTGGAAACCGCAGGGCTTGGCTTACTATGTCCTGGTTTCCTGCTTCATGATTGGTTCTTCGGCGCTCTAATCGGCTAATGTCGCAGCCTCATGGGCTGCGGGGCAATATAATAAGATATTCCGGTTGCACCACGCCCAGCGCTTTTTAACCCGTCAGTGACTCCAGCTGAACGTAGTTCTTCAATGGCGGAACCGTTCTTATTTTTGACAATGAAATGTTGTGTCGAGTTTCATGTCTGGGGAAAGACTAACATCACGATACCGCGTACCTCTGTAAGAAATATTTCGAAGAACCATTTTTTTAAATACTGAATTACAAATACCAGACCACAAGAACCGTGAACCGAGTTAGTGGATAGTAACATTTAGTGGCTAGCCGATTCATTGTATATAGCATTTGTGGGCTTGGCTATGCTTCGTCAAGTTATTCTTGCTCGCTGAAGCGTAAGACTTTATCGATGTGCCAAATTTTACTCTTGTATGCACGATCCTGTTTTATACTATATTTGCATCTACCCTGGTTACAAACATAGTGTGATTTTTTTTTTTATAAAAAAAGAGAGTTGTACAGATAAGTCAAATACAGATTTTTGCTTGTCTGTTTTTTTTTTTTCGTAAGTTTGATTTTTTTTTTTTATTTTTTAAACATCTACGTCTTCACGATCGAAATGTCCTCAAAACAATTATGCACTAAATTTTACGTTGACCTCTCTGCACTGAGCAAATAAAAGGATGAACCTCGAGATATCAGTACCTCTTTTCACGTTCCCAAGCTCACAAAGTTGAACGCTTTCAGTACTCAGTATAGCGGGATAGCACGTGGGGCTCCAGTTAAAGGTACAGATTTGGATATTGCGCACCCTGATGTCTCTTATGGCCGTATGGATATTAATTGAATATGCTTTCTACTTTTTGAAAGATCTTTAAAGGTGTAAAACTGTCGTTCCCGAAACCTTTATGGGGGTGCTGAGAGGGCTTCACCCTTTCGGCACCCTTATCTTGAGCCTCTTAATATCCTCTCCTCTTAATATCCTCTTAACATCCTCTTAATATCAATATAGGATGTTGTTGCATGGAACATCCCTCATTCTTGAAGGATGTGAAAAGGGTTTGGAAAATACACGCTACACTGAAATGAGGCGAACACCCTTTTCCAAAGGTGTTCGCCCTTCAAATATTTTTTTTTTTTAGTGTGTGCCGGAAAAATTCGTCGTTATAAATTTGCAAATTGCTTGCTACAGCGAAGTCAGAAATACATATGCTTTAAGGCAGACAAAGTTTGCCGATCTTTAAACATGCATAATGCCGATTTGACCTCAAACACTTCAGTTCAACGCAAGAGTTGATCATTTTCGCGCTAAAAAGACCGTGGCCGTGGTGCAATAGTCATTCCCGAGTCCACTCAACTATGAATAATGTATTGAATTCGTTTCTCTTTTGAAAAAAAATAAAACTACAAATATTGCGATCTCGTGACTCAACATCTGGAGTACAAAACTACGTCAATGATGAATGCGTAAAGATACACAACATTAAACTCAAATCGTGCGCAAATGGATTCTCGGACTGAAACAAGCACGCCAAATCGCCGCATGCTGAGCTTTTCTCGTCAGCTTGAACCGTGCTTCCTATTTTCACAGTGGCGAGAGCACGCACCTCCATCCCGCGTATTAATCTTCGCGAAACTTCGATTTATCAAAACAGGGGCACGTGTTTGACAATGAGCTTACTACACGTTTGAACGATAGTCTTTGGAGTTGTTTACGAAATTCTCATGCGACGCCCCTGGCTGGTGAGCCCTAAGCATATACAGCTCCGAAGTTCTTTCTTTGTTGTTGTTTGTTTTGTTTTCTATTTGGGCGGGAGAGAGCGGGAGAGGAGGGGGGGGGGGGGGGGGGCGTACCAAATGTTTGAAGAGTTTTTTGTTCTCTTTTATTATGTGATAAGAAATAAATGATCGCAATTTTTTTTATCTTCTGCATTTTATCACATATCTTTCACATATCTTTTTTTTTCTTTTTTATTTCAAAATGACACAACAAAAAAGGTTGTAACGTATATTTCACAGTTTGTTCAGAACGCCTACGAGCATTCCTACCACCACGGGAACGGGAGAGGGGGATTAAGATTGAGAAAGCAGGTTGGGAAACGTGTCTGGAGACCAATCAGCCAACATTGTGAAATATTTACATTAAAACGATATTTTGCATAGCTTCCTTTTCTAAGAAGCGGTACCCACTGCTAGCACATTGTACAAAAGACAGTCTGTAGACACTACACAGTTTTAGGAAGCCGTTTTTGCACATTCGATAAATAACGATAGGGGCCCTCCGTTACGAACTACGCATGTGCTATCGCATAAGGCACGCACATTCGCAGTGCGTACCGGAGAGCCCCTATCGTACCGTATCGGATGGGCAAAAACGGTTCCCTAAAACTCTCGACTGTATCAGGAGCGTTTCTCTTTTGTACGACGATCCTGTGTCATTGGCCGCTCAAACTTTGTCCGCGGACATGTTCTAGCATGCGCATGTATGAAGCAAACATGATTCGAACGTGCTTGAGACGCGTGTACACGCTGATAATTCAGTCGCCGCGTCTGCAACCTGGCGTTTTGGGTGCTACGTAAATGCTGACGAACGCAAAACCATTTCTTGCTGCAACTGTATGCTGGAAGTTTATAGTAAAAGTGTATTGTGCCTCAGAGGCCAATTAATTAGAACTAATTGGAATGCAGCTATTGAAATGCCTTACGTGAGGAGTGATGAACAAATTGTACGGTTCAGTCTATAAATTTTAATAAAATAATTTACCTAGTCGTACGCCTCCTTAAAGATTTTCTAACGTGACCAGTCGTGTAACATAGAGCTGCAACCGCGGGGGAAAGGGGGGGGGGGGCTGTTTTTTTAATTTTTATTTAGCGAGGTATCAAGAGAGTATAAAATAATCACTCAAGCAGATATAGAAGACGCCTCAACACACATACTCGCAAAAGCACTAAAAACAATATCTTATGGCTTAAAAGAAAAAAAATGAAATTCCAAAATGTACGTCTGTAGCGTAAAACGAGCTCCGCTAATTTTTGTAACGCTTTTCATTAGGCTTAATCTTCAGCAGCTGTGTGCTTGATTAGTTGTGTGTTCAGTAGCTACGCCTCAAAGTCAAACCCAAGACCGCTTATCCGGGAGACCATTTACTGCGAACTGCCCATTACAAGATCTGTAGCTAACAAGGCTGAGCACCAGATGAGGAGATCGACAATCCTTACGGTCAGGAAATACAAGCAAACACGAGATACTGCACTGATGAACTACGTAAGCACCGCTCAGTCTATTTTAGGTGGTGCTGATGTGGTACGGTTGAGACCTCCAAACCGGTACTTCTATAAGGGCGTAATATCATGTCGTAACAATTCTATGAATGCTTAGACGGCAAAATATAAATTGTCTTGATACTGCGTGTAACTATATCTCGTCTATAGGCTAACGAATACGAGCAATGCGCCAACCGTTAGCAAGAACAAAACTGAATATTTTTCTCTTTACATATTCTATGCATGTTACGCACAACTCTCAATATTGTTATTTTCGTTGAAATGTCGTTGTATTTTACGCCTATCTAAGAGCTCCGCCACGGTGAAACCAGTATGGGGCACGGGACCTCAGTCAAGTTTTGTTGTTTTTTATTCTGACACGCCACCCATTGGTGTAGAAATAAATACAAAAGCATGCATACGTAGACAACCAAACTCAACCCCTATCCGCTCTCTTGTCGTCTTCTCCCCCAGACGGCGACGGCCCAATGCGCCAATTTATTTTTTCTGTGCACCTGAATAGAAGAGCTTGTCTGCTCGTACCTTTGGACCTTCCTAAAAAATTCCTTACCCAACACGAGCTCGCGACCGGCATCGGTGAATTTTGTGGATTGGGAACCCTCTATATGCAAGGGCCGGCTGAGTGAAGAAGCGGTAGTCAAAGGTTCTCTCTCGCTCTTCATTTTAGGGCCGATTCTGGCACCTTTCTCCCCCGTCATCTGAGGACGGTTCCTCTCAATTCCCGCGAACCACGAGGTCTCGTAGGCCTGTCAGGTCGGGCTGTCTGAGAACGAGCTCTGGCATATACTATCACACCTTTCTGGCCGGTTAGTAAGGTAGGCAGGTATGAAGTGCCTTCGGTTTGAACTGACTCTCGCCTACTATTGCCTGTCTAAGGCATATTTGCTTCGCGTCGATGTTGAGCGGTACTAAAATTCGAAATTCGGGTGCTCTTTTTTTTTATTATTACAATTCAAATTACAAGGCGAATTCATACACTGATGGTCCCAAAAGAAAGAACGAGAAACAGAGCGACAGAAGAGTTTAGAAAGAAACCAGACGGAAGGTTAAGCGTGTTCGTTTTGCCGCGGCGAGTTGAAATCACTTGAGAGCTTGCTAGTTTTATGCAATGCGTAATTCCGGTGTTCTGCAAAGTTTAGCTAGAAAATAACAAGGTACTGACCTCAAAGGTGATGTTTTACTGCTTCTTTTGTATATATTAAGCGTGGCCAGCAATACGGGCCCATCGGGTAGACCTTTCTGAAGCGGCGCTAATGCATGGGCCCTTTGTCTCTAGATTACTATGCTTTGAACTCTATCTCAAATTCACGTATCGCGCTCTAGGCCTACGCGGAGCGGAAGTTCGTCAACTTCTCGCGCAGGGGTTACGGTGACATCAGAACGCCGAGGTCTGATTGGCTCTGATTGGAAGGATAATGGGTAGACTTCAACGCTAGCTGCCTTGAGGTCTACCCACTATCCTTCCAATTGAGCCAATCAGAGCTCGGCGTTCTGATGTAACCACAACCCCTGCAAGAGAAGCAGACGAACTTGCGCTCCGCATATATTCAGTTTTATTTTTTTTTATCTTTGAGGAGCATAACACCTGTATTAGTTTTGAGGCGAGCTCATACATTAACGTTTAAGTGCGATCGAACCGCGTTGCAACCGCTTAAAAGGCCGCCATACACTTCGCGCTTTCTACTTTTGCCCGCCTCCACCATTCCTATATCCTCTCCACTGTTTTGCCTTGCCCCGCCTTGGTTCCCCTCGCACCTTAGGAGAGGGGGAGCACTGAAATGATTATCTTCCCAGCAGAATTCCGAGGTTGTACGTCCGTCTGCTGGCACCATCTATTGGGTAGCAACAGAGGACTTCCGATGTAATTCCGGCTTACATTGCGGATGGCGGCAGCTACTCTTCGTCTGAATTTGCAAAACTTTGACCCCTTTAAGAAGGGCGCCTTTGAGTAGATGCTGCACTAATTATCAAAGTCCACCGTTCTTTTGTGTAGTCACCTCGAGAGGATATAATGGATTTAAGGGAAGTCCCAAGGGGCCGAAGATTTGTGCAAGAATAAATTTACTTTCTCCTAAAATTGGAGTGCAAGTCGCGCTCTCTAGGCGACTGGTGGCCACTGGAAAAATCCGCCAGGTCCGGCATTCGCTCCCGGGACCTCTCCAAAACTAGCGGAGCGCTCTACCAACTAAGCTAACAAAGTTCTGAGAGTCGGTAGAGCATAAGGATGTTACCTGCTTTGCCGCCAGTCTTTATCGTAGCCACCGCAGGGGTGAGACCAGAGGTTAGTGATAACATATTAAGGTTTTTTGTGAAGTCCCTAAGGTGGACTCTAGTCCACCAATCGCATAAAGGGCACTATAGACCCCTTCCGAAATGCAGTGTCATCTGGTGACTGAGATGGCGGCTTAACTTTTGCCGGAATAATGGCGGCAATGAACCTGTGGCCTGCAGTATACTTTATCGGGCACCGTCACTTTCGCAAGTCAACGGAAAACGAAAATGTGCCCTTCACTGTACAGTTCTTTCTCGATCATCTCTTTCAGTGTCAACAGCCACAAAGATGCCACCAGTCAAAACGAATCGCCCACCCAGATAGACGCTTGATAAAGTTCTAACATCAAGGGCTTTCAAGTGGATTCTGCGCTACTAACAAATTGACTGGGCTCGAGTTATAGAAATGAACGCTTACGCAGCTCTTGCATTCAATTCTTGTTTCACAACGTGCTAACGTCTCGAATGTATAGGCCTCGAATCCTCAGCTTAGAAGTATTTTCAACATGTTTCTGCATCAGTAAGCAGAAGGCCGCCATTAGTACGGCACACATGCCATTCTTCAGATGATGATGGTGATAGGGATCCAAGAGGCCAGACTGAATTTCGGAAAGGGCCAATTGGCGCTTTATTTCAGGTTGAAGTTGATTTACTATTGCATTCCCTCCAAGCGTATAATGCATATGCGTGCACCGCCAGCGCTCGGTGTAGACACAACTCGGTGCTTAACGGACACAAATGATACGTATGTGTTCTGGGTGGGCTCGTACTCAATCACACGCTTTGTTCCCCAGGGAATCGCCACGGCCAGTGTTGTTTGATGTGGCTTTGTGAAGGGTACGATGAAGCATGCACTTTGAATAACAATATTGTGAACACCTGATTGCCCTTTTGACATTTAAGTGTCGTTTGCTTTGACGCCCTTCAATCGACGTAACTGGATAGGGTTATCGGTGATTTCTTACTAATTTTGCCGCGTGCCTCACGACTTGACATTGAGAGGTTTCAAGAAAAAAAAAAATACTTCATCGAGCAGCAAAATTTTTCACTTTGCTTTCTCGGAATTTTTTTTTTCTTAGAGACAAAGCGGCGAGCTCAAGAGCGATGACTTGATTCTCTTCTTTCTGTGGCCTGACATTTTTAGCTGAAATTTTCATGGAAGAGAAGTCTATCTCCACCCGCCAGTCCCGCAGGCACGAACAAAGTTCAATCACAACGGCGGCAACAAAACCGAATTCCTGAGACGTGTCACGCATGGAGCGTTAAAACGTTTCAAGCTTCGTTAGACTCCCGAAAATAACCCGTTACAACGTGGAAACGCGTCAGCTAGCAATCCTCCCTTTTTAAAAACGCATTTTTCTCCTTGTCGCTCTAAACCTTCGCGTAGAAGCTTTTTATATTTTATATTTTTTACACCATGTTGTAAAGAAAATTGTCTTTTCAACTTCATTTTTCGACGATCGTTAACGCGGAAAAAACCTTGTTCATCCAGGAACCTTCGCCCCCCCACCCCCAACGAAAGGAGTCGCTCGCCCTAGCTCGTGCCTCATTTTCAACGGCGACGCACAAACTCCACTAGAGATCCTCCACTTCGTGTCCCATATAAAGCTTAAGGCCCATGACTCCCCCAAATGCCCTTCCGACTCTTGTAAATACGCTCTAGACATATCGTAAAAATAAAGGCGTCAAAAATGAAAAAAATAGGTGTCTGTCTCTCACCGATCCCTCTCCTCTCTCAGGTCTCATCCCTTCCTCCCCCGTTCCCCCTTCCCCCAAGACACTTCTTCGTTCGACGAGATATACTGGGTAAAAAGAGCTTCCCGAAAACCCGTTTTTCTGCGAGTAAGGAGGAATTGATCGGCGCAGCGAACGCAACGCAGCGGGCGCCTCTCCTGAACGTCAACCATTAAATTTCCGGCGGCCAGGCCGCCGGTACGCGTGGGGCGGGTGTTAGAAAACGGCCCTAAAGAGGAAGAGCGCGAGATTTTCGCTCCACGACACCGTGAAGTGATAGTTTTCTCCCCCCCCCCCCCCCCCCCCCAGCGCCCTCCCTCTTCCTCTCCCTCTTCTTTCTTTCCCCGCCTTGCAGCCTTCCGCAATTTTCCCTCTGCATCCCGCATCCCCTTTTTTTTTTCCTCTTCCACCCCGTATATAGACACTCTTCCCTGTGCACCTCGTCGAATTCCCTTTGGCGCGCGATTATTTCGACCAGCTAGCTCGCCGTTCCTGCGTTTCGTCTCCTTTCTCAAATTCTGATGTCGTTTATTGTTTTTCTTTTTCAGAAAAAAAAAATTAAAACGAAAGACATGAAGTAGGGAGAGTATAGGTCGGTTATGTCTTTCTCCCTTTCTCTCTCTCTCCCATCTGCGATCTGTCTCTGCCACTCTGCTAACGCGATTCCCCCTTTAATATGACGCTCCGATTGAAAATGGTTCTCGGTTCGAAAGAACAAAACCCCGCCACGGATGGGCGAATAAAAATATAGAACCTGAAAAATTGCGATAGGAAAAGTTAGATAGCAGTGTAACCACGCCCTCTCGTTTCCTCTAGATATATTAAGTGTGTACTGCTTTTGTTCGTTTGTGCGGCTATATATATATATATATAGATATATATCTCGGGAGTTTCGCAGAGGGACCTCCGATCCATCACGGGCTCTGTGAAGCGAGTTCTCCTGTACTTAGTGTTCGGCAATTAGTTAATTGTGTGAAAGGAGTGTTGTAGAATAGGAGAGACAAAAAAAAAGACTATTTTCAAACCGGGTCTGTGACTTTTGGCGCGGCACGGTGTTTAGAGTTTGAACGAACACCGTGCTTGATCGCGCGAAAGAGTGGGGGGAAAAATAAAGAGGTGCGTGAGCTTGACGTAATACCTGCGAAGTGTATAGTTAGAAAAAGTGGTTATGCGAACACCAACACTGTCGTTGTACCGCACAGAGCGACTAACAAAAGGCTGTAGCAAAAAACAAATTAGAAACACTTACGCAATTGATAAGGTGAAGCTCAGCGACAGCTGAAGTGTGACATCGGAGCCGCTAAGGTGTCATTTCGGAGCAGACGGAAGGCATGAACGGTAAAGGTTTCAGCGCGCACCATAGAAGTCCGCATAGGCGCTTCGTATTCAACCGAGTAACACACCGGACGAAAATTCCAAACCGCTTTGGAACCAATGAGGGTGTAAAAAGTAGAGAGCATTTCAGCTGTCTGCGTAAGAGGGGAGCGTGATTTCGTACGTCACTTCGGTACAAATAGTCGCACGTGTTAAACAAAAAGCGCAGAATAAACATGGACAAGCAACCAGACAAAACAAAGTGCACTCTCTAGTGAAGGATTATTGAAAGAAACACGGGCTATCAATATTATCTCTCTGGCTATTCGTTATAGAAAATAAAACTATGTCTCTGTCAGCTGCAATAACGGGGCAGTCTCGCACTTGCTTTCCCCTTGCTTTCTGATACAGAATGCATCGTAAAATTCTAAGGCAGCTTTATCCGCGTATCCGCCGAGAATTGTTGGCGCTAATCCTGGGTCATAGGGCCACCTATCCCAGTGCGCTGCCAGATTGCCCGGCGGGGACTGTTTTACTGACCATGCATGTTATCTTGGTGCATGCATGACCATGCAATATCCTGCTTGCTTGTTATCTTGTTATCATCGGCCCGTGGAATGTTTGGGCGGAGTGCCAAAAATGGTAACCGTCGATATGAAGCGCGGTCAACGGCGCGAAACTGCAAAGTGTCCAACTAACAACTATCGCTGTAAAAAGAAAAAAAAAAAAAAGAGGGAGAGATTTTTTTAAATTTTATTAGTGACGTAGTACAGGGCCTCTAAACTCGTCAAACACAAAGTTGGAGCCGAAGTTGACGGAGCGCACCGATTGGCCTTTCACGGCGATGACTTCGCGCTTTTTTCGCAGACGTCCAATCGGCGCGCTCCGCGAACTTTCGGCTCCAACTTAGTGTTTGACGAGTTAAGGGCCCCTGGGGCCTCCAAACGTTTTGGCGGAGGGGCCGGACCGGGGGCAGTCTAGAGGTCCGGAGAAAATAATAAAGTAAATAGATATAAACGGGGGAAAACCTAATTATATAAACCTAGATAAAAATGTAAATGCAGTAATCAAGTCAGAATGAAAATATTAAAAAAAAAATTAAAATGAATAGACACCTCTGCTTTATTTTGGTATGTATTATTTAGCTAATTATGATATTATAAAATATTTTCTATCCAGAAAACTTACCGGGAACAAACCGAAGGACCTTTGAGATATTCACGCAGGGCAGGAAAACTAATTAATGCGAATGGCGAAAGGAGTGATGACAATAGGAAATACTCATGACACGGGACACTGAGCCCAATATAGGTGAGAACGCCAAAAAAATTTTAAGATAGATAGACAAGCATAAAACAGCTGAATAATATTTGTGATAACAATGTGAAATAGATGGTAAACAAAACCACTTGCAGGTTATGAACCGGAACAGACCCAATACGTTTGCAGCGTGTCAAAACACAGAATTTGTTTTTTTACACGCGCTTAAATTTTTGCTGGTAGCAGCAGGACTGGTGGAAGCGAGCCGCGGGCCTGGATTTGGAGACCACTGGCTTAGTACATCATTTTAATAATCTGAAATCGTGTGCGGGGCTATTATTGTCTGTCTTTCGGAATCGCTGTCGTGTTAACATCGCAACTACTAAGCTTGTTTGTTTGTTTGTGTGCTTCTTCGCTTGTTCCTTTTTTTTTTGGAGAGGGGGGGGGGGGGCGGGTAGTAGGTCTGGTAAATATTTTCTTGGATTACTTCATCGACCATTGTGATCGCTTCTTGACATGCTCGGCGGAGATGCAGGAGAAAGGCATGTTAGAGTGCACGTCCTACCGAAACCAATATCGACGAAGTTGCTGCTCAAATAATGCCTCCGTTGACCTGTCGTTTTGGCCTTACACATGCTCTGAACTGCGCCGACTTCTTGACCTTTTGACGTCACAATATTTTGCACGGGTGATCCGGGTTCAAAACGTCATTGGCGTAACACCGTTATCCCGTGGCGAGCAGTTTTCAGGTCCGATGACAATCCGTATACGTCCGAAGACAGAAACGTGCAAACCGTTTTGTGCGACATTTGTACTCTTTTTCTTTTTTTTTTTTCCTAGAAGAAACGACCGCGACAAGCAATCGTAAAAACCGCAAGGTATACCAAATAAGAAACAAAAAATATGAATAACGAATATCTCTTTTTCCCCTTCCGGTGTCTGCCCCGGAGTCGACTGCAAGGTTCGGCCTCCGACTCGTGTGCGCCTTGTGCGCAAAGGAAGCCAACAAAAGACAAGGGAGAAATTTAATTTCGGACGACCTGGATCTTGAATCGATTCGGCGTTGAAGCGAGCGAATCGTCCGCCCCGCAACGACCCCCCCCCCCCCCCTCCCCCCTTTTCCGCCCTTCAGAAAAGAAAAATCCCCAAAGAAGCCACTTGAAAAAAGCCGCACGCACACGCCAAAGCGGTTGGTGCGTTTTGCACGTGGAATGTCGAACGTGTACAATCCATCGTCGGGAAGCACGCGTGTGTATTCGGAAAATGCATCGATCGCTCTTTTGTCCGTTGCATGTGTTCGTGTCTAGACCTCCGAACATCGTGCGCGCGCTCTTCCGTACGTTTATATGTGTGCGTGCGTGTGGTCGCGCGGTTCAGCTCATGCGCAATCGCTACGGCGGTCTGTCTTGAGGTCTCTCGTGACGGTATGGTTTAAGACGAATGAACGGAAATACAAAGTCGTCTCTCTCCTCTATGTATAAATGACTTCGATTCGTAAGATCACGTGATCCTCGCTTCTTGTTAAAGGCGCACACGCAATCCAAGGTATGCGTCTACACCCACGATCGCTCTTTCGACGTCCGGCAATGCCAACAGACGGCTTGTTTTCGTGAACGTACATTTCTCCGATGAGCAGAGTGATTGCCGATATCAGTGGTCCTGTGCGTTCGTAGGTAATGATAAAAGAGCTCTCCTCGTAATCCCGCCATTCTATTGGTGTTCCTCCTTGCGAGTGCGTGTGGATTCAATTATATTTTTCTTTTTTTTTCTGGTTTTTTCACTATTGACAGGACCTTAAATAGATCGTAAGATTGCTTCCTACAGCCGGTGACAGGTTCAGAGTAAAAAGGAAGCTCCTCCCACCTCTCTCCACTTTAGTAAGGCGAAGGCTGGAGAGGAGGTCGCCTCCTCTCCAGCCTTCGCCTTACTAGAGTGAAGAGAGGTGGGAGGAGCTTCCACTTTTTTTTTTTTTTAACCTGTCACCGACTACAGAAACAACAGTTTCGTGAAAGTTGTCCGGAAGATTGTTCTGGGCAGGATAAAAGACCTTGAGTAGTGGTTTTCCGGTTTCTGATACACGACTACGTCGATGCGTATTATTTAAGAGATATTATTACATTGTGATTCATTGCTTTACTTCGATCCTTTCCCAATTTCGGCACGAATGACATAACGCGAGGCTACAGCCCATCTATGTAATTTGCTCTAAGGCGCTCGTAGTAAATGTCCTCGTTGCCCAACCAGGACGAGAGCTTGGCGAGTCAAGAGAGTAAGCCTATAGAGCCAGTAGACTCAAACCCCAATCCTCGTCCTCGAGTTCTGGTCTAGTCGTGCTTTCGACTCGTCTGTAGTACATGTCCAGTACGTTTACATAGGTTTTCCATTGCACACGTTATTGCGCGTAAAGGACTCATCTAAGCAAACCCAACTCTAACGTTGCTTGAAATTTACAAAGTGTATGATTTTAACTCGAACAGATTTATATTAAAAAACAAATTGGTGAAAAGTTTAATAATGCTACTTGTGCAGGTGAGTTTAAGGGGCCAGGGGGATATATGATAGGCTTTTAATCGTCACGATAATTCGAATAACTACGTACAACTGGTTAAAAACATTTTTAATCGGTTCAAATAAACATATACCTCTAATTAGAAACTTGCTGAGCATCATCTAGAACAGGAGTCTCCAACCCCGGCCCGTGGACTAAATCCGGCCCGCGGAATCAATTCCCACGGGACCTCGACTGGTTGTGGTCCTTTCAACAATGCCCGGCCCGTGGTCCGTTTCCAGCGGGCCCGTTGTTAGCGACGCAAAAGGCACGAGAAAAGAAACGGCGCCGCGCCGCACGCCATTCGCGCAAACTTGGATACCACATAAACCGAGAGCAAACTGCCTATCGTAAGACGGGTCCTCTCGCCATATTATTCGTTCGATATTGTAATTACAAGCGTCACTATTCTTATTGGCCTGATTCATACCTGAGTAACTACGCTTGTTACACTTCCTGTGTGTTCCCATGTGTATTGTGCTTAATGTCTGCCTCAAACCAATTGCACATTGTAAGCATAAGTTCTTCCATTCTCACTAGTTTTCTGCCCTTCGCGAACATGACAGAGTTCCTACGCGCTTTGATTTATCCCTGGTGAGTTTTCTGGTTCCCAATCATGGCGTACTGTCATAATTAGCTAAATATTTAATTTTAAAATAAAGTATATGTACTTATAATTCATCCGCCGCTGATTTTTAGAGCGCAGCTCTTAGGCGCCCGTTTCCGGCTTGAGCGGCGTCGGCGTCGCCGTCGGCGTCGGCGTCGGCGTTGCCGTCGGCGTAACCGCGCGGTGCATTATGGGTAAATTTTCCCGCTAAATTTAGCGAAAAATTTTCCCCGCTAAATTTAGCGGAAAATTTTCTCCGCCAAATCTAGCGGAAAAATTTCCCCGCAAAATCTAGCGGAAAAATTTCCCCGCTAAATCTAGTGGAAAAATTTTCCCGTTAAAATTAGCGGAAAAAGTTTCTCCGCTAAATCTAGCGGAAAAAGGTTCCCCGCTAAATTTAGCGGAAAAAACTTCCCCGCTAAATCTAGCGGAAAAATTTCCTCGCTAAATCTAGCGGAAAAATTTCCCCGCTAAATCTAGCGGAAAAAAGTCCCCGCTAAATCTAGCGGAAAATTTTCCCCGCTAAATCTAGCGGAAAAAGTTCCCCGCTAAATCTAGCGGAAAAATTTCCCCAATAAATCTAGCGGAAATAATTTTCCCCGCTAAATCTAGCGGAAAAATTTCCCCGCTAAATCTAGCCGAAACATTTCCCCGCTAAATCTAGCGGAAAAAAATTTCCCCTAAATGGGAGGTGAGCAGGAGAGGAGGAGGGACATAGCCTCCGATCTCCGTACCTTCCCCTCCTCCTCCTCAAGAGCTGCGCTCTAATTCGGCATTACAGGGAGTTGTAAACGGCTTTCATTTTTATAGTTACTCTAACTTTCAACTTGGTATTTAAATGAATATCTAATATATTTTTACATTTAGTGTTTTAGAGCGCAGCTCTTAGGCGCCCGTTTACGGCTTGAGCGGCGTCGCCGTCGCCGTCGCCGTCGCCGTCGCCGTCGCCGTCGCCGTCGCCATCGGCGTAACCACGCGGTGCATTATGGGTAAATTTTCCCGAAGCCGAAGGACCTCGGGTCCCTTCGGGAGGACCTCGGGTTCCTCGGGAGGACCTCGGGTTCCTTCGGGAGGACCTCGAGAGTACATCGGGTTTCTTCGGGGGGAGGACCGTAAAGTCACGTGACCCCCCCGAGGTCACGTGACACCCCCGAGGTCACGCGACCCCCAGGTCACATGACCCCCCCCCCCCGAGGTCACGTGACCCCCAGGCCATGTGACCCCCGGGTCACGTGGCCCCCCATTTCACGTGACCCCCCCCCGTACCTCCCCCCTCCTCCTCAAGAGCTGTGCTCTAATTCGGCGTTACAGGGTGTTTAAACGGCTTTCATTTCTTTTTCTTTGCATTTACTAGTTTATTTTACGCCCTTCGAGACCGTACATACCATATATCCGGCCCCTTGACCTAAACGTTTGGAGACCCCTTAACTAGAACCTTTAAATCAGTCAATTTTAAACCAGATTGGGAACACGTGGTAAGCGAGGAGGTGCGCTTAAGTTTCCACTCATGCAGTTGTGCAACAGGCACAACGCTGGTGATATTAGGGAGTTTTAGCAAACCGTTACCGCGTTCCGCGTACCCCACTACCGGAGCCTTTGGAGCAAGCTTTGAAGCGCGAGCGCCCGGGTGATACCGTGACCGCGGGGCGCGCGCTTAAAAGCGTGCTTCAAAGACTCCGGTAGTGCATGCGGTACGCAGAACGCGGTAACGGTTTGCTAAAAGTCCCCATTATTTCGTCCGTGTTTTCGGACCGCCAGCGTTGCGCCTTTGGCACGAGTCGAAACTTCAGCGCACCCCTTTGCTTACCACGGGCTTCGTATCTCTCTCAAACTGACAGATCTAGAGGTTGTCGACGATGCCCAGTACGCTTCTAATTGAAGCTATTAGCTTGTTTTTTCTAAGAGGTAAATAAAACAAAATTAATTGAATTATCATGACGATTAAACGCACTATATTATGTGACCAATATTCTAGAATTGACGGCTTTTTTTTTCATTTTTTTTAATTAAAATCACACATTCTATATAAAACATTCAGCCTTTCCACTCTGGTGAAGAAAGAAGACCCTCGAAGCTGTACAATGGTGGGAATGAAGTAATGGTCGGCCGCAAGTCGGCAAGCCAGAGTGGAAAGGCTCGAAAGGTTGCCGCCATCTATGAGTCACGGCGGCAACAAGACAACCGGCAAGCCAGTTGTCTGGTTGCCAGCGTCGCTCATAGATGGCGGTAACTGTGCGCAGTGTTGTGTCGACATTTACTTTCTGGCGGACACGATCCTGGGGAAACTAGCCCCGCTGTAAAATATTTTTCTTGCGTCACACCTCGCTCCCAAACTTCATTCGTGTTTAATCGTTTCTACTTCCACGTTTATGCTGCCGCCAATTTTTACTTCGCACATATCGTAGTGCAAGAACGTCCGAAACGCTTAGTCACGAAGCTCCAAGAACAACACCGGTGGTAAAAGTTAGTAAAGAGCAAAGACCTTGTTTTATGCGCAGCCCCTCTCTTCACAAGAGCCTGCGTTGGAGGTTATTATTTCCCATTTCCTCCCACCCCTTTCCACTTTAGCAGAGCGAACGCTGGAGAGGAGATCATCTCCTCTCCAGTGTTTGCTTTGCTAAAGTGGAAAGGGGTGGGAGGAGCTTCCACTTCGTTCTTGACCTGTCACCAACTATAGACCAGTGTCTGTTCTGTTCAATCGGCGCTGCCACGTTTGTTTATGCTGCCGCCAATTTTTACTTCGCACATATCGTAGTGCAAGAACGTCCGAAACGCTTAGTCACGAAGCTCCAAGAACAACACCGGTGGTAAAAGTTAGTAAAGAGCAAAGACCTTGTTTTATGCGCAGCCCCTCTCTTCACAAGAGCCTGCGTTGGAGGTTATTATTTCCCATTTTTATCGCTGGGGGCTAGGATTGCGGACACTGTTCTATATTGCCACGCACGTCGGGAAGTGACCGCGTGCGTGGCCGAGTGGTTACTGCGCTTGACTGTCGCGCTGTAGGTGTAGGGTCGATTCCAGTCAGTGGAGAGTTCTTTTATTTATTTTTTCAACATTGCGTTCTCGTGAGTTCGAGAACATTCTCGTCTGATCGAGTTCCGAATGTTCTAGTCACCGAACCTTCTAGGCTGATTGTTCGAGAAGCCAACGCACGTACAAGGGATTGCGCGTGGCGATCTGCAGTCAGTTTTGCCCCAGCGTTCGACTCTGCTGTCACGCCGACTTCGACGCCCGCGACGCTCTGCTTTCATCTGTTTCCTTTTATTTTTGGGCACAGGTTCGCCCCATTAAACATTTAGTTTCTTCAGTTATTATCGCCTCATCAATTGTCATTCGAGACAATATACCTTTTTCGCTTACTCTCGTTCCAGGCCACTAGGTAGTCATATCCGGTATGGGCGACAAAAATATAATAAAATATTTCAACCTGCAAAGAGTGAAGACATAGAGGGGAGACAAAACGAGAATGGGTGACGGTTTCGCTTATATTTTAAATGTATTCTATTGGCGCGGCGACGGCAAAACAAAGTTTTCGCCCATACTGGAAGTGATGATATTTCAAGATGGCGGCGTTCTTGTGAAAAAGGTCTATAAGGTACTCTTGCACCACCTCCTAAATAACAAGGTCCGTAGGACTCTATCTTCTACGTCACCTATTGGGGGCAACCGCGGGGAAAACAAACTGGACAGGAGTGCCGCCTCAGAGTTCGACTGTGACTCGGGTTTCAGGCACCGAGAACAAGGTTTACTTCTGCATACTTTCCGACGGCGCCACCTACCGTCGTTCTAGATAACAAACCGGAGGAACCACGAGCCCGCCTGTTTACGCGCCAGACAAGCGCAATGTAAGTACGTTAACCCCGTAACGTGAATCGCCTTTTTTTTTTCAGATTCGTGTAATTGCCAGACCTCACGCTAACGACGCTAGACGCTAGATTTGCCAAACGTGCGGTTCTTTCTGTGAGCGGAACGAGGCCAGAAGTGAATTGATAACGGTAATGGTCGTTTCACTCTGCTAACTCTCGCGTCATTGCTACGTTCATGTACGTCGTACATGGCTTCTTTTTTACTTATTCCTTGTTGTTGTTGTTGTTGCTCTTGTTGCTTTTGTTGTTGTTTTGAAAACAATGTCGGTTATTTTGCGAGTCCTCTTACGTCGTGCTTGTTACCGCCGCGGGAACGAGAAACTTCGATTTTCTGCTGCAAACATCTTCAACGCTTAAATGAAAGCAATTTTGAGAGAGGTAACTGCGTCCGGAATCTGCTTCTTCCGGTTGAAATGCTGTTTTATCTCTGCGGCGTAGATCTGAAAAATAAATTACCAACGCACGTGTGCAAATGCAATTGACACAATTTGGGACTAATTTAGGAAAGGCCAGACTTTTTAGTTATTTGCTAGATTCAGTAATAAACGGTGCTAAATCGTCTTCATTTTGATCTTTCCGAGACTCCTTTTGGGGGTGGGATAGGGGAGGGGGGGGGGGGGGACTTGATTTTACGTAACCTATTGTTTCGAGGGTCTTTTGTACCGCTTAATTACGCATTCCCGATCGACTTACAAGTGCTCGCACTGCGTTCAACTTCCCAAACTTTCTAACAAATACGGAAAAGTGACGACTGCCTTTTTTTTTTTGCGTACCATTACGGATATTTTAATTATTGCCATCCATCGTGTTTATTGTCTCTTTCGACATAAACTTACGTGTTTTTTGTGTGTGTGGTAAGCCTTTAATTACATTTGATATTTTTTTCATTCTATAAATAAAGCTGGCTATATGGACGACAAGCTGTCATTATCTTCTTTAAGCTCTCTTAAGTAAAAAATGATTTTGCCGCTATCTTCTTAGTGTTTCCCTAGCTTCAGTACCCCCCCCCCCCCCCCTCGTAATCGTCATCCTCTTTGCTTTTAAAGTGTCACAACATACCAAATGAGGGCAGAGGGACGGGGGGGGGGGGGGGGCACGTAACTAGCGACGACATTTAGAGCGAAGTTTAAAGATGCAGTCGCACCGTTCGTACATCGTACAAAGGAGACACGGAGTTTCTCCGCAGGCATTACGACAGAATTATCCGCGCACATGCCTCAGACAGTTTCTGGAGACTCTCTTTTGTATGACCAATGAGCTGTGCGCCCGCAGCTTAAAAAGGCGGTCATGAAACGATAGCGGGTTGGAATGGGCGCGTCAAGTTAACGCGCTCTAGCGCGCTCCAGCGGTCAGAGTGCATTCGAGCTAAACTAAACGACATCGTCTCACTTCCGGTGCACGGTGGCAGAGCGCGCTCCGCGAGCTCCGTCGTCGAAGATGGTGCGCGAGAGCTCGAACAGGTCGGTTTCCGGTAAGATGACGGCATTTCCGCTCTCGCGGCCAGTCTCGCGGTTACTCGCGGTGGTCTCACGCGGTGACCTTACACAAGACGGGAGAAACATCAAAGCGCAAGCGTTTTAGGCTCCGGGCAGGGCTGCCGGGCCACACTGGAACAGAGGTGTCGTATGTGCGCAGTCTCTGGCGAGCCAGATCGTTTCCGAACGCTCAGAGGATGCCACCGCGCTTGCCCCGCCAAACCTCACCGTCCGCGACCGCACCAACCGAACCCCTCGGCCGAAAGGCTCCTGCGCATCCAGGAACGGCACCGAGGTAGGAGCTGCTCGTTCGGCGCTACCATGCAGTACTCGAAGCTCTCGGCGTCGTTCGTGCTTGCGCCGAAGCCTTTAGGGACTCCCTCGGAGGCGCACGTCGCGCCTGCTTCGATACGTGGATACTTCGACGGCGATCACATCGCAGCTCGTGCGGTCGTTCCCTCATCGTGGGAAATAAAAACAAAAATGCTGGTGTAAACAGGTAAGCAAACATCCTTCAAATGCTCGTTAAAGTTCTTCATGTGCCTTACCAAAATTTCGGGATCGGGCGAGCCGATGGATTCGGCCATTCAGCCGTCATACTTTAAGGCTGATGGGAATCCAGAAGAAATTCGTAGTACCTTTAATCGCAGCACCATCAGTGTGCAACACAAATGCAAGCTCTTGCTGTTGCTGCCATTTCCGCGCACTAATTTCATTGAAATCGTCGTCTAACTAGCCTAACAAACACTTGACGAGTTTCGACGTGAAGGCCGCCATGTTTAAGCTTGCGCCGGAAAGCCGCAACAGGAAACGTTAAAAAGAGAAGTCAAGTGGCGCATCGGTGTGAAAACAAAAGTGCGGTCGTTAAGCTACGCTCCGAACCCGCGCGCTCTAGCGCAGATGTCCGGAGGCTGGAGCTCACTAACCTAACTTGCCCGTTGTTCGTGACTTTGCAGAGGCGTAACCGGTCCCATGGTCTGGCCCAAGTATATACTCGCAAGGACCGTCACTATCTAGGTGAAATTGCGTGGATAAGAGGGTAACGTATCTTTCAGCCTTGCCTTCGTAAAAAGCTCAATGTCGTAATTGGAGGATCGAAACTACGCAAGCCTAACGACAGTCGAGCCCGGCTCGTGGATTGGAAGGAAAAACCGCGTGAGCACTCGACTTTGGCTCGTAACAATCAATGCCTCGGCTGACACTCGGGTAGTGGCTCGTGTCCAACCAATGCGGTGTTGAGAAAAGCCGAACTCTAACAATGCCTGGAGCTCAACAGGCGTTTTCTACTCTGCCGATCCCAGCGCGTGGTTATGATTAATGTTGGCAGAAAAGGATAGGCACCAGGCGACATGGCAGCGTGTTCTAACTCCGAGTTGAGGGGATAAAAAATGCGCATATTTTCCGGGTTTTTGTTTTTATTGCGATTGTCGTTTTTTGCCAAGAAAAACAAAGGCAAGTTTATTCCGTTATTAACGTTATAGAAATGATTCTAAGTAATATATAAAAAAATGTAGCAAAACGTTTGTGTGGCTCTCTTAACCGGCAGGTGTGTAAATGTCTCTACGCTAGAGGGCGCGAGCTAACGCTCGATACAAAAGTTATAGCCAATACCATCAAGCAGAGCCGCATGTAAAGTGAGTTTGATCAATGGAAGGAGTGTCCAGAGCCAGGGCGCGCACGAGACTCAGATAGAAGGCTTGACATGCTCTCTTGGCCAACCAGAAGCCGAAACTAATCTTCTAGCCGTGGTAGCGAGAAACAGTTGTAATAACAACGTAAAAGTTAAATGTAGTAACTCTTCATGGTAGGAAATAGGGTGCACGTAACGTTTCGATTACGGTCATGCGAAAATGTGTAAGAAACGAATGTACCGCTCAAGCTCTGTTTTCTTCGGACGTAGTCTGACCGCTCGGACGGCGGATTCCCGGCCCTCGGCGCCTGGCGTACTTATTACGTCGATCGTTCTGTTAGTCGCGCACAGTTTTTCACATCTTCTATATCCTTACCGATAATAATCCCTGGAAAAGGGGAACAAGGGGGCAAAGGACAAACACGAAACTCGAAACACAGCTAGGTGACAGTTGCGCGACTGAAAAAATCCGCCTGGTATAGGACCAAGGAACTATCCATTTGAAATTGAGAGGTCCCTTGTTCGATGCCAGGACCAGGCGGATTTTTTTCAGTCGTGCACCAGTCACATGGCTATGTTTGCAGATTCGTGTTTGTCCTTTGTCTCCCTCTTTTCCCCTCTCCAGGGAATATTAGTTTTATTCTTGTCCAGCTCGCTTGCACATTTGCATTAATTGCATTATTATATATATCTTTATGTCTTCCACCATGATTTTGCATGACCGCGATCGAAACATCACGTGCACCATATTTTCAGTCACCGAGAGTCACTCTGAGCCACTTGTTAATTTTGTTTCTCGCCATCACCACCAGGCTATTATTCGCGGCTTCTGGTTGGCTACATTCGAATTTGTGAAGACGCCCTGCAAAACGCCCAGCCCACTTTCGGCCAATGCCGCCTCCTCATCTGCCTGCTATACTTCCCAATAAATGGCCAATGTGTTTGCCCATATACAGCTCTGCCATGAAGTTTCCATCCATGGTGTCTTATATACTTCTGCTTTAAGAACGTCAGAACTTAAGAAGTACGCCCTTTCCGGCCGAGTGCGTTAGTGCATCTGAGCTCGAAGCACGTGTAGCGAAAGGTCGCGCTGCAGATTCCAGGCATCCTGAATTCAACCCCCACCCCTGCTCAATTCGATCTGGATTAGCATCGTACCGGCGTGCGGTCGTGTATCACTACTGCGTGATGCACGTTGCCAGCCTGGGGAATAGGACCCCAGGCTGGCAGTCGCATTACTGCACTGGCTAACTTTATCATCTACCGCTGAGACACCAGACGCCCATTAAGGCTGACTAACTGCCGTCTGTACGAACACACATACAACACAACACTACCTTCGTTCCATTTACCGCACCCCCTGCCCCGGTGCAGAAAGGTTCGGGGGAGTGTACTTCCGGCATTTACATAAAGATACGACCGGAAGTACACCGCCCAACACTTTTCTTCACCGGTGCAGGAAGTGCAGGTAAATCGAACGAAGCCACGAGACAAGAAAAGATCTGGGACCAAGCTTTCGCCAGGAACTAATTTCCCTCCAGATCAATGGACAAATCAATCAACAAAGGTCAGTAATTTTTTAGTCATTCATAAGTACAAAGGTAAATGTGCCGCGAACCCAAAAATCGATGCTCATAAATTTTAACTGCGCTCATATTGAGTTTAAAACAATTTCGAGAGGGAGAACGTGGCTTTGGGGAGGAGAACAAAAGTTGGAAGGAGATTACAATAGCAAACAGATTCCGTTCCCTCCGGTCTTCAGGCCGGCGGAACAAAAATTGCTTTGCATATTTCCGCACACACACAGACATACAAAAAAAAAAGACGAAACATTGAACGCATTCGCTCGAACAAGATCGCTTCGTACGACTTCGGAATTGCAAAGTCACGCGTCGTGCTCCTCAATCAGGCGTGCATTCATTTCTGGTGGGGCGAGCTTCTCCCTAAAACGAAACATAACTCATAGAATGTCATTTTTGTTGTTGTCGAGCGGGGGCGGATCGTCTGTGTCCTTCGAACAAAATTAAGATGGATTGCGACAGACCCGATTAGCGAAAACTAATGGCTTGTCGTGTTGGCCTAATATTTCGGTCGTCTATATAAAATAAATTATCTTCTCTGGAAAAACATATTCTGGTTATTAATGCGTCTGACGCTATGCGCTGAAAAGGCACGAGGCAGTATACCCCCCCCCCCCCCCCCCTATTTTCCCGTAGACGTATCTGCATTAAAAAGAAGCATGGCGTGCGTTCCGCTTTTCGATGCTTCAAATGTTTGGCATCCCTTTTACCGAAGCCGTTAAGCACTAGAAAGGTTTCTAAAAGTAGAACAAGCACACGTTTGATGAAAGGAAGTGCCCTCTCAAAACGTCGCACTAAACTCCATAGTAACTCTGAAAATCTACCAATTATTAGATATCCACGTCTGATGCTTAAAGAAAAAATCAAACATCGGCAAGATGAATTGCGTAGTGTGTTGGTGGTGGTAAAGTACGATGAAAGAAGAAATGTATACAGGACGAACGGACGGATACATGCAACTCGTTATACGTTGCGTCTCATTTTATTGCTTTATTTTATTATTTCTGAAAGACGTACTTACGTATTTTATTGGTTGCCACTAGTAGTGACGTTACAACTTGTGGACCTCTTTCGGGTTAAGGTGGGACAATGTGCCCTGACCAAACCCGCGAGCCAGAGTCGTCGTATACCAAGGCAGCGCCTTAAATTACATCCAAAACAACACAAAATAAAGTCCCAGAAGACTTTATTTCCTTTATTGTGTAAAGAGATGACGAAGAGCTTCTTGAAAAAAAAATGAGATAGAGGTGAAGTTTTGCGTATTTTTATCCAGCGAATTGGAATATCACCATTATTTGACCCGTACGAATCACTGCACGCGAGAGGGGATACGGTCTAATCGTCACGGGACGACTGGTAATAGGCCCTTTAGTCACAAAGGAACATTTGGTCATAGGATGATTCGTCACGGGGGCAACCCGTCGCACAATGGTTCGTCCCCCAAAATGTCTTTGTGTTATTCGGGCCAACCCGGCATGGCTCCAGCAAGGTCAGCATGCTTGGTCGAGGGTGAAGAAACTGAAGCAAGTGTTGTGTCCCGAACGGGGAACGTTGCGGCAAGCTCAGAACGACTATTATTGAACTCGCATTTCATTCCCAAAAATAGAGGTGATCACGACGTACAAAGATGGAGCGGTGCTGACTCAAGACAGGTTTCCGTGTAAGTACATATAACAGGAGGAACAAAGCAACTGTTGCATTGGAGTTGCCGCAGAAGATCTTGATAGAAAGCAGAACTTACAAGTGATTCGTCTGCCAGTTGTATTATTACACTTTCCAGCAACCGCACCCCCGAGGGGGACCCAACTGAGATCTGCATAGAGTCGTCAAACTAGCAGATGTGTGCCAAACTCTTTTCTACTTGTAGCATTGAAATGTTTGCTTTTTTTAAATCACTTATTCATGTTACAGTGCAAAATCGTAAAACTCCACACAACATTTCATCAGGCACATCTTTGGCCGTTAGTGATGTCACCGAGTATAAAATGCCCACTTCGTCGCCACTTCACAATCGATGAAATGAAGATTTCACAGGCTGAAGGTGGCAAAAACGTTTAAGGCCTATTCACACGCTTGCAGCAGAGTAGGACTAACCGACACAAGACCGGCTTTACTAGGTTGCAAGTGTGAGAACGGGTCTTTACAGGCGTGCTCAAAAAATAAAATAGACACACCGACTGCAACGGGCAGATACACTTCATTGCTGGACAGCACGACAGCACCTGCCGCATTGACGTGTCTTAGTGCAGTGGGTCGAAACACTGTGCTTTGAAGTCTTGGACTCCTTATATCGTATATCAGGATGATAAAGTTTCTTTCCGGAGTATTTTCTATTCCGAGTATATTTGCACATGAACATTATTTCTAGCAACCTGAAACAGATGTCACGTGGTATCCATGCATGCTCGAGCGATCGTGCACATCCTTCGGCATCGCATAAATTTACTTGCATATTAGTTTTTATTAATGCATCCCGTTCCATTGTTCTCACTGCAAAGTCGTTAGGGAACATATGGCTAGTTAATGAAAACTTGGATTTGTAGATCATTATATCCTTCCCTACGCTGTCCATGTGACCAACAGTCCGATGGACGAGTCGCCCTATGACGAATGTTCCTATGTGACGAATCATCCTGTTACCAGTCGGCCTGCTACGAGTGCGCATGCCACAAATCGTCCTCATCCAACACGAGAGAAACCAGAAAACTAACCTTCAAGTGTGACGTCATACTCAGAGGTTTCAACTGCCTTACCGTTACGCGTCTCGCTTGTGAGGGAACGTGTTCAGCGCTTCGACAGTCCGGGTAAGGCTTGTGTAAGGTGCGGGAATCTTGAGACCTCTGCATAACATCACGATTCCCTCTTATGCTTCGTTCACCCTTAAAGGTGTCCTAAGGAGTGTTTCTTCTGAAATCGCCTAAATACGGCGATAACACACTCTGCGGGCTCTAAGCATCCTAGAAATCTATAAATCATAACAATGCGCGGCCGATTTCCCTATTAAAAAAGCAATCAAAGATCGAAAGTATCTCCGTCGATGGGAGGATCAGTGTGCCTGCAGCCAGGACGGCATGTGACAAATGAAAACGTGACATTTTGTTGATATTGCAAATGCTGTTATTACAAAATGTGCCCATGTTTTTGTAGATGATCCACTCTACACTCTAAAAAAAGCCCGTGCGCCTACTCTCCAGCATAACACTCGGAGAGCCAATCACCGCAACTTACGGAGGCAGCTCGGCGAATGACGATGCCGAAACATATGTTTAGACCAAAAAGCGCAGTCTGAGTTGTGATATATTAAGCAATGCAAGCGTGACTTTTTGTATTGCTTAATGCCACAACTCAGACTGCGTTTTTTGGTCTAAACGTATGTTTCGACATCGTCATTCGCTGAGCTGCCTCCGTGAGTTCCGGTGATTGGCTCTCCAAGTGTTGTGCGGGAAAGTAGACGCAATGGCTTTTTTTAGAGTGTAAGAAGTGCCGGCGCGTGTACTTACCCGCAAAACACTCAAAAAGTCAATCTCCGCGATCTACGAAATCAGCTCAGCGAATGATGAGGCGGAATATCTGTTTAGATCTTAAAATTAAGTCTGCGCTGTGGCATTACACAATGCAAGCATGACACTTTGCTTTGCGTAATGCCACTGTGCAGACTTCATTTTTAGGCCTAAACGGATGTTCCGCCTCATCATTCGCTGGTCTGATTTCGTAGATCGCGGAGATTGGATTTTTGAGTGTTTTGAGGATAAGTAGACGCACAGGCATTTCTTAGACTGTCGAAGCAAGTAAGAGTAGTCGAAAAATGTTATTTTTTCGCACAGAAGGAACATAATACTGCAATAATCATCTCTAAAACAAAGTATGTTGTTGGTTATTTTTGTTGTTGTTATTTTTGGTTTTCTCTTTTTGTCTTCTGCGGGAGTGATGTGTCCGGTCATAGCCTCCTTTATACTCATAAAGCCTTGCAGTTCGACGACGGAGCCGTAGAGTGCCCGGTCGCAGATTCGGAAGCGCGAGGATCTGGTAGCACAGGGCATCAAAGAGCCATTTCTCGAAAACCCTGGATGTCAGCGCAGAGCTTTTGCAGCGGCGAGGACCCGAAACACACTTTTTCGCTAGGGAGAAGAGTGTTCCGGCGTCTCGCCGCAGCAGGGTGCCACTCACGTGGCTCTCCTGTCATCCGTTGTCTGCCGCTCCACCTTTTCTATTTCGGCGGCCGCTTCTTGTGGCGATCTGCCGGGGTTTTTCAGTATATAACAGGCTATGGTCCGGTCGTCAGCTCTCGGGCGCTCGAGCGTGCTCTCGCTGGGTCAAATCGTAGTCCGGGCTGTATGGGCAACGAAACGCGCGCATTCGAGATATCACATCGCGGTTCCACCGGTCGCACGCGCGAGGATCACCCAAAATGTAGGAGAATGCAGGGATTGATGTTCCACGCGCCGCACGTGTTGGCCTCAGCAGTAGTAACTTTTCTAAAGCAAATGCTTAAAACAAATTGCATATTGCACGCGCGCTCCTCTACGCTTTATGTTTTGTTATTTACTTTGAATTCTTATACGGAGAAGGCGTGCACGTGCAGCGCGTAAAGCACCAATTTTGGCTAACAGTGGTCCTGGTTTTGTAACATAGTCCTCCCATCGCCGCAGATGAAATCAGTGTGTTGCAATCTTTGATTGCTTTTTTAAAGAGGAACCCGGCCGCCTATCGTCATGATTCAGGAATTTCTAGGATGCTTAGAGCCAGCAGAGCGAGTTGTCGTCATATGTAGGCGATATCAGAAATCTCCTCAGGACACCTTTGAACTGAGACTCCAGTCAATGCCACAAGCACGAAAGCTCGAGGTCTCTGCTTTAAAGCGTTCTTCCGCAGAACAAGCACTCGAGCTTAGAATGCACGTCCCAAAGCCAGGAGTGAGGGATAGCTCGCGCTTGTAGCCTTGGCTGAAGTCTCAGCTTAAGGATGAACACAGTATAAGGAGTATTCACTGGGCACATATTTGTGGGTGATATCTAGAGCGCATGCTCTGAACGAGCCCACATTAATAGGCTGCTAAGACCGGCAATCTTGAGGGTGCGGAATGCACGTTACAAAAGAACGGTGGAAGCTCGCCATGAGCACGCGCTCAGCAGTCGTGCACACATCTATGGCCGCCAGTGAATACTTCCTTCACTGGCGGCCATATCTGTGCGCGTGGCTGCTGAGCGCGTGCTGACGGCGAGCTTCCGCAGTTCTTTTGCAACGTGCATTCCGCACCATCAAGGTTGCCGGTCCTAGCAGGCTATTAATGTGAGCTCGTTCTGAGCATGCGCTCTAAACATCGCCCTCAAATATGGCGTCCAGCGAATACCCCCTATTAGCGGCGAGATGTTTCGGTGTCGCCCTCGCTTGGTTACCTTTCGTGACGTCATTACCTTGTGAAGAACAAGTTCAATGGTGTTTGTAATGAGCATGGTGAAAGCCTGAAATCATAGCGCTCTCAAAGTGCCCACACCGTCAAAATTGAAGTTCTTCCATTCCTCTTATTTGCGTCAATTTGATATCCTTTGCTGACGTCATAGTCAGCATTCGGCCAATTGTGGTGGGCCGACCACAGCGACGCCTTCGATCGCTCACGTCGCCAATAGCACCGAACGCGCCGGGAAGAAGACAGTGCTTCGGCGCTATTTTCGAAGTGCTGTTGTGGCTACTTGACACATCAACCTGAAATATAATCCTGATATTTGCGATCCCGGAGGTCAAATAAAGATGATTTAAGTGCTTTTTTTTTTTTTTCTCAAATACAAAATCATTTCAGTTTTTTTTTAAGCAATGTATTTTTATATGACAATAACGTTAGGTGGCGACAGATTCAAATGCATTTGACTACATTTGTTGTTTTGGCCATTTGTGGGGTCGCAAACGCTACCATTTTGAGTAACAAAAACGTGTTTTTTTATTCATCCTAGCAAAACCAGCGAATGTTGGCCTACGTTACTCAAACTGCTAGTTAAAGCAAGTAGGCAGGCGAGCTGGTTAAAGATAGATGGTTAAAGTTACGCACAAATCTTTAGCTGCGTTCGGAGGTTCGTGTCTGTCCGTCCTTGTTTGTCCCCTCGCTCCAGGGTTACCATGCCTAAGCTCAAACTGCTGTTTGAGAACTGAAAACAAATCGACGACTTTTTTTTATTTCTATCCGCTGTTCGTTCACTTATATCTAAGACGTTATCTTGAAACCTGCATTACGACACGCTATTAATGCTGCTTTGTTTCGGACTGTATCACCCAACGCTATTACTGGCTCGAAAATATATCACAAACTACATGTTCCGTTTCAGAAGTGCCGCGAACCTTCTAACGCTTTCCAGGGGGCTATGTAAGACCGCGGTACGAAAAGACCGGGACATCGCCTCTTGCTGCGATTGGTCGGTGCTACGCTGACCAATCTTAGCTAGGCTAGATGCCGCTAGGTACCGCCCAATTCATGTGCTACAAAAACTATTTTTATTTGCTCACGACACCACTATACTTCGGGCACCTTTGTCATACACACATGTAGACACATTACGCATTCCACTATCATCAGCTGAACATATACATTGAGCGTTGAGCGCATACACATACACGGCACTACAAACATCGATACAACAGCGCACTAACCCAATAACTACGTCTTAGCTCTGCGTTTCCGCCTTTAATACTGGTCGTTTTCAAGGTACGGATTTTATCGGTCACCACCTAAGCCATTAATAATATTCCGAGCATGTTAATTTGTTTCAGTAATGTCATACCTCCGAAAGTATTTTGAACGGCTCAGGGGACGAATCTCTTAGTAAAAAGTAAACTCTCATGCCGTAATTATTTGAAAGCCAATAAATCAAGCCGCTTCACTGCAAGCGATGTGTTTGCTTCTCCGCACGGAACGTCGAAGCCAGTATTTCTATTGTAGCATTTGTTTCTATTCGTGCTGTTTGCGTGCCGCTGCAATTGTCGTCTTGAATTGATCTCTGTAGAGGGGGTATTCACTCAGGTGTAAGCGAAGCTCCATGGGCAGAGAAATCATCTTTTCCATCAACTTGAATGCAGACAAAGCCGCGACTTGCGGCAGGTGTTAAGTGTACGGAGCTACGCCGTGGTGAGCTCGAAATCCTCTAGCGCGCATTCCAGCACGCCATTTGGAGGGCAGTTTCTCCAGAAATCCTAGTACATTTACGCAACAAAACAAAAGATAGCTTTTTTTTTTACGATTTTACTTACCATTGTTTCTTAATGCTAAAATTCCAAACTGTAAATACGTACTTTCTGTCATATTTCCATACTGTTCAGTCTTTTTCCCAGAGCGCAATCGCTCTAGGGAGGAGAAAACAGGAAATCGCAGAGGACAGTCACATTGGCCATTGTACGATAGGAGCTACGGTTCAGACCAGCGTTCCAACATGACTATCCGCACGTCGATCGATTGCACCGTAATCCGTCAAGCGGTCTTAAACTCTTTATTGTAAAGCAGAATGTCAACCTGCGACACCAAGCCCCCTCCGATCACAGTCCGACCAGTGGCATTAATGCCCGATAGTTTACATCATCTCATCTTGTTGTTACACCAATGATACGCGAACGCACGGTCACATCGGCGATAATTCCAGTCTTCTGTCCACAACGCACAGCACTGCCATCCCGATGTTACTGCTATGTTGGTGACACGCAGATATACAGAACCACGTTGATTACGGGTTGACACTCGGCATCGGAAAACACAACCGAACTCAGCACAGAAGGTACCCAGGCACCCGGCAGCCAAACCTGCCTGTCTTGGGCGCAGTTTCCGCGGTTTCCATGCGTCGTCAACGTCGAAACGTTGTTCCGCCATTGGAGACGGCCATCTTAGCCGTAGCGCTGCTGGCGCTGCTCCGGAACTTCGCCGTTTCTAACAGCTTCGTTTGCTCGTTCAATAAAATTAGTGGTAAACAACTTTCAGCCTTTCCACTCTGGGGAAAAAGGAAGACCAGCGAAGCTGTACTATGGTGGAACGACCTCAATCACGACGTCTTGGACGACATAAAGGACGACGCCTAGAGGACGACGTCTAGGACGACCTCAAGGACGACTTCTGGGACGACCTCGAGGACGACATCTAAGACGACCTCAAGGAAGTTCCATTCTGGTGAAAACCAGAGTGGAAAGGCTGTAAAGGTTGCCGCCATCTATGAGCGACGGCGGCAACCGGACAACCGGCAAGCAAGTTGTATGGTTGCCGCCGTCGCTCATAGATGGCGGTAGCTGTCCCGAGTTTTGTGTCGACATTTATTTAGTGACGTACACAAAACTGGGGAAACTAGCCCTTTACAACTCCGCTGTAAAAAGGTCAATGCAACCTAAATGTTCTGCACGTTTGGACTGGGAGACGGCATTACAGGCGGCCTTCGCTGCCGCTGAAGCTCAGTAAACTCAACAACATTTATTAAACAATGCGCGCGACGAACTCGAAAAACGAAACCGAAAGAAGATGAGGCAGGAGGGCGGAAACTTTCTCCCAAGGAGGTTATAAATACTAGGAGGGGTACGTTGCAATATGTGTGAAGCCTAGTCAAACGGTGTTGTGGCCAACGTGACCGTAAATCTCTCTGGCAATTGGTGCGCGTTACATGTCCCGTGCGAGATGGATGGTTGATTGTAGACGGATTTCTTGCCGGCTTGCGCGCGCTCCGTCCGGTAGGTTTTATCAGATCGAAGCTAGGCTAGACGTGAAGCAAGCAAGCAAGTGGTCGAGGCGGATCACGAGCAGACGACACACCGCTGTTGGTACAGGGGACAATCGGGGCAATCGCCGCAATCGAAAAGGAAAAAAAAAAAAAAACGAAAGCCTGGCGTTGCCGGGTCGCTAATTTCCTCCGGCTACGGGATGGGCGCTTGCAGCGTGGCCGGCTGCCGCAATCGGACTGGCTTTTCTTCAGCGGGGGTTACCTTTCACCGGTAAGCCCTGGCGTATTACACACACTTAGTTTTACGATAACAGGAATCGATCAAGAATTCTCTCAAATTTGCGACGGTCGCCGAACTACGGAAAGGATGAATTTCGGCCGTTGGTCGCGGCGGTGGCTGGACCCCATCGAAGTGGAACGTGGTGTGCTCCGTGCACTTCCAGTAGTCAATAAAACATCTCCCAACCTCGAGTCAAGTTGAGGTGGTTCAATTTGTCACGACAGCAATAAAACGTCCCAGTGGACGACCTGCACAGCGGCCGCAACGAAAAGAAAAAGCCCAACGTATTGTACCGTGATATAACATGAGAGTGATGAGCGCGCAGCTATCGAAATTGCAGGCGGGCGCGAAAATCATCTCTGCAAAAGTGCCTAAGTATTGGTCCAACTTGTCGGGTCGACATAGTTTCGCAATCATGTGTGTATATAATTTGTTCTTGCTTTAGCTACTGTAGTAATTAATGGCCAGGAGATAAAAAGAAAACTCCCCGCTGATGCACACAGATGCAAGGTACATTACCCAAAACACGTGAACAGGATATCGTTACAGCGCTGACGTTCCACGTTGAATACTATCGTTTTCAGGATAGTAGCGGTCTGTAGAAAACAAAACGCACATACTTTATAGTTGGGGGTACATAACGAAGCGCAGCAGGCGTGGACTCAGTAGGCTGGGCGCGGGACAGAGTTTCTAGCTGCGATGACTGATAAATGAAACGCACCAGCACCACACTCCCTGCTACCAGCAACCATCAACCGCGCGACGGTCACATGCTGTGGTCATGTCGGCCCGATAAGTGAGGAGGGTAAGGAGGAAAATGAGAAAGAGGCGAGGCGTCAAGGGAGCATGGCTTGTGGAGGCTACGCGGCTAACCTCATGCCCCCTCCTACCCTTCTAATCTCCTTGCTTTCTCCCATCTGCCTCTAAATGGAGAAAAACGTCTCGTTCCTCCCTTCTTCTTGTGTCCGCTGGGGGCGTCATGTAGAAGGAAGGAATACGCGCCGTTGCTTTTTTTTTCTTTTTTTTTTCTGAAAGTGTAGCCCCCTGTGTTGTTTACCAACGCCACTCCTCAAGCCACATCCTGCTTTTCAACAGCATCTTCACGAACCCGTTCATTTCAACAAAACAAAAAGTGAATGCACTGACCGAAGCAGTGAGGGCATTGTTAACTGTCGACAGAAACTTGTTCCAGGACCACGTCAAAACAAATAATAATAAAAAAATGGACGCTGAGTAATTTACAGTGGCGTCCAGGTTTTAGTTTTAACGGCCTTCCTTAGCTAGCAAGCCTCTGGTCAGAGGCTCGCTAGCTAAAAAAAGACCCAACACCACAGACGAAAAAAATTTTATAAAAAAATTAAGACAACTTAAATACCTTTTCCCTCTACCAGCCGTTATGTATTTCCTCTGGACCGAAAGCACTGGGCTGATTCCATCATCCGATTACCTTAAAGGGGTCATGAAACGATTTTCCTACTTCTTCCTCCTTAGTTTTAATCCTCAACTCAAATGCGAATTGTGAAATCACGTCGTCGTGACATCCTTCGGCACCGGTGCGATGACTCTTAGCTTCCACCGTGCTTTTTGTGCACACCATAGAACTTGTCATTCCCCAGTGACGATAAGTTCCGTCAGGGCACTCATTGGCCACGAACGCGAATCCGAATATTCGTCGACGGATTTATTGTTGACGAGTGCATACGTCCGAGTGACGCAGTTCTCGTGTCCACTGCGTGAGCTGGGCTCGGCTGACGTCAGTTTGGCACCGCTGACGCGCTTTGGGAACCGCGGATGTATCATAGTGAAAAGGCGGAGAGTTTTCAAAGGAAAGAAGGTACAAAATAGTCCGCTATATTTTCAAATGTTCGTACCGAAAAGCTGGCTTTTGACTTTCTACCCTCTTTCTTTTGGCCAACTAAACGATATGCGATTAGTAAAGTCCCAATTTAAAATAATTTATCCCATTCCAAAATTCGTTTCATGGCCCCTTTAAAGAAGCCACGCACTCGACATCGACAAGATGATAGACATCTGAACGGAAACTTCCCATCAGAAAAATCTTAAGACAGTTCGAGATAAAAACAAAATACCCAATTAAGAATTCAACCAAAAGGTGTACGAACATACATCAAGAACCTCCCAGATACCATTCCTCGTTATACTGGAGACACCAACGAGGGGCTCTGACGTCACACCTTTGCGGTGGCGCTGCTGTCGGCAACGCGCACGCACAGACGCCTCACGGGATTCTCGTTTCTGCGCAGGCGCAGTGCCTACACCAAGTGGGGGCAACGCAAACTTGTTTGTAAAGGCAGCACTTTGGTATATACGCGGTCCGAAGTATAAGGCTGGCTCCAGTAAAAATTAAAAAAAAAAAGTTGACGCGTTTTTATTGGACTGTTGTTTCGGTGCGTGGCAGCAACCTTACAGGATCCAGAGCCTCTCCGGGAGCGAGCTCGCCCCTTCCCCAAGATTTACCCGTCCCTATAACTTCCACACGATGCACCATTATTGTATGGAGTTGTTGCTTCTTGAGGTCGTGCCGGTAGATTTCTTCTGTTACGATTTTGTTTTTTCCTCCCGCACTGCCATTAAGTGGGACTGACGTTACCCATGCCGGCTACTCGAGGTTTTCGAGGCGCCTTCGTCTTTGTATTACCGTCGTTGTTTGCTTGTTGGCACTCCGTTTTGCTGTAAATTGTGGCAAATGTTTTTTGTTTTGTTTTTTTGTTTTAGGAAAAGGGGGGGGGGGGGTTGGGGTGTGTGCGTGTGTTTGTGTGTGGGGGGGGGGGAGATTCTTTAGAGCCTTGAACAAACTTACAGCATCTTGTTTGCGAGCTGTTTTTCTGGTACATACATTTACTTAAAAATAACGAGACCCGTTCGCTTCTACTCCGAGGCTCGATATTTACACTATCTCAGTATACGTTTTGTTGAGAGCGTAAAATGAATTGTTTTATCATTTCTTCTAATTCGAGCAACGAATCCACTGATCAATTGTTTTGGCATACGACATCTGTCTTTATTGGATAGATGTCATCTACTGTAATGTAGTGTACGTAGATGACATCTACCTAGACTACGCGGTACTTTAAAAGACTGTCACCCGCGCTTGTCCTGTATATCGTAATTGTTTTGTGCCCTCAAAAATATCAATTTGCTCCTACTACTTGAACTTCACTTAATTCTTCGCAATATAAGCGTATTTAAAAAATCCAGAGACGCTTTTTTGCTTAATTTATGACCGATACTTTGGAAAGCAATATCATTATGACAACAACTGGCTATGGTGTCAGGAAACGTCTCCGACTGGAGCGTTTAGAGTTTTATGCCGCCCAATCATCGAGAATGGCCCCCAAGTGGCAACAAATGACGTCACAGAAGCCGGAGTGTCACGCTGTTGGATGTCGCGATCCTGGTGGTTGGTCGTAGAAATGTTGGCGAAAAAGCTCGAGCGAACGTGGGTGTCGCTGTCGTCGCGGCGTCCCAACTTCTGGCTGCCGAAGTTTCCGTGGACTGTCACAGTGAAGAGCGACCTGCAGCGGAACAGGCGTCTGCCACATCCACCGTCGCTGCTAGGACACCACCAGGATAACGACCGTCGACAGCGTGACACATTTATGACGTCACAAGGCGGAAATCGAGCGAACTCTCTTTTTTTTTTTTTTTGACGCGGTAAGCCCACCAGTTGGAGACGTATTCCAGGCACCATAAACTGGGAATAATAAATTACCGTACACTTTAAAAAAAAAAAGTCATTTGTGATTTTTTTTGCATAACCTTTTATATGGCAAAGTGTCATGCTCAAGTGTATTATTTACTGTAAACTTTTGCTTGTCTTCTTGCTCTCTGAGGTCAATGGAACTATTTTATGTTGGTTTACGCTGTTCCCAGATTTCGCCGGTCACCCAAATGGAAGTTTTTTGTAAAATGGTATTTCGTCACCTTCTATAGAGATGTTCGTGCCTTTAAAGGGATACTGAACCAAAGAATTTAGTGTCCATAATAAGTGGCGCACGTTCTTTCCACGAGCCAGCAGCCGCCGGTGTGCGCCAGCACACGCAACGAAAATGACGTCCAAGACCTCTATTCGCGCTTACGAGGACAGTGAATTGCATGGGCTTCGGGCAAAAGGAGAATAAAGACAGGCTTTTCATCTCTACAAGTGAAAGCTACGTGCTTGTTAGACCAATTAATCGCTTACCTTTTACACCAGACACCACTGTTTAGATGATAAACTTGTCTTTATTCTCCCTTGGCCCGAAGCCCATACATTTCACTGTCATCTTAACCGCGAATAGAGGTCTTTGACGTCATTTTTGTTGCGTGTGCTCGCGCACACCGGCGGCTGCTGGCTCGTGGAAAGAACGTACGCCACTTATTATGGACACTGAATTCCTTGGTTCAGTAGCCCTTTAAGCTATTATTTCAAAAACGTTGATATGTCAGAACTATAATCACAGACGTACATTTGTGTTCTGATTTTTTCTTAATTTAGTATTGTGGTGAGTGTATAATGTTAGGGTGTTTGATGTGTGTGCGTATGTTTCTTAGAAATTACAGAGAAGATGCAAGCGAGCTGGTGAACTTTCAACATTGTAAAACCCGAGACGTAGGACAAAAAAAGAAAGAAAAAAGAACAGACCTGTATCTGTGTTATCTCTTTTTTTTTCTTTTTTCTTTTTTTTTTGTCTTACGTCTTCGGTTTTACAATGTTGTATGTTTCCTCTTCATCTGTGATGCGGCGCACCACCGGGAAGGTGTGTTGCTGTTGGTGGGCAATAATAAATAAACAGAAAAAAAAATAAACCTACACGCTGTACAACGAGGGATTTTAGTAGACGAGCCTATACGGACCAGTATATATATGTTCACCTCGACTTCGACATTCTTTAAACAAAAGTCACAAACCGAATGTCTATTGGGCGCTTTACCGAGCTTGTTGTCCCCACAGCCCGGTGTTTACTAACACGGCATAACAAAGAAATTGAACCTCGTCATGCACGATCTGGGCACGGGCGCTTCGCTCTTACCAGCGCATTGGTCGCACGAGGAGTGGTCTTCGAATCGTCATCTTCGATATCGCTGATCAAAAACAAAACAAGAAACTTCGCTTTGTTGTCCCCACAGCTGAAGCGTGCCGCTTCCGGGGCATCTTAGTAAAAGAGAAGATTTCGCGTGCACTGCCTTGATCGGCGCTCAAGGTGCGCGAGCTCACGTGCATCCTTAGCCTTGCCTTTCTTGTCGAAGGTTGTTCTATGTAGAGCACGAAAAACAGGGCTGGCTTGCTAGAATGAGCGTCTAAGTTTAGACAATGTGAAAGAGGACCCTGCCAAAGTTAACGCACAAGCGGAATGGTACATGAAATTGAGTCTCAAGCACTCACGCGCCTCATGTTTAACGATTTTTTACACAATTTAAATTAAGGTGTTTATTCTAGCAAGCCGGCCCTGCTGTCACGCTTAAACCACCTATGAGGAGCACAAGTTCGTCTGGTTCTTGCACGGGGGTTGCATTGCTGTCAGAACGTCGAGCTCTTATTGGCTGATAGCAAGAATTAATGGGTAGACCTCAAAGCATCTAGCATTGAGGTCTACCCACTACCCTTTCAATCAAAGCCAATCATAGCTCGGCGTCGTTTTGACGTCACCGCAATTTCTGCGCACGAAGCAGACGACTTGCTTTCCGCATTTTCGTCTTACCTTAGCATGGACTATTGTTAGCCGCGCATGATAAAATGCTAAAAGCACGAGCTATTTGCTTTGGATGAAGCGTCGGCGGCTGCACGAGCACCCGTGCACTGAGTACTCCAGTCAAGGCAGTCAAGGCTACCCGCTCGCGCTTGCACAGCCTTCGCAGTTAGTCCATGCTCAAGTGAGATGAAGTTTTATAATGAAGCTTTGTATCTATCTATCCTATATTTTACACCCCAATTCGTTCTAATATTTATGGTCAGACGACCTTTTTTTATGCTAGAACGATCGTACATTGTCGGCACGACGAATGAGTAACTAACACCACAAACGCCTCCTCCCCCCTAACCAAACTCCTTTTTTATATATAATGTATAGTAATAATTGTCAAAAACCAACGTGACCTTTGGGTTAGGGAGGGACCGCTAAAAAAACTAAAAAAAAGGGCCAGCCCCAACCCAACACGCACGCTCACGCAAACACACACACACACACACACACCAATTCAAAAACGCAAAATCCCCGCGCAAAGCACACACAACACACGCACGCACATACGGACACAGGCCCGAATCGAGCGCATACATTGGGGACCCGAGTCGGCGGCACGGAACGGGACGAATCGAGGACGGCTGTGGGCGCAGGGGACGAAACAAGCCTGCGCCCACCAAATGGACGCCCAAATTTTGAAGATGATTACGGCAGCGGCGGTGGCGAGGGGGGTGGGAGGAGGGGGGTGACCGCACCAGTCCGTTCACCAAACCCCAAGCTGACAGTCCGGGGAAAGTTACCCACTCGTCGGATCAGTCGTGCGTCTATTTTTGCGCCACGTGATGACGCCCCCACTCGTACCCACGCACTGAGAGCGGGGTCGGGGGTGATGAAAAGGAGGCCGCTGATTGGTCCGACGAGTGAGTAGCCTCCCACAGCGCTGTCAGGTTAGTGGTGAAGCAGAGAATAGGGTGGACCTTCCTCGTCGGAGCCGGGCAGTCGTGCGCCGTGAGCCGCCGCCGCCGCCGCCGCCGCCACGCCGGTGCGTGACACATCGGAATCACGGGAACGACGACCACTATGAGGGGAGAGGGTAAAAGAATGGAGAACGAGAACCGCAAATCGGATGAGCCTTCGGTTAATATTTGGAATGGCTGCGGCAGCGGCGGCGGCGGCACGGCATAGTTCGTGAACTGGACCGTCCCCCCGCGGTACGTGGACGTCTCTAATCACCTTGGAAGAGCGGAGGGTAGCGGCACGCCGCTCGACGGAACCTCCTCGTCTCGTTTAACCCCAGGAGACGCGCACGAATGTACGGAACCGCGCCGCGAGTCGTGCGCCGTATGCGAACGGGATCCAACACCATGTCACGAAGGTAAACTCCCCCCATTGAAAGGGAGGGGGGAGGGCGGACTTGAGCATTGCAGTCCGGGGTTTTATGCGTTGTGTGTGTGTGCTTCTATTTTCTATTCCTCGGTTACCGCTTCTCAACGTCGGCTCTCTTTTGGGAGGAGCGAGTAGTGGTTGGTTGGTTTCGCAGCACTCTGCGCTGTCCACTACGCGCGATTAGTGCGAACTTTCCACTTTGAAGTTTGAGGAGACCGTAGTTTTGTTGGAGAGGAGTTTAGTTTGTAATTGTAAAAGGGTGACCTCTGCTGTTTCTTTTTACTTTACGTTTTCTGATTGGAGGAGGGGCAGTAGAAAGCTCTTCGAAAAATAAACTAACATCGTTAGCTTTTTTTATTTTTTATTTATGAATAGTTTCGTGTGAGCTTGTTCCTCGTGGCCGCGCTGGTGTTCCCTCTCACCGGAGTAGCGGCCGTGATCTGTCCCATGGGTGTCGACACACGTACCACACCTCGGAAAACTCGTGGATAGGACGCGCGCTTTACGCCGTGCAGTGTCCGTCACCCGGCCGGTACGTGGAAAGTGCGGGAATCGCAACACGAAGGGCGTCCGAAGGAACAAACTTCTCTCGTTCAGTTAAAATCCTCAGCCGCAATTGTTTTTTTTTTTTTTTTGTTGTTTTTTTTTTTTGGGGGGGGGGGGGGGAGGGGGGGGGTTGTTTTAGTGCCAACTATAAAGCGGCGGTAACATTGCTAATACGTCATCCGAAAAGGACTAGTCTCCGCGAACACTTCTATCTTCCCTGCGTTTCGCTCCTGTAAATACGACGATCCCGTCACGATGGGGAGCTTTAGTGAACCGTTTTTGCACGTGCGATACCGTACGACGGGCCCACATGCTACAAACTGCCCATATGCGAGTCTTCTGAGGCAGCGCATGCGCAGTTGGTACTGGAGGGCCCACCGTACCGTATCGGATTTTTTAAAAAGCTATTCCTTAAAACTCTATAGTGAACAGGTTCAGGGAACCGTTCCCTAAAACTCCCTAATGATCAGGAAAAAAACCGTCTGCGGGAATTCGTTTGTTGCATATACATATACGTACGATGAAAACATGCTTCGAAGATGCCTCAGGCGTGCCCGTGTACAATGCAGTCGTCACGTCCGCAGCGTGAACACCGTGTTATTAGGGACTTTAGGGAACACTTTGCCGTGTGGCATTCGAAGCTCTCGCGATGACTTGCGTTCCAATCTGTATATGCAGACCGTATTTTGTATGATGTATAAGAGACATCGTCCTTCCTGCTTTAAAGGTAAACAAGTGTTTCCCGTGTACTTATAAAAAAACGATCAGCATAATGTTGTGATACAGTTTGACGCGTTTCAAAAAGTGTAAATAACTTCTTTTTCTCCATGCGTCAACGTTTCTACGCTCTAAGAAATGTCTAGAACGTGTACTACTTTCCCGCAAAGCATCGTGGAGAGCCAATGGCTGCAATCTACAAAGGCGGCTCGGCGAATAACAAGGTGAAATATATAATTAGACCCCCCCCCCCCCCAAACAAAAAAAAAAACAGTCCGCACCGTCACTGTGCGCATGACGTAAGCACATCAAACATCATTCTCCGTGTCGGAGCAAATACTATTTATCCTTCTTCCGGTCGAAACGCATTTTTAGACTCGTCATTCGAGGATCTCTCCCTCCGTAGGTTGCAGAAATTGGCTTTCCCAGGTACCAGATTTTTTATAGAGTGTGAGAGTAAAGAATAAATTCGTGTCAAACCACAAGTGAGGAAAAACTATACTCCTTCTCGCACAAAGAAAAACAAGTTTTTCGCATTGTTCATACGCTGTGCGCAGTAGCTCAATATTTGTTTGTCTGGGACGAAACGGTGCTTTTGGCGTTCTCGAAAACGAGCACGTCTTGATAACACCACGTATCGCTAGTTTGCAATCCTCCTGTATAAATTTTAATTCATCAAATAAAAAGGGGGGGGGGGGGGGAGTGATCCAGTAACATTCCGTGAGAGGCCACACTTTTTTTTTTTTTTTCAGCGGTTTTTGAGGTGATTGTGAGTGTAGATCGCGCTCGTCGAAATTTTGGATCAGAACCCTTTACCAAAACTTTGAAAAACTGCTCTCTAAACGCTCAACGAGAGAGGCGGCATTGGACGTTCGGAATAGAAAACAAAAATTATATGGAGTTTTTTTGCGGAAAAACGAGAGTCGGCCGTAGGGTGCTGAAATCTAGTTTCGCACAAGCATGAAAAAAAAAAATACGATTTTTACACAATGGGTTTCGGTCTTTCCGACAAACCCGCATACATCATGTGCTGGCGAAATGGAATGCACCTGCCTCATCTTCCGGGCAAGTCCGTGCTGTATTCGACGAGGTCGGCGCGGGCAGCGAACATGAATCTTTTCTGAGCTAACCCTGAGCCTGCTTCGGAAATCCTTTTTTTTTCTTTTTACTTTTTTTTTACTGTCGTTATACTCTTTTACTCTTTTTTTTTTCTTTTTGTTCCTCGTGTTTTCAAATCAAACGGCTCCTCGAGATTGTAAATCACTCCCCGCGAATCTGGTTGGGCATGTGCAAATTTTAGATCAAAGTTCATCGTTCGCACGATCACGGAGCAAATCAGATAAGCTTTGACTGAGCCAACTGTTCCGATCAGATGTGATTGCATTATTTTTTTTCCAATCGCTTTTATTGTTCGCTTGTTTAAGAACAATATGAATATAGTGACTCGGAACGCCTCCATGTCGAAGAATATTTCGCTGCCATCCTTCGATACATCGGTCACTACGATAGACGTTCCGACGTTTTACGAAGGGAGAATATGCAAGGCTCGATATTTTTTTTTATTTCACTCTGCAAGTACGTCTTTACAACTACAGACCCTTTGCAGGTACGGCCTCTGTGTGCCGCCATCTTGTTGCTGGTGTGCGCAGATCGTCTGATAGTCAAGCATTGCTGATGCTTACCCACGGCCTCAGCAATGCTTGACTATATCGGACGATCTAGCCACACCAACAGCACGATGGCGTCGCCCAGAGGCCGTAACTGCAAGCGTCTATAAAACAAGCAGAAGGGACCGTCAGCTTAAAGTACGCAGAGAGTTACTTATTGTGTTCTCGTTTCTCGCTCGCATTGGATGTCAGTGGCCATACCATGAAGCATAAACGTTCTCCGGCGGAAACGTCCGGTTTTGTGAAATTTGTTTTCATCGCGCGGTTTTGTTTACGAAAAAAAGTGAGTGCCATTTTGCCACGCAGATTGATTGCCCGCCCGTAGGAGTAAAATAAAAACAGTTGCCCTCGCCTGATTGGTCGAAGCGATTAAGAAAAACATCAATGATTGACCTTCCGACTGCATTGCAGGGAAGTGTATACATGATCGACTTTTGAAAAGCTTAAAGGAACAATTAGATTGAAAAAGTGGCGGTCTCAGGCCTCGGTGGCCACGCAAGATTACTGCAAATGAGTAAAATGTATATTACGTCTTCTTTTTTCTTCTTTTTTTTTTAATAAACAAAATTATAACTCATATAGTAAGCGACAATATTCTAACGTTATTTAACTTAGACGTTATACTGCAAAAAGACGCTAATTTTATAAAATATTTTTACGGCATATTTTGTTTCTAATCGCACACCTCTCCAACGTTCGTCCTTACCGTTGTTTGCCCATATTTTGATGAGTCGGCTTCCCTCGGAGCTATGTGCATTGTCTGAAAACCCACGAGGAATAATCAGTTGTGCAAACTTAAAAATTCCGTTTCTCTAGCGTTTATTTTTTTCGGCAGGCCTCTTCAGTTATTGTATTTCTTCTTTTTTTATTATTATTACCACGTATTTTCTTGCTTGCGTACGGCTTGTATCACTCGGTATTAAAAAAAACTTTCGCAATTTGGAATTTTTTCTTTGGCTCCTTTTATCGTTTGCTTTCACGAATTTGTTTGTACAATATATGCATATATATTTAAATATGTCTGCTCACTCATTAATTTGACCTGATGGTCGTGAAAATTGACTAAAACCACACTATTCATTCGTTTAATATTCGGCGCCCCTAATTATTCAGTTTTCGTGGCTTTCTTTAACGTTAACCCGAAAAGGAAAAAAAAAACCGTCGCTTGCTCGAACGTAATAGAAAAAAGAGCACCAGTTCATCCTACTTGTTTCTTACTTGTTTTATTATAATTATTTGCGTTCTTTTCGTTCGTAGGGGGGATCGGTGGTCGAGTGGTCTAGCGCACACTAGCTCGGAGCACGTGGAGCGAAAGCTCGCGCTGCAGAACTCAGGGATCCTGGGTTCAATCCCCGCCCCTGCCTGTTTCGATCTGGATGAGCATCGTACCGGCGCGCGGTCGTGTATCACTACTGCGTGATGCACGTTAAAGGAGCGCTGCAACGATATTCAGTTCGAATGTTTTACACTTCACACGAGCTTACTGGCACTAATGGGACTCAAGGATACTCGCACGCAACGCCACTGGCCAAGAAACTCCTTTGTTGCGGTGTAATTTCAAGGACAAAAACGATCGTTTTCATTCAATCTCTCCTTTGCAAAATTTGATGACGTAACGTGGGGATCGCAGTACACCCCAATGTCGATATTTGAATGCGGTTCATAGATTGGACCCGAGCATTGCGTGGGCACTCGATTTGGGCTCGTAATAATTACTAGCTCGAGAAGCATTCGGGTAGTGGCCCGTGTCCAATCGCTGCAACGACGACAATAGCCGAGCCATAACAATGTCTGGAACTCAGCGCGTGTCCTGAGCTTTGCCAACCCCAGTGCGTGGCTACGATCAACATTGGCGGCATATAATCGGCTCCAGATCACGTGGCCGCTTGTTCTGGCTGCGAGTTGAGGGGGTGAACGCTACTCGTTTCTCTTTCATTTTTTTCTAGGACTTCTATTGCGTGGGGTGAAAAACGAACGCGTGTTTCATAGGTCATTAATGTCAGGGATCCGTTCTAAGCGGTATTTGCGCAAAGCACAAAAATTGTTGCATCGCCCCTTTAAATACCCCAGGCTAGCGGTTGTACTGCACTGGCTAAATTTCTCATCTACAGCTGGGAGACTCGTCGCCGGTTGAGGCAGACCAAGTTCTAGGCTGTATAAACATACGCAAAACACCAATTTTCAACAGCACATCACATTCGGTTCTCAGGTGTAACATTAAGGAGCCCTCCTAACATTCCAATGTCTTCTTGGTTCGCTCTAATGCCTGGGTCACACAGCTCACACATCATACAAAACGACAGTCTGCAAACACGAATCACCCTAATATCCGTGGTTCGAATGCAGCGCGCCAAGTTTCCTCCTAGAACCCATTGTCGTGAGGCATTCGAAGCACGGATATCGCGGTGACTCGCGTTCCAATCTGTATGCAGACTTTTTTTTTTCTTTTTTTGTATGATGTATTTGCTGCGAGAAGTTTGGGTATCGCTAATGGGATTATTTCACAACCCAGAGTGAGGATACTTCAACCTCCTCTGCTGGTGCAAGCACGTGCAATGCCAAGCGGCTATGCACTACGAAAATTAAAACACAACCGCGTGGGTTACACGTGTACTACACAGAGTGAGCAGGGTTGGGCAGTATCGCGATAGTATTTTAGAAGTGCATTTTGTATTTATATTTATGTCTCGCGATACAATTTTAGAACTGTACTTTGTATTTCTGTGTGGAAATACATTATCGGGTGCATTCCTGTGTCTCGATAATACCAGCGGAGGATGTATCTCGTTACACAATTCAATGTGTTGTTTATTTATGGCGGGCGCAAAAACGTGAACGTTTAAATTCTACAGTGAGTATTTGCTTGTTGGTTAAAAAATATCGCTCAGGTAATGAAGATCACATTTATTTCCGGTTCCTTGTATACGCTAGCGGGATCACCCAACCAGTGCTATACCTAGTTTCCGGACATACCTATACCCTGTTTCAGACTTAGCGTGCAACGCTGTCAAAGCTACTGGCGCGAGCATGGGGCTTGATCTTGTTGATCATTTGCACGCGTTCTCGCGCGAACAAAACCATAGATGAAGCCACGCGCTCGCGCCAGTAGCTTTGACAGCGTTGCACGCTAAGTATGAAACAGAGTATAATTGATTCATGACAAACTGCATTTCACTGTTTATATTTCTGCAAATTGTATTCCTGCATTTGTACTTCAAAATACTTTTTTATATGTGGCAGATGTATTTCTACTACGTATCGCAACACCTTTTTTGTAAATGTATTTCGGTATTAGTATTTTAGACGTCTTTGCTATGCATCCCAGTATTTCTATTTCCAAATACATTTAAGGGTATTTCCGCCCAACCCAGAGAGTGAGAAACACAGAAGCACCCCTCGCGTGCTTCTCACCGCGAATAATCAGTGTGACCCAGGCTTTAGGGGTTCTTACCGCGGTCGATATTGTTCCGACACCTCCAATAATGATATCTGACACCGATGCAATGCATGCCCAAGGGTGAAAGCGGAGTATTGAGTATCCTTATCTCAGTTATCGGAATGGCCTAGTAAAAGTCTTTAATGTTGCATTCTTACTGGCTGCGGGGGGGGGGGGGGGGCGGTAATAAGAACTCCCGGTAGGGGGCTTTTGTTATTTGAAGCTGCTGAACACGTGTTTTATGACAAAGTTAAGCGCTTAACTACTTTTTTATTTTTGGCTGCTTTGCTTTAAGAATCCATCATTCATTAATAATAATCGTCGTCCTGAGTTTCTTCAGCTTTCGGTGGCTATTCAAGATATATATATTGCATAGAGAAAATATGTACGATATATATGTATCATGAACACATGTATAGCTATTCCTTGGGCTATAGACGTTTGCAACCAGCCGCGCTTCGACAGCTAGTCTGGTCACCGTGGATGTGAAAACGCTTTGTTTGGGCGCCAGTCTGGAAACCGTGGGGGTACGCCTCAGCAGTGCTTGACTCTACATAACGTTACTAAAACACTTCGTTGGGAAACTCACCGGACCGCTCGCGTCCACGAGACCTCACTAAATACGATAACAGCGCCGTCCTTTAGCGACGAGTCGAAACATGAAAGTTGATTTATATAGATACTGCGAAATGGCACTGCGAGATAGCGCCACCGGCCCTTACTCGATGAAACCTGAACTAGAGTCAGAGTACCGAAACTACAGTGTACTAGAATATGGGGTAGTGTTGGGACCGGAGCGGCTCGCGTGAAGCATGTGGTGTGGATTTCGATAGGTGTCGACACCGCCGAATAGGCTGTAGGGTCAGTATGGTGAGAGTTGTGCGCGTGCGCCGCGTGCACGCGCACGTGGGGAGGCACGTGCAGACTGCAGTGACTTTATTATGCCCTGTCGGCTTCAGCGCCACGATTGTTGTCTACAGGCGCAACCTCACAAGCTTCCACTGCCGAGCCGCACCGGTCCAAACACTACCCCGTATTCTAGTACACTGTATCGAAACTACAAGGTTCGATGGCGCCAAGATTGCACCTCAATTGTTTTGTTACTGTGGTCATTATGGGCGTAGAAAGCATGTTTTTTGGGGTAAAACCAAACGGGAAAAGTCTTTTTGTAGGAACGTTTATTGGAGATTAGTACAGAATGACAGGCGCGTGATGTTTTCTTAAATCTTTAGGTTACAAGTCTTTACGGCACAATTAATATTGTTTTTATACAACCATGTCTCACCGGTGATTTCAGGTAGCGCGTCCGTCCCGACCTGGGCGCGTCCTAACTCTGGTGGCATTTCGCGGCTCGTCCGCTTGGGAGACAGGGGTTGGCATCCCCTTCCACCGTATATGTTTCGGCGCCAAAATATCCGATTAAAGACAAAATACAATAGTCACAGCGGACACTCTGGCATGCGATACTCCCGAACCAATACAAGTGAACACAAGCAGCCGTGCAGTTCCCCCAGTGGCCGCTGGGGGAGAAATGGCGGCGTTGCGATCGCCTTGAGTTCGGTTCTCGAGTACGGATTGGTGCCACTTTTTCAAAGCAGACTCCATGGCAGTTTCTCAGCTCAGTTGTTCTAGTAACGTTGACTACATATCAGACGATCTGTACTCGTACCAACAGCAAGATGGCGGGGCCCAGAGGCCGTACTTACAAACGTCTATAAGTACGTTAATAATTAAGAATTTTGCGTCTTAAAAGGCCTCTGACACGCCAAAAAAAAATTTTTTTTTCAGGCTAAACGTTGCAATGGCATATCAGGACATTACAAAAAAATTGTTTCACTATATAGTTGGGTAGTTTGTTTTATAAAAAATAGAAATACGAGGCCCAATTCAAAGTTCCCGCCGTGCACTGTGACGTAACAGTGTACCGCAAGGTGTCGGGGCGGTCAGAAAGGAGGCATTGAGCTACGTCACTAATAGTGGGTTAACCGGAAGTAGCGTGAGTTTCACTCCTCGTGCTCTCCGCGACCGCGCCTAAGACTTTTTTTTTTTCGTTTTATTATTCTGCTCTTTGTACGAGCGATCGTAGAAAACGAAGTTTCAGTTCCACTAGCTCTTTATCCCTGCACCGTTGGTTAGTTTGCGTGCTGTAAAATTTGAGGACGAAGAGTCAGTGGATCGACGTGATGGAGGTCAATGATGAAAGCGTTGCGAGTACAAGCCAGTGTACGAGTGCATGCCGTCAGTCCGATGATACAGGGCTATAGGGGGTATTCACTGGCCGCCATATTTGAGGTCACTGTTTAGAACGCATGCTCAGAACGAGCTCACATTAATAGGCTGCCAAGACCGGCAATCTTGATGGTGCGGGGTGCACGTTGCAAAATAACTGTAGAAGCTAGGCATCAGCACGTGCTCAGCATTAGCGCACACAGATATGGCCGCCAGTGAATACACCCTATACTGGGCGCAAAACAAGCTATCAAGTTTTGAGAAAAAAAAAATTTAGAACGCTCGCAGAAATTAGGATTGCTAGCATAAGACACGCCCGATCGCATTGCTGAAGGTTGAGACACCGAGGTCGTTGAATCATCGGATACTCTCCAGGCTGTAGATGCCTGCCGTCTAAAGAATACGAACTGGTGAGTGTACCAAGTACAAGTAAACGTCGAGCACAAAGTACGTATTTTGTCTAGAACATGAGTAGAACTTGTTTACTGGGTGCTCATGCGGCCGATGTATGTCTCTCAGAAATGCATGCAGTGTGATCTCTTCTTCAGTTGCTGAAAAACCGGGACAGTCCCTCACACAGCACCTTCTAGGCATTGTAGTTGATCACGTCAATTCACTGACTCCGCTTCTTCTACCTTTACAGCAACATTAAGCGATGAAAAGCAAATAAAAGACCTTGTCTGCTTGGATCGCTCGTGGAGGTGCGGAGAATAACAAAAATATTTTAAAAAATATTACACGCGCTCGCGGTAAGCACGAGGAGGGATACAACTCACGTGACTTCCGGCGATGCCTCCCTTCTAACCGCCCCGACACCTTGCGGTACACTGTTCCGTCACAGTGCACGGCGGGAACTTTGAATTGGGCCTCGTATTTCTATTTTTTATAAAAAACCTACGCAACTCTATAGTTAAACAATTTTTTTTTGTAATGTCCTGATATGCCATTGCAACATTTAGCATGAAATTTTTTTTTTTTTTTTGCGTGTCAGAGGCATTTTAAGTGCATACGCTCCGTTTCAATTGGAAAGTCCGACAAAAGCCGATGAAGCCAAGCCAAGCGGCGCCAGAGAAATCGTCGTCACGGTGTTCGTTTTCTTTGCGGCCAATCACCGGCTAAACCATTCGCGCACAAAATGAAAAGCGCAGTATCGTGGCGCGTTTCCTACGCGAGTTTTTTTTTTTTTTTATTACTTTTGTTACAAACGCACAAAAGAAGATGAGCGCCGCGATCATGCACTTTTGGCGCTGCTTGATATGGCACGTTTACGCTTGCGGATTCGCGGGCGGATCCGAGCAGGCGCAGAACGTGGATTTCGGAGAGCCGGCTGGCGAAATCCGACTCGTCGCTGGCGAAAAATCTAGGTCAATTCGGGACCCGTATCCAGAGTTTTCCGCCAGCGACGCGTCGATTTTTCCACCCGCTTCCAAAAATCCACTTTCCGCATGCGCGGGGATCCGCCCGCGAATCCGCAAGTGTGCAAACGCGCCTTGAGTGGCTACATCGGGTCGGAACGTCGGCTACGATGGAACTTAAAGTGACACGGAATAGTATAGGTTACTAATAAAAGGGAGCGTGTTGTAGTTATGAGTACTTAAAATGGAAAGAATAAAAACACGAAGGACGCGTTCACGGGCAACCACACTCTTTCGTTTATGGTTGTCCATGAACGTCCTCAGTGTTTTTATTCTTTCCATTTTAAGTAGTATAGTGTTTACTCCGCTATTATACAGCCTAAGAACAAAACGTTTTTTCGGGTTTGGCTAATAAGCCTAATTTAGACGAAGCTACCAGCTGAACAGGCTATACCTTTACCGCACGCCTGTTGCCTTTAGGGTGGGTACACACTCCAAATTAACCCGCCTCCTTCGCCCCGCAGAAGCTGAGAGCCCGAAAGGAACCTCCGCACTCTCAAAAATACTTCCTACGTAAACGGATCTCGGAGAATTTGAAGAGGATTACGCGCTGAAAGACCCTTCCTGCTCGCATGCGTCGCAGTCAGACTCGGAGGCCAAGCAGCGGGTGCGCGCCCTCGAGTGGGGGCTTTCAAAATCGCCGCTTTACCTACATCACGTGGAAATCCATTTTCTGGGGAGCCGCCGACCCGACTAATTCTCGATGGGGGGTCGGTGATTGCACGGTCCCTTTCCCTCCTCCCTTCACCTCGTACCCCCTCACACGTTCTCCAGGTAAGAGCCGTCGTCCAACACCTCATAGATATAACGAGGCCGCAGGAGTTGATCGTCGACGTCACCTTTTGAAGGCCAGCGCTGGACCCAGATTGAACACGAGTGCTTCGTCAGCGTTCGGTTGGGACGCCTCAGTGATTGGAAGTAACGTCCGACCAAACACTGGCGTAGCACTCGGGCCCTATCTGTGACCCGCGATGGTCTTCGGTAAGTGACGTAAGAACTTGCGGCGCTATGGCCTTGTTAGCAAGAAAGTGCTGGGTCGTTGTGCCACCTCTCTCTCTCGCTTTCTCTTTTTCTCTCTCTCTCTCTCTCTCTCTCTCTCTCTTTCTCTCTCTGCAACCTGAATAGGTATTCGGACACCGTGAGCAGGTGGACGTGGCTTTGAACCGCACCCGGGAAAAGTTGTGAAGAGGATTGGAAGAATCCTCCTGAATAGTAGAGTGCGGACTGCACAGCTCTCGTGTCCGGGCCCGCGCGTTATGCGTGGGAGAATAGATGAAAGTATCCAAAACGGATCGTACTATCGGCGGCCATTACTGGGGTCACGATTTCGCGTTGAACGATACTCTGGCCCTAAGTAACTTGTCCGCTAGACAAAATGCCTTTCGACATATTGATCGGTACGGTGACAGAGTTGAGGCTGGTTCGCACAATTGCTACCATTGCGTTCGCAACAACCAAAACGACAGAAACGACAAAAACACCGGAACAAGCATGACTTAATATTGCTTCGCGAAGCTACCTCTTGCATCGCCTGCCACGTTGTGTACGGCGAACACTTTTCCTGGTGACTTTGTCGTCGCTGTCGTTTTCAGTTGCTGCAAACGTAACTGACAGGAATGTGTAAACGAGCCTTTAGGTGCCATCGCTATTCAGTGGCGGGGATTATGCAAATGTCTCTGTAAAATAAACTGATCTAGAAAAAACGATTTTTTCAACGCAGATTTTTTTTTTTCGTTTTGACACAGAACGCGTTAAACGGCTGGCATTTAACCGTTTTCGCTTATGGTATTCTTGTAACGAAACACCGTCGCACGAGTGCTGCGTCAAAGTTCACCTAGAATTCGAGCCCTCGCTGACTGTACGAATCATAACTGAGCCCCGCGCGCTAGCCTCCGATATAGGGGCCTCGCACAAAATCCAGCGTCCCGGCTTTTTGTAAGGCTCTTTCACGCATCACACTTTTGTCTATGCTATGTTGTCTCTGCTCCAAGTCTTGTTCGACTATCTGGTGTGTCAAATAGCGACCAGGCTCTTTAAATGAACCGCAAAATTCGGTTTCTTAGCCTATCGCGCTACGATTTTGTGCAGTGTTACCCACAGGTGGTGCATTTTTTGGGGGTAAAATTGGCAAAGAGCGACCTCACCTGAGAAAAAAGTAAAAAAAAAATAGAAAACGTCTTAACCCCTATGAAAACGCAGCGAAGCCACCGGTTTTCAATTAATAGGGCGCCCTATTGTTTGAAGACCGGTGGCTTCGCAGCGTTTCCATCGGAGTTAAGATTTCTTCTTTTTTTTTACTTTTTTCTCAGGTAAGCTCGGTCTCTGCCAATTTTACTCCCGAAAAATGCACCACCTGTGGGTAACAATGCACAAAATTGTAGCGCGATAGGTTAAGAAACCGAATTTTGCGGTAGATTTAAAGAACCTGGCCGCTCCTTGAGACACCCAGTAGATTCGAGTTACTCCCGTGGGCGATCAAACATAGAGCGATGCTCTATACTTCTTTGCGAGCGGAAACTGAGCGAGAGTAGGGAGACGAGAACGCGCTGGGGCCTCAAAAACATGGAGCTTTGGTTGGAACGATTAATGGGTGGACGCAAATCTATCTGCCTTTGTCTTCGCTGCGCACGTCAAACGCGTTCGAACGCGAACACCAAACGTCGGACGCCGGCGTTCCGCGTTTTAACGCGTTCGACGAGTGCAACGGAGACAAAGGCATCTTTGCTTTACCTCTATACTTCGTTTCAGCTTCGGTCCGAGCGCGGCCGATGTAATGAGCCGAAGGGCCAATCAAACAGCGAAGAGGCAAACCGTCATGGCGTGCTCTCTGCAGTTGATAGGACTAGCCGGTATTCGCCATCTCTCTGTGCGTGCCCCTACGCCGCCTAGTCCTATCAAGCGCAGAGAGCACGCCATGACGTTGCGCTTTTTGCGCTGTTTGATTGGCCCTTCGGCTGATAACATCGGCCGCGCTCGGACCGAAGGTGAAACGAAGTATACCCCCTAATCTTCCCAGTCAGAGCTCGGCGTTCTGGCGCACTCGCGCGCTCTCGCTTCCTCCTTTCCCTCAGTTTCTGCCCGCATAGTGTGGCGAGTCCCGTGCATTTCATTATCCCTCTGCAGCCAATCCGACCGCCTACATCGGCTGATAAAAACACCAACGAACGAATCACGAAGCAAGAGGCGTGATCGCAGGCCATGCCCTTCCTTTCTTAAAGGGGCGGTGCAACGATTTTCAGAATTTGGCCAATTAACTACGGACATTAATCTGTGTCACCCATGGAACGAAGAACAGAAAGCCATATTTTCTTGCGTGCGCTATTTTTTATGTAAAAAATAAAACAAATCAAAGGTCAAAGTGCCTCTCAACTCTCCACGTCGCCTTTCGAGTGACGTACACTGGGGGATCACGTGATTTTCTCTTGGGTTCTCTCTTCAGAGACCCCAGCCGATTCCTCCGCGATTATCGACTTTTAAAAGATTAGCATCGTCGAAGGTCATGGCGAGCGATCGACACAAAAGACGATTCGCCACGGGGAGACGGCGAGTGTACCAGCGGAGGGGGGCAGGTTTTATTCACCCCCGCGTATAGCCCAGGGTACGTCAGACATCCGTTCTGTTAACCACCAAAAGCGGCTGCAGATCGGCATATAATTCATTTTCTTCTTTGCGATTACGCAGCAGTTTTTTGGGGCAAGGTGACGCGTTTTCGGTCAATTGTGCTCGGATAAGCAATATAAAAAATACTAATTGGCCATTCTTTTAACACTAAAATCGTTGCACTGCCCTTTAACTGTCGAAGACTAAAGCAGACGCTAAACAAGCAAACTTCGGGCTCGCTTCTTTCTCTTTTTTTATGCTATGTTTGCTTTGAGCTGAAATTCAAGAGCAACAATATTGAGTCGGAACGTCTCTCGCTTTAAACAAGCTTACTGGCAACAGTACGCTTGATAATCGCGCACGCAGCCACTGACCAAGAAGCTTTTTTGTCGCCGCGTATTTTCGAGGATAAAAGCGGGCGTTTTCTTTCAGGCTTTGCTTCGCAAAACCTGATGACGGAGTGGTCGGGATCGCATTGTTGGCGTTGTGTGCAATGCGATCCCCAGAATCTTGCAATCGAGCCTCGCGATCTCCTCGGTGACGATAATCAAATGCGGCTCATGCAGTGGACCGCGAGAACGGCGTGAGCATTCTATTTGGGCTCGTAATTATCAACGCCTCGACACGAGTTCGGCTAGTGCTTCCGGGTTATGAATGTCAAGAAATAATCCTAAGCGGTATTTACTGAAAGTGAGAGCAAGGTAGCTGTATCGCCTCCCTAATTAAAACGGCCTCCTCCCTAATGCAGTTGCACCCTCTACCACGAACAATCACGTCTGTGACTCGCAAACCGCAGTCTTACTGACCTTCTATTAGATAGACTTCTTTTTTTATTTTATAATAGAGCAAAAAATTGTTTAACTCTGATTTTACGCCACCCACACTACACTCTAAAAAAAGCCTGTGCGTCTGCTTTTCCGCACAACACTCGGAGAGCCAATCACCGCAACTTACGGAGGCAGCTCAGCGAATGACCATGCCGAAACATATGTTTAGACCAAAAAAACGCAGTCTCACTTGTGACATTAAGAATGCAAGCGTGACGTTTTGCATTGCTTAATGTCACAACTCAGACTGTGTTTTTTGGTCTAAACATATGTATCGGAAGTGTCATTCGCTGAGCTGCCTCCGTAAGTTGCGGTGATTGGCTCTCCGAGTGTTTTTCGTGAAAGTAGACGCCCAAACTGTTTTTAGAGTGTACTCTTTCCTTCTTCCTTCTGCTTCTCTCTACACTGGCATTTATTTATTTTTCCGTTTAATTGCCGCGGTCGAAGTCATCATGGCCGGTTGGGTCCATCCGTGGCCGGTTCGCCGGAGACGGGCGCCAGCCTGAAGCCGACGCACGCACCGCCAGACTTCATTCATTTTTCACAGGATATTTAGCGGGGACGTGATCCGCGCGACCGTACAGACGCGACCGTCCCAAGTGGAGCTTCCGCCTGACGCTGAACGGCCGGGTTCGGACACCGCGGAGACCTCGCTTTACCCGGCCGACTGTGCGTGGCCCTCGATGCTTCGATGCAACCAGAGTCATTTTTGAGCAATGTGCGCCATGGGTGTGCGCGGGGTTCGCCGTTGCGAGTGGCCGGGGCTGGCTGATCGTTGCGTGGGTATCTTATCCGGCGTGCTAACGTGATGATTTGTATTGCACGTGACCAGCTCCGTGTGTGGAGACCAGGAAGTGCCTACACTCGTTTTCGACTCGAAAAAACGCAGTGAAAAAGGAAGACCGGCTTCTCGAGGACCACCACCGGTTTACTGCTTTATGTGGTTAATTAAGATATATAATGGTAAATATTAGATTAGCTTGCCGTTATTTGATAAGACGTGTACGTTTCAGACGCCAAAAGCATCGTTTCTGATTGCGATAACCGAATCTTGTAAGAACTACTTCGTGCAACGTATAAATAATGTGCAAAACTTCCTTTTTGTGTTTACTAGATCTGACATCAAGTATATAGGCTGGAGCGTTACTTGTCATAGTGAGCTTCCTTGGGAACGCTTGCGAAGTAAGGAAGGGACGCGTGTGGGGAAAAACCATTCGAAAATCACACGGAATTTTGAGCATGAGAAAATCAGGTGTTGCCAAACTCCGAGAAACCAGGCTATTTACTTCGCGTGACTAGATCACCTGTTACGTTAAGAGCATTGCTAAGATGTCTGTGCAATAAACGCCAACCCGCTATTCGTTGAAAAGAAGGGTGTGAGATTATTGCTTCAGGTTCCAAATGTCGTGCTAGTTTAGTATTTTTGTTTTCAAATGTGTTTTTGATTTAAGGCGTAGATTTATATTGTTTCTGCAGCTGCAACTGCCGTACATCAGTCCTAGCTGATTTATTGTATACAATATTTTAAAATGAATATACCGTACCCTATTGAAAATTAAATCAAGATACGTAATTTGGGACACTGACTGCCAGTCAGCAGCCCTGGTGGAACGTGCCCTGATGGTCCATCAGATGACGTCTGACTGCCACTGCCAAAAGAATTTCATCAGCAAGGGCAGCATTTATATAAAAGATCCCATTCCGAGTTGGCCATCTTGGATGGCTATGAAACGGTTCACAAGCCGAGGCGCCATCGGCTGTGTCCGACGGCACTCCACTCGCGCCTACAAGTGCCGTCCTAAAGAGAGTCGGACGGCGCGTGTATCACTGGGGGGCTCGTTAACACAAACCCCCCCCCCCCTCCCCCCGGCCTGCGTTCACGCCGCTTCGCGGCGACAGTATGCGGCTGCTAATTACAAAACTATTGACCGATTTGTCCCCGTCGTACACGCCGCTTCGCGGCGTCCAGCCGGCAAACCAAGCACCGCTCTTCCCCATGCACCTCCGGAAACGAAGCCCCATACCATTTTTTTAAGCGAAATTTCGTCGACAACATTCGGTTTTCCTAGTGTTAATCGTAAAAAAGAAACGTAAATATCGCAAAATGCGTCGACAAAAAAAATGTTAAAGATAAAAAAAAAATAAAAGCAACCCAGCACTGGGGATTGAACCCGGGACCGCTTGCTCATGAGGCAGACGTCTTACCACTAAGCTACACTGCAGCTTCTAAAAACTCGTTTTGAGGACTGGTTTTATACGAGACTTTCGGACGGCACTTGAACGCGTGAGTAGAGTGCCGTCGGACGGCACTTGAACGCTCTGCAAGAGTGCCGTCGGACGGTACTCTAGACACTACGTTCAGAAAAACGCCCTCGATGTCTGAACCTTTCACGACGACCGTATACACTTTAATTCACAAAACGTATGCGACTCTGTTGAAGCTAGAGAGCAAGCATGCATGCTACGACAGACAGCCCAGGGGGGCTATGCTGCACGTTTTGGACTCCCAGGAGACTAGGGAGAAGGAAGTGACGTAGGTGTGAATGAACGTATCTTAGCAATTAGCAGAAACCATCATCAGCGACTCCACCAATCAACATCCAAAGAGCGTTGTTGACGTTACTTCCTTCTCCCTAGTCTCCTGGGAGTCCAAAACGTGCAACATAGCCCCCTGGCTTCCACGGACGAACGCGAGCAGCAGACATATCTGAACTACGCTCGCGGATGCTTTTTGTCTGCGCTCTTCATGAAACAATAATAATGAGCTGCGACACAGCGGTAAAGCCAATAGCCCACAACAGATAGAAAGGTATCAACTTTCTAGCCTAAACCTCTCGGACCGAGTCAAGAGCATTGCAGTATTGCAGCGAGAGGTTCCGACAATGAGTGCATCGCTCTAAAGAATGCTTCGGCTCCATATGCTTTTAAGCCTTCAGCATGTTATGCAAAGCACTCGTACATCAATGTACTTCAGTTCTACTCACCTGCCATGTAGAGTACTTTCGCGTCGTAGAACCCTCCTTTTGTTCACGCATCTCCGGCCCAGTAGACCTGATACACCTTGTCGCCTTCAACTACACCGCTAAAGTTCCTTACATAGTCGGAACTCCCGAAACACTGGGTCTTGTCGAGGAGAAATTCTACTAAAACTTAAGACATTGTAGAGCTTGGGTAGGATTGACAGGTTGGAGCAAGCGGGCAAACAAAACGAGTCGAGAGCAATCGTTCATGGAAGCTCGGCGAAGCGAAAGTAAAGGAGTAAGTGGCGCGTTCGGCGTTTCGGCGGGCTTCTGATCAGGGTTGTCGGGTGCCCTGCTTGTCATATTTCTAACATCAGCGGTTTCATGGGCTCACGCAATGCTCACGCCCCGAAATCGTTTTCTCGTGCATAGATTATTTTTCGTATTCATAGATTTGACGAAATAGTAATATTCGAACGAACTTTACGTCCTCTGACCGTACGTCTGTCTGCACGTCAAAGCTTTTTGACGTACAGTCAGAGAAAATCGATGTACAATCAGAATCGCCACCAAGAAACCTTGACGGCCTTTCGCGGCGGCCGACTGCCACCAGGAAACCACCAGAAAGCCGACAAGTGGAGTCTGACTGGAGTTTGACTGTCGGTCAGAGTAACTTGTTGGCCAATCAGACATGCTTGACGTACAGTCAGGCACAGTCAGCGGTCCTCTAGAAAACATTGACTGGCAAACAGGGTTACATTGATGGATTTTTCGTTCGGGTAAACATTGATTCATATTATTTCAACGAAGATAAGAAGAGTCTCGTATACCGCCAGGAATTGTTTTCCGCGTTGTATAGAGTCATAGGCAATATAAGCTGACCAACAGTAGACGACCCTGCAAAGCGGTTTTGGCCATTTTTTTCTTTGCATCGCATTTGCTTGAACTAGTGTGTGGGGCTTGTAGCAACATATTTAATATATAATAAAGAAGATGTACGATGCATTTTGAACATAATATGTCAAAAACGTTTACAATTTTGAGTAAATATTTTATTGCTGATGACGTCATTTTTCTGAACTAATAGAGAACCGAAACGAGAAGAGCGTGCAACAACCATGCGCGTTCTTCCCACCTGCTGGAATTAACATCCAGTTATAATTATGTGAATGCCCCACCGATTTATGGTTGTTCAAAGCAAACATTTGAGTGAGAATCACGCGCTTAAAGGATCAGAAGGGGTTACGGTCACCTATTCAGCCAGTCCTACCTCTAAAAACTTATGTCGTCATTATCTATAATGTCGTCACTGAACGCTCGAATTTTACACTGGTAGGCACGCCCTTCGAAGCAGCATTTGGTTGTCTTCGTCCCTTTGCAGTACCCCTTTAAAGAACCGCTGACACTCCAAAAACAAAATGTTTTTCTCATGCTAAGCGTTGAAATGGCATATCAGGACATTACAAAAAAATTGTTTCACTACAGAGTTGCGTAGTTTTTTTTTTTTTTTTTTTTTATAAAAAGTAGAAATACGAGGCCCAATTCAAAGTTCCCGCCAGTGCACTGTGACGTAACAGTGTACCGCAAGGTGTCGGGGCGGTCAGAAGGGAGGCATCGCCGGAAGTCACGTGAGTTGAATCCCTCCTCGTGCTTACCGCGAGCAATGCCTAGAAGGTGCTGTGAGAGGGACTGTCCCGGTATTTCAGCAACTGAAGAGATCATACTGCATGCATTTCCGAGAGACATACAAGAGATGGACCGGTGGCTGACTGCGGTTCCCGCAGGACAGCTATTCGAATCCCTGGGTAGGCGATGGATATGCTCGATGCAATTTAGTAATGAAGATTACAACCCTAGGCGAAGTTTACCAAAACTCCGTATAGCTCTGTATCATCAAACTGACAGCATGCACTCGTACACTGGCTTGTACTCGCAACGCTTTAATCATGACCTCCATCACGTCGATCCACTGACTCTTCGTCCTCAACTTTTACAGCACGCAAACTAACCAACGGTGCAGCTATAAAGAGCTAGTGGAACTGAAACTTCGTTTTCTACGATCGCTCGTACGAAGAGCAGAGTAAAAAAATAAAAAAAGTCTTAGGCATGGTCGCGAACGCACGAGGAGTGAAACGCACGTGACTTCCGGCGAACCCACTTTTAGTGACGTAGGTTGATGCCTCCCTTCTGACCGCCCCGACACCTTGCGGTACACTGTTACGTCGCAGTGCACTGGCGGGAACTTTGAATTGGGCCTCGTATTTCTATTTTTTATAAAAAAACAACGCAACTCTATTAGCGGCGAGAAGTTGTGGTGGCGCCCTCTTATGGTTCCCCCTTGTTACGTCATTACCTTGCAAACAACAAGTTCGATGGTGTTTGTAAATAGCATGGTGGAAGCTTGAAATCATTGCGCTTTTAAAGGAACACTGCCAACACCGTCAAAATTAAAGTTCTTTCATTCCTCTTATTTCCGTCGATGATAATCCCCTTTATTACGTCATAGTCAGCTTTCGGCCAATCGTGGAAGGCCGACCACAGCGACGCTTGTGTTCGCTCTCGGGGCTAATAGTGAAACAATATTTTTGTTATGTCCTGATAAGCCATTCTAACGCCTAGCGTGAAAAAAAAAAAATTTGGTGTGTCAGAGGCTTTTTAAGCTGAGATTGCAGTCAATGGCACTAGCACGAGAGCTCGAGGCCGCTGCTTCGAAGCGTTCAACCGCAGAATAGAACCCTTTCGAAATTCACGCGCCCATTGTTAAAAGGTATGAACCACTGCACAATGGCGGAAAACGCGACACCACAGAGTTTGAAATTCTAACACTGCACAAGCTAGAAATGAAATGACATTATACTTCGTTTCACCTTATCTGCGAGCGAAGCCAAAGCTAGAAGCGCGAGACCAGCGCGTTTTGCGTTTCTCCCCAGCTCGCGCGCTCGAGCAAAGCCTGAACGCACGGAGCTTCCGTGCTCGCGCTTCCAGCTTTGCCTTCGCTCGCACATAAGGTGAAACGAAGTATAGTACGGTTTCTAAGGTTCCTACATTGGCGGTGTCTTGTGCGTCCGCCATTATGAAGGGATTCCAGAGCTTCCAACAGAGTGCGCACTTTCGAAAGGGGTCTATAGTGGAAAGAGGTGGGAGCAGCTTTCACTACCTTCTTGACCTGTAACCGACTATAGTTATACACGACCGCACGTCGGTACGATGCTCATCCAGATCGAGACGGGCAGGGGTGGGGACTGAACCCAGGATCCCTGGGTTCTGCAGCGAGAGCTTTCGCTCCACGATCTCCGAGCTAGTGTGCGCTAGGCCAGGGTTTTGCTATTCATTGGGAAGTACGGGAAGCAAATGAGGAGACGCTATTGTCCGAAAGCGAGCTGGGTGTGTTCCAGGGCGTCTTCACAAATTCGAATGTGGCCAACCAGAAGCCGGAAATAATACACTGGCGGTGGTCGCGCAAAACGAAATTAGTAAGTGCGTCGGAGACACTCTCGGTGACTGAAAATATGGTGCACGTGATGTTTCGAATCACGGTCATCCAAGATCATGGTAGAAGAACGCAACTAGCGGGAACGATCGACATAATCCTTACGCCAGGCGCCGAGGGCCGGGAATCTGCCTTCCGAGCGATCACACTCTGTCCGAGCAAAACAGAGTTCAAGCGGCACATTCGTTTCTTACATCTTATGCATGATCATATTCGAAACATCACGTGCACCAGTATTTTCAGCCATAACGAGTTACTCTACTTTAACCTTTATGCCCTTATAAGACTGTTTCTCGCTACCACCTCTATAGGTATTCTTTTCGGCTTCTGGTTGGCCAAGAGAGCATGCCAAGCTCTCTATCTGCTTCTCGTGCACTGCCCTAGCTCTGCCCGCTCCTCCCATTGACCAAACTCTCTCTATACACGCCTCTGCGCTAGCCCACTCGGTCACCTGATCCCCCCCCCCCCCCCAAAGGGTTAAAATGCCGTGTGGGGTGACTCCTGAAGACTAAGCTATACAACTGACTGCCACACTGCGACATACAATAGGAAATATGGCAGTCCAGGTTCAACTTCTTTTTTTCTTAACAGCTTAATGTACCCGTGGACACTACGAGCCATCGGAGCCAACGCACGGTTCGGAGCTTGTCACGTGACCCTCCGGTTAGGCGGAGCGACGCATGGAGTGCGGCATTGCGCGGTGCGCGGGGAATACTGGATTGGCTAATGTGGCTCTTAATCTACATTAGGTTATATTCTAAGGTGAAATAAGTGTAATCAGCTCATCTTGTGGCCAAGAAAAACGCTTTTGAGCAGGACTTGGCACCGAACAATTGGACACGTAACCTTCCGGTTAGGCGAAGTTAAAATTTAAAAAGGCACTTAGATGCCCGAGAATCTCTGAGGACATGTCTCAGCTCGAGACATTGACCAACGAGTAAATCGATTTATTGTGAGAGTGATCTGCTTCAAAGTTGTGAGAACTCCACACAATAGAGACCCCCATACCTAACCAAACTTGAGATAAGTACCCCTTTGACTGTCCTCGTGCACTAGAACAGCGCACAAATTGTCTATTACTTCGAGATCGCGTCTAAGTCTTGGTAACATTTTAAATGCATAGCATTTATTGGGTCATCTTTCAGAGTTCAGGCGTCTGTGCTAGGATGTATCCTTGACGGAGAAGAGAGATAGTGGGCTCTAATCAAGGAAGGCACAACCTGATGTCACGTGAGGAAACCCGTGAAGTCCGATGACACCGTGACATGACATTATGACGTCACGTCACGCGACACCGTGATGTCATAATACCAAAATACTAATACCAATAAAAAAGCACGGCTTGTGTCGTCCTTAATCGAATAACAGCGTTGCTGCTAATGCCATCCCCTTCAAATTTAAACAGTAATGACAACGGTCGCGCGGAAAGGGTGTTCAGACTCACGTCGGCTATGAAACGAATGTCACAAACTTGTTCTTTGTGACCTGTGTCTCCTTAACACAGATAATGCGAACCCTTGTGTACCGACAAAATACAAGCGCCCCGAAGCTCCGAACTTGAGACCAACATCCTCCTCAAAACCCAACACGAAAAACAAAAGCGCGCGCGAGGTCGCGCTCCTCTCGGGAAAAACCGCGACGAATATAGTCGAGATCGCTAAGAAGCGGATAAACGATACGCGCCCCTAAATCACGTTCTCCGGAAGCGCGGTCGGGTACAGCCCGGACTCACTTGCAAAGCGTAACAAATGCCGTCATAAATAGGCTCCAGCCACGCCATGACGCGCCTGTGGTTTACACAATCGATGGCTCGCACCCAGGGGGCGAAAAGCATAAAAATACTCGAGCAAAGACGAGAAAGAAACATCGATGCCACGGGGAAGACAATAAATCGCCTCTGTATACCGCGTGATAATTTTTCCCTTTATCTCGATGGCGACTGTCGCATTGTCTCGGCCCAAGCCTGCCCAACCCCAACCAGGATAATACGAATAGATTGACTTTATTTTTATTTATTTGTTTGGCTTGACGTCCGCGGGGCCCTCGCATCCCGGTGGGCAATGCCCGGCTGCGCCTCTTTTTCCATCCGTTTAAATTAGCCTACTGTAGGCGGCCCTTCGTTGTGCCACTATTGTGAACCGTTTTCCCTTTTTTCTTCCCCACCTATGCAGCTTCACGGACCCACCGGTGCCCGTACTATCGACCGTTTTGTGTGCGACATCAGTTGGCTGTGGGCGGAACTATTACCGACTCCCGAATAGTGTCAGCCGTTCCGCGTGGCACCGCGAGACACCACAAGTCAAAGGCAGGGCGCCCGGAGGAGGGTGTATACGGTGGGTCTATTGTCTCGGCACCGGAGGCCAGTCAGTTGTTGTCGGGACGTCGTACCGCAACGATTTGTCTGACTTTCATTTTTCTTTTACTCGTTTCTCCTACGTTATGTTATAGCATTTGTATCGATGCCTTCATTCATTGTCTTACGTTTTTTTTTGTTTTTTTTCTAATTGGTATTTTTAACGGTCATGGAGAACGGAGAAGGTCAGTCAAGGTCCGCTGACTGCATAATAGCTCCAGGTGTGGGGTTGGTGTAAGCTCCAATATCGCGATGACCGCTGCTGATGACCGCTGCGAGAAAGGACAGTCAAGGACATGATCACGTAGGCCGTCGTAGTGTCCACGTCCTTGTCTCTCCTTCGTGGTATTTAACTTTCCTATGCTTAAGCAACTGGCCCCGTTTAAAATTTTAGTGCTGCGAGAAACGTGAAAGCTACGATACTTAATCGTTGTCGGACCATGACAGTGAGTGCGCGAGTTATGTAGGCGGTCTCGTTGGAAGGAGCTAGCATAATAATATGATTTTGTGCCTTCTAAATATGCCCTTAAAATGTTTCCAACAACAAACCTACTGGCAATGGACAATTCCGACTCAATATTCTAAGCCTTCCGTGCCGTAAAATGGATCCAGTTAACTTCAGTGTCACATTGCGGTAACCGTAGAGTGCGCAGGGGACCGGTGTTACTTGCGGGTGACATTCCACCGCTCTCGGATTATGTGAACCCTCGGCATGAACATGCAAACACATTCCCAGCAACTGTCCGCCAAAACATGTCTCAAACTTTGGTCCGTAAATTGTTCCACCAAGACTTAAGCATGGATGTGTAAAGGTCCCTTTGGGGACCCGCCTAAGTGATGGGGGACCAGTGCTGTACACGTTCCTCAAAAAAAAGGAACGAAAAATCGTTCCTCGTTCTTTCAGATTTTTGGAACGCTTTCCCATTACAAGTTCCTTGAGTGAAAAAGGAACTCGTTCCCGTTTCAGTCCAAAAAATGGAACGTATCCTTGCATATACGTTACATTTGTGTTGTACGGATTACCATATTTAGTTAAATCAAATTAAGTTTTTCCTGTTAAATCTCCTATTAAATGGGAACATACGAGTTTCAACGCCGTGATGGAAGAGCACCAGAAGAAGAAAACAAGCGGAAGCAGGGTTTTATTTGCTGATATATTCACCTTTGAAAATCTCAGTTTTTAACCAGATTAATGTTTAGGGTGGACGATTCAGACAAGTTAAATTTACTGTTACCCCACATTGCACGAGCGTTTTACAATAACCTTCCACGTTTCAATCTAACAAAGTCTCTTGTTTGAACTTAACGACAGTTGCTTCTCAATGTTGTGTTCCGCAGGACGAGCAAGTGAAGAAGATGGCTTTTGGGAGGTCGGTCTTGGAAAATACAAGTCCTTCTTCGTGAAGGTTGGATTCGTTGTTCAGTTTGAAGGTGGGGGACAAGGGGAGAAGGAATAAAGTTTAATCTTTGTGTATCTTTTAAAGCCAATGTTCAGGATACAAGGGTGCATTCGATGTCTGGTAACCTGTTATTTTGTTGTAACTGTGAATCTCTTTGTGGAAGATCAGTGATGGCTGTAGTGGGACTTAGATTTCTGGGTGTTTGAGGACTCGTGGAAGCAAAGAAAGTAGCCGAGTTTAAAATGTCCCTTTTTCTGTGTCTTTTCCTTCGATTAAACGTTTTACTTTTTGTAGCGCAGTTTCGGGCACTGAAAAAAGAATCGATGTCCACCAGCTTTCAGCACCCGACTGCTACCAAGCGAGGACCACACAAACTAAACCCTAAGATAAGTAACCAAAAAGTTAACGAGATCCAGCTCTTCGTAAAGTTATTGTTTTTGTACTTTTAGAATTTCCCTTTCGGAAGTAAAATAAAAATTACCCCACTGGATTAAAAAAAAAAAAAAAAAGGAACGCCGTTCCTTTTTCCGTTCCAGTAAAAATGTAACGCGTTCCCGTTCCAGTTCCACCGTTGCAGAATGAAACGGCAGCGTTCCTTCGTTCCTCCTAAAAGGAACGCGTTCCAGGAACGCCGTTCCGTACAACACTGTGGGGGACCCCACGCCAGCGGAGGAAAGGAAGGACGAGGGAGGGGAGTGGAGGCTGTAAAGTAAGATTACTAATTGGAGTATGAAAAGGGCATCATTTACTGCTATAGACAGAATAGATAGGCGTCAAGTAAAAGGATGAATTGATGGAGATGTGGTAACGGCAGTACCCTTTGTATCGGGCGGTAGCTTGCGCCACCTAGTCAAGATCAACAAACTAAAACAATTTATTTTCAAAAATTGAGAGGGGAGGGGGTGGGGGGAAAGGGGAGGTAAGGGCTTTACGAAAGCGTTTTGCCACGTTGGGCCGGGCGTGTTTGTTCATTTCATTTCTACAGCTTATGAAAGTTAAGAGGTGCGGTACATTTGAGGATTTCAAACGCACCGTCTCATTAAAAGGGACAAGTATGAAGGAAGGCAGACTGGCATATATGAAACAAGGTTCGTATATATTCACGCGAAAATTTATTGGAATGAGCGCCTTCGTAAATAGCTTCTGAGTTCGAAAAAAAAAATATATTAGGCTCGTTTTAATTAATGAGCAGAGGCGGCAGTACCGGATAACGAATAGAGGAAGCGTACGTATGCGAACCTCGAGCTTACAGTTCAATTTGTGTTTCGCCAGCGCAAAATTAAAATTAGCAATGAATAAACCATTTCCAAAACGTCACGCAGCATGTTTCGGTTGCGGTAACCAAAAGAGGAGGATCCCCCACAGAGGTATCAAAAAAAAGGGTTATAGTTTTGCATTTATGCGTGGAACGGCCCGCACTGCCTATTCAAATTTTCTCCCGTAAGTTTTGTTTTCTCAGTTGAAATCAAACTAAAATACTTAACGTAAACGCTTTCTGTTAATACGCGGACAGCGCTGCCGAGCATCATTGTGCGTTCACGAGCTAAATTCGCTGAGCGTTACTTAGTCTTTTCAATAATGACGTTTACATCCTGAGACTGGGAAGCAAAAGTTGAAGACAAAGTAGAAGGGACAGTAGAAAGTGGACAGACAGCGTCTCAAACTCAGCTACAGAAGTTATATTATGCAAAGCTTTTATACCCATCTCCCAAGGTCATCAAGGACGCCACCCCGGAAAGTAGTCACTGGCGCGACTGATTTGCAAGGTCTCAAAATCGATCATTTGTCCTTTATTTTTCTGCGGTGTACCGCAGCTCGAAAGGAAACTGGAAGAGTTTTTATTGCATTCGTAACGCACGTGCTGGAATAAACATGCTTTTAGCAGAACGAATAAAACAAAAAGAGGACAACACACCCATCGGGCTCGTTTCTTACTCGTTCTTTATCGGTTTTATTCCTTTGTGCTAGAAGTACCGAAGAGTCTATGGCACGAAATTCTTAACAAAAAGGATGGCAAGGGAACACCAATATGAGACTGAATCGAACCCTTTTCACATAACAGAGCAATCTAGTGCACGCTCTTAAATGTTCGGTGCGTCCACTTTCACACAAGTCACTCGCGTGAGCTAATCCCCGCAGGCAACGGGGGAAGCACGTCCAATGGTGAGGCTGAAAATATGTTTATACCTGATAGAAACGCTGTCTGTGCTGTGACGCTTATCATCTTGCAACGCCACACTCAGTGCCACAGCGTAGATTTGTTTTTTTTTTCGTCTTAATCTGTGAATGTTTTACAAGCTTTAAATTGGCGGCTCCAATGGCGGTTACGTGCAAAAAATCGTCCCAAATAAATTATTTTTCAACTTTTTCCTTCTTATCTTTCTTCCTCAGCTCGAAATCGAAATTAAAATTCACGTGGTGGTGACGTATATATCACCGGAATGCGATAACTCCAAGCTTCCTCTGTGCTTGTTCTTTTTTTTTTTTTTTTTTGAAGCGTATTATGGGGAAAAGTAGTTGTGTTGAAGGTACATTTAGACATCCTGAAGTTGCCCATTGAAGACACCTTCAATGGGCGACTTGTCCATTAGCTGTAGGTGAGAAATTTGGCCAGTGCAGTACATAAAACCTTCAAGCCTGGGGTTTTTAACGTGCACCACGCAGTAGTGATACACGACCGCACGCCGGTACGATGCTCATCCAGATCGAAACGGGCAGGGGTGGGGATTGAACCCAGGATAGGGTGCACTAGAACTGGGAGGTGTGCCTACCGCGTTGGCTTCTTCAGAGAAGGTGGGTGTCGCGTGGCCCAGTTCTGCCGTAGGGGCCTGGGGTTGCGCTGCCGGTCACAGCGGGACCAGGAGGCCGTAGACTCTCTGCCAGACACTCTTCGGCGTTTTTATCGGCTATACTTCGTTTCAGCTTAAGTCCAGACGCAGCAGATGCTACAAGTGCGAGCATATGGCCCTAAACAGTGCTTGCACTGCACGAGCGCGCGTGCTTTTCAGGGACGCTGAAACCCCGGAGCTCGCGCTTGTAGCATCGGCTCCGTCTGGACTTAATCTGAAACGAAGTATAATGTCGAAGTCCCACACCCTCTATTTCATAAGTTGTCAATGACAATGATAATTGTATTTTATTTTTCAAATACAGGCTGGGTATGGTCACTTATAGTGGCTTATATCCATGTTTGTCGTTTGCTTATGAGGTATATTTAAATTAATGATATCTCATTCGCTACCCAATGAAGAAAAATGATGGGGTGTGGACGTGCCTTACCACTTAATGTTTTGTTACAGAATGGGAAGCGACAAAGTTGTCCCTTTATTTATGTACAAAGAAAACGTGAAACATGTTGGTCGTCAGACCGGCAGCCAGCCACCGATGAAGCCGGATTCAAGTTCCAAACATCGCGGTGCGTGTGTCCCGAGCTTGCCCTCGCGAAGCCACTACCAATCAATTCGGTCGCTCAGATTTAGAGTCAGCAAGGTGACTGAGACCGACCACAAACAATCTCGGACGGGTATAATCGACGAGGTAATTTCAGCCCTGAACGGTCGGCCCCGCAAAAAAAAGTCCAGGGCTGGATTAAGGTACGGGCCAAAAGAGCTGCAGTCCCGGACCGCGGACTGTTGGGTGGCCCCTGTACTGGCCACTAAAACTTAAAAAAAAAATACTTATTCGTTTTTCTTCGAAACAGCTCAAACCTGAAGAAGGAAAATTCGGAAGGCAAGGGTTCCTGGCTTTGTGGTGTCTCTCTCTTTCCTTTTTTTTTTGAAAAGGAAAACAAAGGTGCGTTCCCTTTCTAGAAAATATGGTGTTTATGAATTTTTATACCGGAGTGTGCCAGAGCAACGGAATGTAAGCGCGGCTTCCCCTTGTCGGAGGAACAAAGCTGTCCACGCTAAGTCCCGTGACTCCCACCTGTTTGAAACCAGGCGCCACGGAGTTTCCTTTTGTGCTGGGGCCCCCTTGACGCGTTTTAAGGGGGATTCAACCGCTATTTATTTGTACCCTTTTCCTCATAGATGGCGCAGAATTTTTCCGGAACAAACGAGTTGCATGCTCGCCGCTGCGCATGCAGTTCGGGCGCTCGAGGTGGGCTCGGGCCACGGGCTGTTCGCCACCGATCTCGAGCTAGATCTTCTTCGCTCTGAGTCCGCCGCTGCCAGAAGCGGCCAACATGCGGCGCCAGATACGAGCCAGTACATTCGTAGATTATAGTGGCTTACATAACGTAGAATAAGCTCTGATTTCCGAATAGATTCGAAGTTCCAACCACGTTCGAAATTATCAAAAGCACAGGGTGCGGCGTTGCGGCCGTTTGGACTGCTACATTTTACATGCTAACGTTGTGCTGCAAAAATAATTGTCTATTTTTACAGCTCAATTCAAAGCTAGAAAAAAAAATAGAAACAAAGTGGCACTTTTGCACTTCCTATGTCCTATATCGATCTGCGTTTCGTCTGAATACTGGTTTGCGAACCCGCTCCCAGGAGGTGTCGAGTAAAGCCCATCTATCCTGAAGTAAGTGGAAATGCTCGAGACACGTGCCGTGCGGCACTTCTGGGAAGAACTAGAGCCACTAAATGATCTGCGCTTAGAGTATCAGCACTCTGTTCCCCGATAATGTTGTGGGCGCCAACATTTTGGTGCTTGTGCAGAGCAGACGCAACTGCCGATCGTCATGATTCAAAAGTGCGACTTCCTCAGCATTAGATTCGGTGTTATGAAGCTCATATAATATTGCTTTGCTTTGTCGCGAACTGTTTAAACATTTGTGGAGGACGGAAAAGCGTTTCCTGTGATTTCAGATAAATCTTCAGATAACTGGCAACCATGATTTTAAGCCGCAATATGAACAAGTGTCGTTACTCTGAAGCGTAGCTTATTTAGTGGCATTATATATCGAAGAACATGGCGTCTAAAATCTTGCTCAGTGCTGCACTGTTCCGCCATAATCTTCCCTAGTGCCACCAAATAAGCTACGCTTCAGGTTAAAGACACTTGTCCGTAGTGCGACTTAATATGATGGCTGCCAGTTATCTGAAAATTTATCTGAAATCACAAGAAACGCTTTTACGTCCTCCGCAAATGTTTAAATGCTTCGTGACAGAACAAAGCAATATCGAGCTTCCTAACACAGAATCGAATGCCGAGGAAGTCGCACTTTTGAATCATGACGATCGTCAGTTGCGTCTGCTCTCTACAAGCACCAAAATGGCGGCGCCCACAGCAATATTGGGGAACAGAGTGCCGACCCTAGGTATAGCTCAGAGGTCCACACTTCTGCGCGTCGAATAAAAAGCAACAACATAATGAGAAACAGCGCAAAGGGGACAGGACACAAAGTAGAAGGAGGACACAGGAATACGCTGTATGTCCTGTGTCCTTCTTCTACTTTGTGTCCTGTCCCTTTTGCGCTGTTTCTCATTATGTCGTCCAACCAACCAGCCCAGCAAGGTATTCTGTTACAAAAGCAACAAGAAGCAATCGTTTCCCACCCGTGAACTGTACCAAGGAGTTCTCTGTCCAAGCAAGTGGCTCGGATCTACTACTCGTCCACAATCGCGCGCCAAGTGCACAGCAGCTGACAAGATTGGCAACGGGTATGACAAGAAAGGACACTTTCCGTCTGTCTGCCTGTCAGATAAAAAGAACCACCCAAATACACAAAGCCATGTTGCACTCGAGTTATCCTCGTACATTCCATAAGTTGAAGGCGCCGCCGGCAAGTGCAGACTAAATTCATTTGATAAAAATCACGCTTTCAGGTACCGCGAACCATTGTTGTGGAAACGCGCAAGACACGTGCGAGGAGCGGGTGCTCCGCTCCCATTCGCTTCCAAGGGCCGCTCATTTCAGTACTGCGCCAACAACTACAGACTAAATTCATTTGATAAAATTCACGCTTTCAAGTACCGCCAAACATTGTTGCGGAAATGCACAAGACACGCGCGAGGAGCGGGTGCTCCGCTGCCATTCGCTTCCAAGGGCCGCTCATTTCAGTACTGCGCCGACAACTCCTTCCAAGAGCCACTCGAGACACGGGCCTCGTGCACTGGCGCATTTGACGCCACTTGCAAGACAAACGCAAACACATAGAAAGGCTTGAGTCCAGACCACGGTGGTCCAGAGGGGGGATCGGTGGCCGAGTGGGCTATACTTCGTTTCACCTTATGTGCGAGCGAAGGCAAAACTGGAAGCGCGAGCACGGAAGCTCCGTGCGTTCAGGCTTTGCTCGAGCGCGCGAGCTGGGGAGAAATGCAAAAAGCGCTGGTCTCGCGCTTCTAGCTTTGGCTTCGCTTGCAGATAAAGTGAAACGAAGTATAGCGCACACCAGCTCGCGGAGCACGTGGAGCCAAAGCTCGCGCTGCAGAACTCAGGGATCCTGGGTTCAATCCCCACCCCTGCCCGTTTCGATCTGGATGAGCATCGTACCGGCGTGCGATCGTGTATCACTACTGCGTGGTGCACGTTAAAGACCCCTGGCTAGCGGTTGTACTGCACTGGCTAAATTGCTCATCTACAGCGAGTGACTCGTCGCAACTTTAAAATGGCTGACCAACGACTCGCTGTATAAATATCCACACAACCCCAATTATTGTGGTCCAGACAGATAAAGAGGGATCGGTGGCCAAGTGCAATAAAGAAAAAAAAAAAAAGGATCGGTGGCCGAGTGGGCTAGAGCACACCAGCTCGGAGCACGTGGAGCGAAAGCTCGCGCTGTGTAACCCAGGGATCCTGTGTTCAATCCCCACCCCTGCCCGTTTCGATCTATACCTGTTTTCACCTCAAGAAAAAAGTACGTTTTGCGCATTGTTCCTACGCGGCGCGAAATAGTTCTCACGAGATTCGGTTGTCGGAGGGAAAAGCGATGCCTTTGACGTTTGGAACGTGTACATCTTGATAAGATAACATATATCTAATCTAAAATTCACCTACATATGTCTTCATTATCCACATAAAGGGGGAAATTAGTAACGTTCCGCGAGGAGCCGGACTTGTTTTACTTCGGTTCTTAAGGTGAAAACAGGTATAGATGAGCATCGTACCGGCGTGCGGTCGTGTATTATTACTATTGCGTGTTGCACGTTAAAGACCCCAGGCTACCGGTTGTACTGGCTAAATTGATCACCTACAGCTGGGAGACAAGTCGCCCGTTGAGGCAGACTATGTTCTAGGCTGTATAAACATACACACACCCCAATTTGTTTCCAGACAGGTAAGGTAGCACCGCTTCGTTCCACCGTGACATAGTAAGGTCACTGTTGAAGGAGGTGTTCGTAACAAACAATAGCATAGTGAACTCCGGAGGTTACTTATGAAGACACTAAAGTTATTTAGAGGTTCATTTGATTTTGCCTAAAAATTAGAAAGGTGAAGAGAAAAAAAAAAAGAAAAAAGAAACGTATGCCTCATCTTAGGTAGAAACGTATTTTTTATTTATTGATGGCCAGTTTGGTTTTCTTAGTAATCCGCAAAACGGGAAGTGTTAAATTTACAAAGCAAAATTGTTTTGGGCGCTAAAACGCTAACGTCAAAATTCAATTTCCATATCAGAGTAAGCGCCTGTTTGTTGGTTAAGAAAATATATTGTAATTGTTCAAAATAATAAAATTCATGCTTCTTTTTTGTTTTTCATATCCACTAGCCACCAAACAAGGTCTACAGATAATGGAAATATCTGAAATAATGTTTCATAAAATAAATGTTGTTCGGAATAAGTATTTTAGCCTTCATTGCAACTCCTTCAACTATATTTTTTTTTTATTTCCAAATACATATTAGTAGGGTGCCTTCTTGTGCGCTTTGCTTAGGGTGGAGACATCTGGCCATTTTGTCCCACACGTTTATTTTTATTTTTTGTTCAGAAGCACGTGAAAGAGCGTGTCCCTGCATGCGTTTGTGGCGCTGACTGTGCTACGGCGACATTTTGCTTTCGTCGATTTCTTTGTATTTTCCCCATGAGCGCGGGCTGTCGGCAACGGGTACTACAAAGGGTGGCATCACCCTAAAAAGAAGGACATTGGGGCACCCTAGGACATCTCTGCTCAACCCTGGACGATCTTAGGGTGCTTATAAGCCATGCTTGTAGCGTATGCAAGCGTTTGACCACGCGCGCTAACATAGCACACACAAAAAAAATAGAATCAACAAAAGTATCACCTTCACAGCCTTATCAGGCCTTTCGCTAGGAGTCTTGTGTTGTACAGCAGGAAAGGCTACAAGCGCGAGCTTCGTTTCACCTTATGTGCGAGCGAAGGCAAACCTGGAAGCGCGAGCACGGAAGCTCCGTGCGTTCAGGCTTTGCTGGAGCGCGCAAGCTGGGGAGAAATGCAAAAAGCGCTGGTCTCGCGCTTCTAGCTTTGGCTTCGCTCGCAGATAAAGTGAAACGAAGTATAGGGCACAAGCTCTCGTGCACCAAGGGCAGCTGCCAACGCTATGAGCTCGCGCTTCTAGCCTTCGCTGCGGTACAACATAAGGTGAAACGGAGTATTGTTACACTTTTTTTGCAACGTTCAAAAAGTGCCGACCAACGGAGCCATCAATTGTAATTCTGTTGTGTCTATATATGTTTATACAGCGAGAGGTTAGTCAGCTCTGAGGGCATCTGGTGTCTTCGTTGGAGATGAAAGACAGTGCAGTATACCACTGCTTGTCTGACATCTTAAACGTGCATCACGCAATAGTGATACATGCAGACTTGTACCGAACGCATTACAAGTAGTCAAATTACTTGTAATCGAATACTTTTTGAAGTAATTTTGTAATCCGTTGATTACTTATATTAGGCAGTAATCACGAGGGTAATCTGATTACTTTTTGAAGTAATAAAAATTACTTCTAACCCCCTGCACACACCTTCTTTTTCTGAAATGAAAAAATAAAATTTGCTTCTTTTTTCGAACAGAAAAAAGAATGATTCTTGCGGAGCTGTAGGAAACGAGGTCAACCCCTTTGTATGTACGATTTCTGTGGAATGTTCGTTTTTTTTTTTTCGCGCTGGGACTGGGACTGGGAAGCCCCAGGGAAGGCCCAGTGCGTGACAAAGGCCATTCAGAGCAAAGTTAGAAGGAGCAGAATGTAGCTTTTTAAGTCCTTCGTTCAAACTAGCTCCCTCACGCACACACACACAGAAATAAAAAAACTCCTGCTTACGGTACCTACACGCAGCGTATGAGAACCAGAACCGAAGAATGTCTAAAGCAGATGCAAAATATAACAAAGCTAGTTCAAATATTTCCCTATTTCCCCTACGTAGCCTTTGTGACAAGCAAGGTTTCGAGTTGAGAACTGGTCGGGGCGATCTCTTCCGCTAATGGATACTACACATGATACGTTTCAAATCCTGGAGCTGCTGCTCTCTTGTATAACATGCGAGTTCATCCACATGTGAATAGTAAAATGAGCGACAATCAAGATCTAGAACCCACTCCGCTCCGCTCCCCCCCCCCCCCCCCCCCCCCCCCAAACTGGCGAACGCCCAAATCAATAAACTTCTTCAAACGAATTCTATGCTTGTGTCCGCATTGTGAAGGCGCAACGACCACGAAGAGGCAACCCGTTCTTTCTTCTTCAATACTTGTGAAAATGTGAAATATAGGTTCGAAGTAGTTCATTGTTATGAGCGCTAAACATGTAATACTTCACACAATAAAGTAATCAGAAAAGTAATGGTTACTTCTTCAAGTAATGTCCAATTACCTTTGGGCGACTTGTCCATTAGCTGTAGGTGAGAAATTTGGCCAGTGCAGTACATAAAACCTTCAAGCCTGGGGTTTTTAACGTGCACCACGCAGTAGTGATACACGACCGCACGCCGGTACGATGCTCATCCAGATCGAAACGGGCAGGGGTGGGGATTGAACCCAGGATAGGGTGCACTAGAACTGGGAGGTGTGCCTACCGCGTTGGCTTCTTCAGAGAAGGTGGGTGTCGCGTGGCCCAGTTCTGCCGTAGGGGTCTGGGGTTGCGCTGCCGGTCACAGCGGGACCAGGAGGCCGTACACTCTCTGCCAGACACTCTTCGGCGTTTTTATCGGCTATACTTCGTTTCAGCTTAAGTCCAGACGCAGCAGATGCTACAAGTGCGAGCATACGGCCCTAAACAGTGCTTGCGCTGCACGAGCGCGCGTGCTTTTCAGGGACGCTGAAACCCCGAAGCTCGCGCTTGTAGCATCGGCTCCGTCTGGACTTAATCTGAAACGAAGTATAATGTCGAAGTCCCACACCCTCTATTTCATAAGTTGTCAATGACAATGATAATTTTATTTTATTTTTCAAATACAGGCTGGGTATGGTCACTTATAGTGGCTTATATCCATGTTTGTCGTTTGCTTATGAGGTATATTTAAATTACTGATATCTCATTCGCTACCCAATGAAGAAAAAATGATGGGGTGTGGACGTGCCTTACCACTTAATGTTTTGCTACAGAATGGGAAGCGACAAAGTTGTCCCTTTATTTATCTACAAAGAAAACGTGAAACATTTTGGTCGTCAGGCCGGGAGCCAGCCACCGATGAAGCCGGATTCAAGTTCCAAACATCGCGGTGCGTGTGTCCCGAGCTTGCCCTCGCGAAGCCACTACCAATCAATTCGGTCGCTCAGATTTAGAGTCAGCAAGGTGACTGAGACCGACCACAAACAATCTCGGACGGGTATAATCGACGACGTAATTTCAGCCCTGAACGGTCGGCCCCGCAAAAAAAAAAGTCCAGGGCTGGATTAAGGTACGGGCCAAAAGAGCTGCAGTCCCGGACCGCGGACTGTTGGGTGGCCCCTGTACTGGCCACTAAAACTTAAAAAAAAAAATACTTATTCGTTTTTCTTCGAAACAGCTCAAACCTGAAGAAGGAAAACTCAGAAGGCAAGGGTTCCTGGCTTTGTGGTGTCTCTCTCTTTCCTTTTTTTGAAAAGAAAAACAAAGATGCGTTCCCTTTCTAGAAAATATGGTGTTTATGAATTTTTATACCGGAGTGTGCCAGAGCAACAGAATGTAAGCGCGGCTTCCCCTTGTCGGAGGAACAAAGCTGTCCACGCTAAGTCCCATGACTCCCACCTGTTTGAAACCAGGCGCCACGGAGTTTCCTTTTGTGCTGGGGCCCCCTTGGCGCGTTTTACGAATGTGATGAATTGGAAGGAAAGCAGGTGTTGCCGAAGACTACTCAGCAACCCAAATGGTTCACACTACTTGTTCCGTTTATTTCTGACATTTTTGCTATGATTTCCACAGTTTTCTCCGAAGCAACATTAATAAGAGAAGCAACAACAAAAAACAGAATTTCTTTACTTTCTAACCACTAACAACCATTTCAAAGAGCTGACACTAGAAATTCCCCTTAACTAGTTTTCGACGGGCATTGCCTTTAGGCAACTGCTCTGCAGTCGGTGACCGACCTGCGAGATCCGAGTGAACACGTCTTCCATCTACCAACTGATACAAGTGCCGCAATAGCTTCACCAAGCTCTGAGCAATGACGTCTGTGACCTATTTTTTGTTTTTTAACTTGACCTATTACTTTTTCAAAAAAGTGGCCGCAAATATCTGAATGAAGACAATGTACTTTCAAAACTGATCGCAACTTTATCCGTATTCAAAACGACAGCATGAAGAAGAAAGTTTCTGGAAACTTCTCATTGATGTGCACGAAAAATACCATCAATGTGTACGTACGTGAATCGCAGTTAAAATGGTTTCTTTTATGGTTTAAATGAGAAAGTCCTTGTCTGTTTCTGACACGAGGGTTCAACGATTAGAAGAGGGTGAATGAACCGGACTGAGCCCCAGGCTGCTTCAGGCGCCGAAATGTCTTTCTTCTAATACTTTGAAAACTTGCAATCAGTCAGAGCAATAGTTATATTGAGTGTTCTAGGCTTTTGTAGTGGTTGTCGACGTCAAAGAACACCTCTTAATATTTTCCCCAATCTTATTGCTTTTTAGTTTTTCTGTTGTTTTTACCTAGAAATCACTTTATCGAAGTGCTGTAACGATTGATTATTTGCAAAGTAGCCTTTTATCAAAAATTGCCTCCGCTTATTTTTGTGTGTGTGTGTGTGAAATCGGAGAATTTTTTTATCGAATCTACCGATAAAGAAACGGCCCAATAAGTACACCTAATCAGATTAATTATCTTTGTGGTAACATTTACATATGGCCGTCGTCGTCGCTACCACCCTCCTTGTCATTTCATCATGGTTATCATTACTAAAATTATTTGGAGCGTCATAAACAGCTTCAATAAAATTATGGTCCGATAGCGTGATGCCTCTCTTGTTGTTGTTTTTTTTTGTTTTTTTTTTAAGCAATAGGGGCGAACGTTTTAGCGATCAACAATAACCTTAATTGTATGCAACCGTCATCAACCATCCTACGGAACACGGAACGTTTTCGGGTGGCTCGTTGTCATTCTGGAGCCCCGTGGAGATCGATCTACCCGCGTAAGCGGGCGGCGATACCGTGCCGTATCTGCTGCGCATGATAAGTCAAACAAGAGATAATTGTCACGGTCAATAGAGCCTTTTTCAAAACCCCATCGAGCAACATTGGCGGACGCCGCCATTTCTTGGGCACAAGGCGCGGGATTGAATCCGAGGGCTCTTCGGAGCGCCGACGCACCACTCGCCCTAGATACGGCTGAGCTTATGGAGCCATGAAACGATTTTTGTACTTCCGCTAAATACTACTTAGAATCATTCCCTGACGCTAATAACTAAGTAAACGTACCTTAGCTTATTTTTTTTTATTTTTTTTTCTTCTAAGCAATTGCAGTTGCCTCAAAAAAAAAACCCGAGAAATGAACATCGTTTATCCCCTTAACTGGGAGCCAGAACAAGCGGCCAAGTGGCCTGGTGCCTATCCCAGGGTGCCTCAATGCCCGTCTGTTTAGGATGATGCCATCCTTTGTAGCAAACGATGCCGAAAGCACACGCTCACATGGAAAATACAAAAACAAATCGTCGAAAACAGAATTTCGCTGCAGCACAGTTAGCGCCGAGAGCGTGTGCAGGGACAGGCTCTTTCGCGCGCTTCGGAACAAACAATACAAATGACCGTTCTAAACAAAATCGCCAAATGTTATCACCCTATGCAAAGCGCACATGAAGGCACCCTGGCCTATCCTATGCCGCCGATGTTAATCATAGCCACGCGCTGGGATTGGCAAAGTCGAAAACACGTGCTGAGCTCCAGTCCTTGTTAGACTTTGGCTATTCTCATCACCGCAGTGGTTGGACACGAGCCAGTACCCAAGCGTCCGTCGAGGCCTCGATTGCTACGAGCCAAAGTCGAGTGCTCACGCAGTTCTCGTGCCCACTCAATGAGCCGCGCTGGACTGTCGTCAGGCGGGTGGTTTCGATCCCACAATTACGTCATCAAACTTTGCGAAGCTGAAAGAAATAGTTCCCTTCCATCCTCGCAATTTCACCTTGACAAAGAAGCTTCTAAATCAGTGGTGGTTTGCGCGAGTATGCTTGGGCCTGAGGGCCAGTACGCCTCTGCAAAGTCATGAACGTTCCAACCCGATGTTCTTTCATGATCCTTTTAAAGCCGGGGACACACTGCTTATACATCATACAAAAGACCGTCTGCATGCAGATTCGAGCGCGAGTCGCCGCAAGATCCGTGCTTCGAATGCCACGAACCACGGATGTTGGGGTGACTCGTGTTTGAAGACTGTCTTTTGTAGAATGCATCAGCTGTGTGACCTCGGCTTTACGAAACAAAAAGGCTCGTCTGTTTGTTTGTTTGTGGATTTTTATTTTTCAACTTCGATGATTAATTTCAAATTTCAAGTAGGCTCCACAAAACCTTTAAGTATTATATTCTCAAAAACGTTTTGCGAGTTCCCTGCTGTAGTTGAAGGATGCGAGCCCGTGCCAAAGCACAGAATACGATTGGATCTGCAAACTGCGATGCGCGCAAGGACAATGCGCATGGCCTTTTTTTTTTTCTAAGTGTATTTTAGTTTCCTCCTTTGTTTAGATTCTTCTATTATTCGCCGCGATTCGCGGTGTTCGGGTTCTGCAGGAAAGTAAACTCTGAGACTTCTTTCTCTGTTGTAGTCAATGGCCACTTAAAAGACGCCCTGCGTTTCATAAGCTATTAGTGGCCATAGCGCCTTGTATGGTATCCCCTCTCTATACGGTATTCAATCAACCGAACGTGGAAAACCAATCTGAATACAATTTAAATCACATCTCTTCTTTTCTTTTTTTCTTTTTTTTTGGCGGGTGAAAGTTACGTTTTGTAAGCCTACACGCTGAACCACCCACACAAAGCGCATTTGCGACGCCCCAGCCGAAACACTCCGGGTTCGTTAAGACCGTATAATTAGGGACTTTTAGCAAACCGTAACTGCGTTCCGCGTACCGCACTACTGGAGCTTTTGAAGCGTGCTTTTAAGTGCGCGCACGGGTGAAACCGTGACATCGGGGCGCGCGTTTAAAAGCACGCCTCAAAGGCTCCGGTAGTGTGGTAGGCGGAACACGTAAACGGTTTGCTAAAGGTCCCTATTGTCTCTAACGTATGACCGAAATCTCGGTTGCCTCCATCAGTGACTGGTGAACTCCACCACCGGGATTTCAATAAGAAAACTGAGAGTCACGTGGCCACACGACAGACACGTCCTGGGACCGCATATTGGGCCGGAGATCGAACTATTTGGGGGCGATTTATCGTTTTCCCTAAAGCCCGGTGTTTACCAACAAGGCATAAGAAATAAGTGGAACCTGGCCTAGCACGGCCTGGCAACGAGCGATTCGCTCTGACCAGTGCTTTTGTCGCACGAGGAGCTGCCATCGAATCGTCATCTTCGATTTCTCTGATCGAAATCAAACAAGAAAATTAGGTCTGTTGTCACCCATAGCCGTAGCGTACCGTTAGAGGCGTGACTAGAATTTGGCTATTCTCATCACCGCAGCGGTTGGACACGAGCCAGTACCCAAGCGTCCGTCGAGGCCTCGATTGCTACGAGCCAAAGTCGCGTGCTCACGCAGTTCTCGTGCCCACTCAATGAGCCGCGCTGGACTGTCGTCAGGCGGGTGGTTTCGATCCCACAATTACGTCTACAAACTTTGCGAAGCTGAAAGAAATAGTTTCCTTTCATCCTCGCAATTTCACCTTGACAAAGAAGCTTCTAAATCAGCGGTGGTTTGCGCGAGTATGCTTGGGCCTGAGGGCCAGTACGCCTCTGAAAAGTCATGAACATTACAACCCGATGTCCTTTCATGATCCTTTTAAAGCCGGGGACACACTGCTTATAAGGAGTATTCACTGGGCGCCATATTTGTGGGTGCTGCCTAGAGCGCATGCTCATAACGAGCCCACATTAATAGGCTGGTAAGACCGGCAGTCTTGAGGGTGCGGAATGCACGTTACAAAAGAACTGTGGAAGCTCGCAATCAGCACGCGCTCAGCATTCGCGCACACAGCTATGGCCGCCAGTGAATACTTCCTATACATCATACAAAAGACCGTCTGCATGCAGATTCGAGCGCGAGTCGCCGCAAGATCCGTGCTTCGAATGCCACGAACCACGGATGTTGGGGTGACTCGTGTTTGAAGACTGTCTTTTGTAGGATGCCTGAGCTGTGTGACCTCGGTTTTACGAAACAAAAAGGCTCGTCAGTTTGTTTGTTTCTTTGTTTGTTTGTTTGTGGATTTTTATTTTTCAACTGCGATCATGAATTTAAGATTTCAAGTAGGCTCCACAAAACCTTTAAGTATTATATTCTCAAAAAGGTTTTGCGAGTTCACTGTTGTAGTTGAAGGATGCGAGCCCGTGCCAAAGCACAGAATACGATTGGATCTGCAAACCGCGATGCGCGCAAGGACAATGCGCATGGCCTTTTTTTTTTCTAAGTGTATTTTAGTTTCCTCCTTTGTTTAGATTCTTCTATTATTCGCCGCGATTCGCGGTGTTCGGGTTCTGCAGGAAAGTAAACTCTGAGACTTCTTTCTCTGTCGTAGTCAATGGCCACTTAAAAGACGCCCTGCGTTTCATAAGCTATTAGTGGCCATAGCGCCTTGTATGGTATCACCTCTCTATACGGTATTCAATCAACCGAACGTGGAAAACCAATCTGAATACAATTTAAATCACATCTCTTCTTTTCTTTTTTTCTTTTTTTAGGTAATGTACGTGTTATGGACTACAAAAAAAATAATTTGGGTTTTCTTGGCCCTACTACAAAAACCTCAGTGTTTTCTTTCTGTGGTCTTTGATACGTACTTTAGCTATTTAATAAGTTATATCGCACCGTTATCAAGCCCCTCGTAAAATTTGGGGCCGTCTGTTCCACTATAGTGCGCTGTACGTCGAACGAAAGTTTTCGGGTGCATTATATGGGACAATAGGGTGTAAGGTGATACCCTTTTTTTCTTTTTTTTTAGAGTGCACATCGCAGAAAAGATAAGCTGCAGACACTAATGAGTTTTAAGGAACCCTTTTTGCACATCCGATATCGTATTTACTCGAGTACCAGCCGCACTATTTATGAACAAGGCCCTCGCGTCTACTTTCCCACAGAACACATATACAGCCAATCATTGCGTTGCGCATAAATAACATACATAGCGAATGAACAGATCGAGAAATCGATTCTCCATACAAATGCAATCTTCACAGATGGTATCTTCGCACGAAGACGTTATCTCTGTCCTGTAAACAGCTGGAATCGTGCTGTCGAACGCGGTGATTGGCAATCTGCGTGCTTCGAGGAAAAACGAACCCTTACGTTTTCTTCATAAACAGTGCGGCTATTACCCGAGTAAATGCAGTATGTTCCGACGGTCCCTCAGGTAAGAACTACGCATGCGCTACCGCAGAAGACTCCCATACGCGCAGTGCGTATCATAGGGCCTATCGTACCGTATCGGATGTGCAGACACGGTTCCCTAAAACTTTCTACGACTTGCGGCATGTTTATTCCATGTTATGAGATGTCCTATCTTATTGAGCATGCAATCGATGCCGACATTTTGTCATCACATACCGGAGATAAAAACCGTGTAGTTCGCCTTATGTATGACCAGCTGCGTGACTAGCGGTTCATGTAACGCGATGACGGGGTGCCCAAAATGAATTTAGTGAACCTCCGCTTCACATATATACTACAGCGAACCACAACTGGGGGCCACGAACAGTCGAGGCCAGTCCGGTGCACTGTGCGCGAGTGTCGCGGGACATTTTGGAGGGGCTCAGCGAGAAGTGCCGGGCCTCAGAGCCAAGTCGTAGGCTCGAGGAACCGGATTGGTCTGGGGTGGCCCATAGCGTTTCGTTGTGGCTCACCGCGAGGCGAAATAAAGTACACTAGTCGGGCCAATTCATCCGGACATAATCCTAGAATCCATTGATTGCGTTCGCCTGTGGTGTGTCTCAGTTAAAGGGGCGGTGCGACAGTTTTTGTACTTTGCGTAAACAGCACGTAGAGTGAATCCCCGTAGTTTATAACCTTATAAAACACTCGTTCGCTTTTATTTTTTTTTGTGCAATAACAATCACAAAATGAAATTACAGAAAAAAAAGAGAAGTCCTGCGTTAATCCGCAGCCTCTGCTTCGCACGCGAGGGACCCAAGTTCGATTCCCACGGGCAGCGGTTAATCTTTTTCCATAATTTGGCAACATTCGATGACGAACACCCTACGCCCTACTACGTCAACTACAACAACATCAACAACAACAACGACAACAACTACAACTACAGCATCAACAACTACAACATCAGCAGCTACAACATGAATAACGACGACATTTGCAGTGGTGGGAAGAGACCGTGACCGCTATCGATGTAAAACGAACACCGTTATTCCCCTCGACTCGCAGTCAGAACAAGCGACCACGTGATTTGAAGCCAAATATATGTCGCCAATGTTTATCATCATCCACGCGCTGGGAGTGGGAAAAGCAGAAGACGGGCGCTGAGTTCCAGACGTTGTTATGGTTCGCTAGTGCCGTCATTGCAGCGATTGGGCATGATCGAGCCACTACCCGAATGCTTCTCAAACGCTATCAATTTTCGCGAACCCAAATCGTGTGACTACGCAATTCTCGGGCTCAAACTATGAGCCGCATTCAAATATCGTCGCTGGGAGGCTACATAGCGTCACCGGAGGACACTGTGACCTCCAAATTACGTCATCAAATTTTGCGAAGGAGAGCTTGAAAGAAAACGCTCCCTTTTATTCTTGAAAGTGCACCGTAACATTCAGGTTTCTTGGCCAATGGTGCTGTGTGCGAGTACACTTGGGACCCACTAGTGCCAGTAAGCTCGAGTAAAGTCAAGAAAACATTAAAACTGAATATCGGAAGCATTTAGTCCAAAAACTAGCAATTTTACTTCCTAAAAACGGAAGAGTAAATGCTAGGCACATCAGAATGGTGCATTGACCTTTTTTTCATGGCGGCCGCCATTTTGAATTTTGACGTAGCTGAGTTGTACTTTTTTTGTATTGTAGTTACGCCTAAATTAGCTTTTTTTTTTTTTTTTTTTGGCTTAACCAGTCGAATTCTTATTTTAACATAGCAACCCTCACACAAAAACGCTCTATAGTCTGTTGTAACATATGAAGTGCAAGATAAGGTCCGCCCCCGTATACCCAGATAAAGATGACGTCTCTACACCGCTCACTACGAGCGCGCCATTTTGTCTGCCGTCCCTGAAAGGAAGAAGCCTGCTTCCGCGCGTCTTGTTTAACAAACTGACACCCCCAGAAACAAAGCTTTGCCTAATACCCGATGTACCGAAGCATGTCTGACATGGAATATCTCCAATGTTAAAAGCGCGTATGTTGTACATATCTTGTTTTACAGTGTTTCAAGTCCTGTCAAAGGCACGTGCGCGTGAGAGCGTCGGCGTGTTGCGAGCGCAAAATTTTCAAAAGCGTCTTCTACACGCGAGTGCTCATAATGAAAAACATTCTGCAGACGTACACTCTACCGCTTGTGCCATATTTTCTAGCACTGCACATATTATGCGGTATTTTGCTTCTTATGCCTTTTGGCTCACTTTTCGGAAGGTAGCGTGCTTTGAGCGTGCCCGATGTGTTCGTCAGCCTGCGACCATGCGCGTGGGCTGCTTTCACGCTGCATTCTGACCTTTTGTAGGCAGTGAAATAATTTATGCGCCATTCCGCCAAAGCGGTGTTTTAGCGCTGCCATCCTTCACGGTCCTGCCTTCTAAGTCTAGTACCCTCGCCACTTGACGACGTACCAAGCTCTCGCGTGTGCTAGACAGTGGTTGTGTTCATGCCGGGCTGCGCTCTCCAAGCATTACAGCTTTCGATAGATTATTCTTTAAAGTGATAGCCATCTAGTAGCCGGTCCGTCAACTATTCGAATCTATCATAACTTGGGCACGCCCTCGGAGCGGCATGTATTGGAAACGTGCACCGCGTTAGTGTTGGGCGAGGACTCGAATCCAATAAGACGTTTCGAGCCTAAGAAATGAGGACCGCTAATGTTACCTGACGGGGTTTCGAAGACGGTCTGTTGCACGCTTCGAGACATCTCAGTAAAAACTCGGCGGGAAAATAGCGGACGAAACGTTGAAGCGAGTACGACAGCCGATATTCATAAATCCATGCAAAACTTAACCGCCTGTTTTTTTTTTTTTGTTTTTTAAGATACAAATTATCTCTAGAAATGGGCTTCGGGGGGCCGGCGTCACTTTCGGCGTTTGTGAATATGACACGTTGCTTTGCTGGCTCTCTACAGCAAAGAACACGTTCGTGTTTGGCTGTGAAGATCGCACGCTGGGCGGCTGGTCTTTCAGTGGCAAAATGAGGCCCGTTCCCACTCTAGTTTACGCCGTTCATCCCTGGGTATTCTCGGGCTTTGTCGGTCGACATTTTTCTATTTAAAAGTTTTAAAGATTTGTTTCTAATTTTTTTTTTTTTTTTTTTTTATATATGGTGACGATTAGTTCCGATATATTTTCATCTGGCACGGACTGCTAGTGCTATATTCTGGCGGACACTGAGCATTCCGCAAAACGTAGTTTATTTTTGCAATACAATAAACACGGGTTGTTTCTTTTTTTTTTGGGGGGGGGGGGAGGACGGGGACACCCCCTGAAGAAAAACAAGATCGCATAATTTTACTGTATACACTATAGAGCACCACACTGCGTTTTAAGGTAATAAAGTCTACTCGACGTCATGAGAAGACACAACGCTTACGTTGCGCACGACACTAGGTGAATGAACCTAGTGACGAAATCGATCACTCCATTACATTCATAACGACTTTATCTCCCCCCATTCGAACTATCCAGTAGGCGAGATAAAGTAAAAAAAGAAACGTAATTCCAAACTCTAAATGTGAAAACCGTAATGACGGAATCGATTCCACGCGCTTAAATCCGAAACGCGGACTCAATATTAGTTTTTGCTCGGGCCACCTCTAAGCTATTGCTGACACTCTGAGCTCCTGTATAGACGGCTGTGACGTGAAAAAAGTCAATAAAAAGAACTAGAAAATTTACTATATATCAGTAAGTGAAAAACATAGGAAGGATTGTCTTTTATAAAAAAGGGGTAAACTAGGATGCAACGTCCGTCACCAGACAACTGGATGAAAGGGATGATCCTAATCGAACTCATTTTTTGATTGATGTGCGCTTCTAACGATTTACGCCCATGGCAAAAAGAAGATTTCGCGGGAATGGGTTATTTATTCAAAAACCAGATTCATATCATTCATGGTATTAATGTTTAAAAAAACACGTTACTAACGCTTAGAAAAATAACCTGCATTACGCAGTAGTCATACACGTTTCTACGCCTCTACGATTCTCATCTAGATCGAAACGGGCAGGGGTGCGGATTGAACCTAAAATCTCTGGTTCCTACAAGGAGAGCTTTCGCTCAACGTGCTCCGAGCTTCGGTGCACTAACGCACTCAGCCACCGATTTCCACGTCTGACTTAAACAATGAGCAAACGACAGAGACAAAATTCCTCGACCCTTTTACGTACACACTGCCCGACAGAATGTGAGCGCACACGACATCGGCGCTTTTTTTTTGTATTTTACTTCGCCATGGGTATTGGCGAGCAATACATATTTGCCAGGTTGCGTTAGTGTCCCAAATGAGCTCTCTCCACCGCACTAGTAATTTTCCTCACTACGTTTTGATAGTAAAAAAAAAAAATGAAAGACGTTTACGACTCCCTGTAATGCCGAATTAGAGCGTAGCTCTTAAAAAAGAAGGAGGGTAGGAAGAGGAGAGTATGTCCCTCCTCCTCCTCCATAAGCTCTCCTCTTCCTCCTCGTCCCCCTCTCCCCCTCGACCTTCCTCTCCCCTCCTACTCCCTCCTCCTCTCATTCTCCTCCCCTCCCTCCCTCCCCCTCCCTCACTCCTGAAGGCCTCGTTCACAAGTGAAGGTCATGTCGAGGTCATGAGCTTCACGTGACCCCTGTGAAATTCGTGACCTTCGTCGTGACCTTCACGACGTCACCCGTGACGTCACGTGGGACGTCATTATTGAACACGTCCCATGATACAACGCGCGGGTCACTCGTGACCCGCGCGACGAATCATAGGAAGTTTCTCATAATGCAACGCGTAGGACCCTCTTCACGTCACACGTGATGTCACGTGTGACGTCATTTTGAGAAACGTCCCATAATGCAACGCGCGGTTACGCTGACGCCAATGCTCCTCAAGCGGGAAACGGGCGCCTAAGAGCTGTGGTCTAAAATTTAAAAAGCCGCGATTGTTTGTTTATGTAACTGTGAAGTGCTATGACTTCCAAGGGCGTCACGCATCGCACACCAGGGGTGGTTTGCTGGTTTCTGCTGGTATCTGAACCGGCGGGTAAAATATCCGCAAAAGGGATTTTCTGGTCACAAGACCGGCTCCGTGGAGACCAGGAACTAAAGCCTGGTTCAGACAGTTGCGTTTGACTGCGTTTGACTGCGTTGCGGCAACGAGAAACCAGGACATCTCTGATGCTTATATCGCGCTCCAGGATGATTCCTTGAATTGGATTTCACGCTTCATACGAAGCACAGATGTGCCGGTGACTCGCTTTCGGTTCTCGACGCAACGCAGTCAAACGCACTCAAACGCAAGTGTCTGAACCGGCCTTAAAGGGGCGATGCAACGATTTTTGTATTTTGCGCAAATACCGCTTAGAACGGATCCCTGACGTTAATGACCTGTGAAATACCCGTTCGTTTTTCACCACACGCAATCGAAGTCGCAGAAAAAAAATAAAGAAAAACGAGCAGAGTTCACCCCCTCAACTCGCAGCCAGAACAAGCGGCCACGTGATCTGGAGCCGATTATATGCCGCCAATGTTGATCGTAGCCACGCGCTGAGGTTGGTAAGGCACAGGACACGCGCTGAGTTCCAGACATTGTTATGGTTCGGCTGTTGTCGTCATTGCAGCGATTGGACACAGGACACTACCCGAATGCTTCTCGAGCTATCGATTATCACGAGCCCAAAATCGAGTGCCACGCCATGCTCGGGTCCAATCTATGAGCCGCATTCAAATATCGTCACTGGGCGGTACTGCTACCGCCCAGCTACGTCATCAGGTTTTGCGAAGGAGAGATTGAATGAAAACACTCGGTTTTGTCCTCGAAATTACAGCGCAAGAAAGGCGTTTCTTGGCCAGTGGCGTTGCGTGCGAGTATCCTTGAGTCCCACTAGTACCAGTAAGCTCGTGCAAAGTGAAAAACATTCTAATTGAATATCGTTGCACCGCCCCTTTAGGAGTACCTAGCGTTGCAGACAAACGGCTGCTTCGTAAGTTCGTCTTCGCTTGGCTTACTAAACGTCCATTGGGTGCGTAAACCAAATTGTTAACGGGGTGCTCCGGCGTATTCTCCGAAGTCCCCAATTTGCCTGAAAATTTGCTAAACACAACGAGGATTATCGCTGAAATAGTAACCCAATTATTGGGTCAAAATATATTTTTTCGCGAAGTTATTGTATTTACAATATTCGCGTCCCTCACCGTGTTTTTCAAGGTGAAAGTCTACTGGCAACAATGAAAAGGTGACGTCAGCGGAAGGCAGGATTTCACTCTTTGGACTGTAGACTTTGTTTCCAACTAATTACAAGCAGTTTAATGGTGTATAAAGAAAGCCTTCCAAGCTCGCCCCAGCATCGGCGCAGCAGCGCGAAACAAATGCTCGGCATAGTCCGGAGACTACCTGCTCGACCTGCGAGCCTGCCTTTCACTGACGTCACGGCACTGAAAAGCGCGAGTATGTTTGAATGTTGGTTTTGGCATCATTTTCATTCGCCGATTCCACAATAAATATTCTACGTTTCGCGATACTAAATAGCATACCGGAAAGGGTAAAGGCCGGCAATTCCGAAAATATATTTTTGTTAAAAAGTAGCTAAAAAAAAAAATCCCCGGAGTATATAAGTGAAACGAAGCACACTCGTGTTCTTTAGGAGCGTTGAGGCTTTCCTCTGCTGATCGGAATCGGCTTGAACACTCTAGTCGGTGACAGGTCAAGAACGAAGGGGAAGCTCCTCCCACTCCTTTCCACTTTAGCAGAGCGAACGCTGCAGAAGAGGCGGCCTCCTCTCCTCCGTTCGCTCCGCTGAAGTGGAAAGGGCTGGGAGGAGCTTCCACTTCGTTCTTCCGGTCACGTGACCTAAGAACATATCCCTCCTGCGGTATTTTATCCGTATCGGTTCGAAAAACGGGCAATGATCAGCAAACCAGCCCTGAACGCTGATGATAGCAGTGGCGAGAAACCCGTTATTATACTCCAAGAAAGGGTAAAAACACAAACGAGCCGGTTAAGAACTTCCATAGTAATCGGAGACACATAACGATAAAAAAATCGACAAAACAACACGTTTTATACTCCGTCTTGCGCTATTTCCGATCGCACCCGACGCCGAGCTTCATTGAAGCCAATAAAACGGCGCCAAAAGTGCCTCGTCATGTAACTCATCATTTTTGTGCATTTGCAATAACTGTCTAAACAAATCGTGCACAGAAAAAAAAAAATCGCCGGACAGCGGCGCTGCGTCTTCCCAGTGCGTAACCAGTTCACTCGGTGGTGATCACAAGCGTGCAAAAAAAAAACGAGCGCAGCGATACAATGCGCTTTTGCTGCTGCCTGATTGGCCCTAGGCGGTCGTACACTCTAAAGAAAGCCCGTGCGTCTACTTTCCCGTACAACACTTGGAGAGCCAATCACCGGAACTTACGGAGGCAGCTCAGCGAATTACGATGCCGAAACATATGTTTATACCAAAAAACGAAATCTGAGTGGTGACATTAAGCAATGCAAAACGTCACGCTTGCATTGCTTGATGTCACAACTCAGTGCGTTTTATGGTTCAAACATATGTTTCGTCATCGTCATTCGCTGAGCTCATGAGCGTACCAACCAGGGGGGCAAGGGGGGGGGGGCGCTTGCCCCCCCAGTTCTCAGAGTGGGGGGGCAAGGCATGTGTTTTGCCCCCCCCCCTGAAACAGCCGCCACTGGGCAGGGCAAACAGTGGCCGGCGACGCCCAAGGGATACCAAGGGCACCGTTCCCCGGCCTTGGGGGGGGGGGGGGGGCGAGGGGGGGGAGGGGGCGGCAGAGAGGGGAGGTCTGGTTTTAACCCCCCCTCCTCAAAAACAAGTTTGCAAGCAACCAAGCTTGCAATCTACACTACTGTAATACGACCTGTTTTAGAATACGCGGATGTTTTTTGGGACCCTGCCACTAAACTTAATATTCATCGACTCGAGGGGGTACAGAAGAAAGCACTGCGCTTAATTTTCAACGAATACAGAGAATGAGCTCTATCATTAACTTGTACAATAGGTCGAAAATTGAGCTTCTTTCATCCCGGCGCAAACTTGAACGTCTAAAGCTTTTGTATACCATTGTACATGACTCATCACGCCTTTCATTCGACAGATTTATGCAATTTAACACATCCCATCACACACGACATAAGCACTCCAACACAATTGTGGTACCTTACAGCTGAAATCAATGTTTATTAAACTAATTTTTCGTACGAACCATTAACGAATGGAATAGTCTCCCTGCCAACATTACCAATGTCTCTTCCGTTCTTTGCCCTCCCACTCAAAAACAAGCTGGTACGCCACTGGCTGAGCTGCCTGTGTAAGTTGCGGTAAGTGGCTCTCCTTGTGTTGTGCGCGAAAGTAGACGTACGGGCTTTTTTTAGAGTGTATACAGTTACTCTTGCTAGAGCGTAAGTTTGAGAGCACAATTTGAAGTGAAGACGTCTGCGGACAATTGCGACAGTGAAAATTCAAGTTGTGCTTTAAACGAGTAAGAGTAGTTTGACGCTGATTTTGTAAGAACAATATAGGACGTTCTCATTTTACACAACACATCGGTTCATAATCGAAACAATAAAAGGCGCACGCGGTTCGTCATTCTGCGTGCGTTATATTAAATTTAAAGCGCAGCGTCCTTGTGTGTGTTCTTCGGCTTCGTCGGCCAGCATCTTTTATTTATTATTGGAAACTTTGAAGAATTGTTTCGCAACCTTCTTTTTTTTTTGCAATTAGGTGGCGGTTTGTTTAAAAAGAGTTTGCATCTCGTACGGACCGCTAACGCCACATGCGACCGGACACCGAACGTTAGGCGACGCGCAGTTTATTTTTCCGAGAGAAGAAACGCGGTATATTTTTTTTCTTTCGGGCAGACTTTGCACAAAAACAAGATGGCATAATTTTTTACGATATATACAATAACGCGCCGCACTGTCTCCTAAGGTAATAAAGTCTACTCGACGTCATGAAAAACGTGAACGTCTAAAAAAGAAAACGTTCTACGTCTAGGTTGCACAAGACGCCGGACGAATCAACCAAGTAACGAAATCGATCACTCCATTACATTCATACCGACTTTATTTCCCTTTATTGAAACAATCTAGTAAGCGAAATAAAACAAAAAAAAAGACGTAATTCCAACTCTAAACGCTGAAACCGTAGTGACCGAATCGATTCCTTGCGCTTAAATCCGAAACACCGACCCAATATTAGTTTGTGCTCGGGCGACGTCTACGTTATTGCTGACACTGAGAGCTCCATTTTAATAGGGGTATTACGTGTGACAAAAAAAAGAAAGGTGTAAATTGGAACGCAACGTCCATCACCAGGCCACGGGATCAAAGGGGTGATACTAATAGAACTAATTTTTGATTCCTGCGGGTGTTTGTAACATTTTCCGCCCATGATAAAAGACGAATTCCGCAAGAATGTTTTTGTTTTGTTTTTTTTAGAACACCGGAGTCATCATTTTTGGTATTAAAAAAAAGCAGGCATCGCTAACGCCTATAAAATTTGAACTACGGTGAAGTCGTACACAAGTTAGGAGACATGACGAATATCATACTAAAAAAGCTGCGTTCAACTTCATTGCCTTCTTAATAAGAATAAGACGAACAGGAGTGTAGCGTTACATCCGAGGTCACAGGGGGTCTCTCGTGACCTCGAAAATTAGTCATATTACGCAGTCTATAGACCATAATCCGTGTCACTTTAAGTCCGACTGAAGACAACGTTGCGATCCGACGGAGCAAATCAAGCGGCGCCAAAAGTGCGAAGTCGAAGCGCTCGTTCTCTTTGTGCATTTTCTATCAACGGCTAAAGCAGTGACGCGCAAAAAGAACTACAGGAGGACGCTGAAGCTTCTCCTTTAAACTCGATAGCTTTATGCTCTCGCGTTTTATAAGCCCTCCGCCCGTTCCCAAACCGCGCAAGCGTGTCTGCGTGGCCTAGTCAGTGGCTTGTCCCGCAACCGAAAGGTCGTAAGTTCAAATCCCGCCTGAAATGAATAAAACTCTGCTTCGAAACAAACGAATTATTTCATGAAGTGAAGACGTCTGCGGACAATTGCGACAGTGAAAATTCAAGTTGTGCTTTAAACGAGTAAGAGTAGTTTTGACGCTGATTTTGTAAGAACAATATAGGACGTTCTCATTTTACACAACACATCGGTTCATAATCGAAACAATAAAAGGCGCACGCGGTCGTCATTCTGCGTGCGTTATATTAAATTTAAAGCGCAGCGTCCTTGTGTGTGTTCTTCGGCTTCGTCGGCCAGCATCTTTATTTATTATTGGAAACTTTGAAGAATTGTTTCGCAACCTCTTTTTTTTTTGCAATTAGGTGGCGGTTTGTTTAAAAAGAGTTTGCATCTCGTACGGACCGCTAACGCCACATGCGACGGACACCGAACGTTAGGCGACGCGCAGTTTATTTTTCCGAGAGAAGAAACGCGGTATATTTTTTTTCTTTCGGGCAGACTTTGCACAAAAACAAGATGGCATAATTTTTTACGATATATACAATAACGCGCCGCACTGTCTCCTAAGGTAATAAAGTCTACTCGACGTCATGAAAAACGTGAACGTCTAAAAAATAAAAAAGCAAAACGTTCTACGTCTAGGTTGCACAAGACGCCGGACGAATCAACCAAGTAACGAAATCGATCACTCCATTACATTCATGCCGACTTTATTTCCCTTCATTGAAACAATCTAGTAAGCGAAATAAAACAAAAAAAGACGTAATTCCAACTCTAAACGCTGAAACCGTAGTGACCGAATCGATTCCTTGCGCTTAAATCCGAAACACCGACCCAATATTAGTTTGTGCTCGGGCGACGTCTACGTTATTGCTGACACTGAGAGCTCCTTTTTAATACGGGCATTACGTGTGACAAAAAAAAAAAAGAAAGGTGTAAATTGGAACGCAACGTCCATCAACAGGCCACGGGATCAAAGGGGTGATACTAATAGAACTAATTTTTGATTCCTGCGGGTGTTTGTAACATTTTCCGCCCATGATAACAGACGAATTCCGCAAGAATGTTTTTGTTTTGTTTTTTTTTAGAACACCGGAGTCATCATTTTTGGTATTAAAAAAAAGCAGGCATCGCTAACGCCTATAAAATTTGAACTACGTTGAAGTCGTACACAAGTTAGGAGACATGACGAATATCATACTAAAAAAGCTGCGTTCAACTTCATTGCCTTCTTAATAAGAATAAGACGAACAGGAGTGTAGCGTTACATCCGAGGTCACAGGGGGTCTCTCGTGACCTCGAAAATTAGTCATATTACGCAGTCTATAGACCATAATCCGTGTCACTTTAAGTCCGACTGAAGACAACGTTGCGATCCGACGGAGCAAATCAAGCGGCGCCAAAAGTGCGAAGTCGAAGCGCTCGTTCTCTTTGTGCATTTTCTATCAACGGCTAAAGCAATGACGCGCAAAAAGAAATACAGGAGGACGCTGAAGCTTCTCCTTTAAACTCGATAGCTTTATGCTATCGCGTTTTATAAGCCCTCCGCCCGTTCCCAAACCGCGCAAGCGTGTCTGCGTGGCCTAGTCAGTGGCTTGTCCCGCAACCGAAAGGTCGTAAGTTCAAATCCCGCCTGAAATGAATAAAACTCTGCTTCGAAACAAACAAATTATTTCATAAAGTGAAATTATTCTAGACGTGCGGCAACCTTTAATTTTCATTACATGTCATGTTTTCTTAATCCCTTTTGTTGCACATTGAACGCTCTTTTCGTCGACTGATGACTTTGCCGGTGTCCTTGTGAGGTCGATTTGTGAAAGACAGGACAACCGACTTGGTTGGGAACCTTCTTTTACTGACTCAATGGCTCCCCTCCCGCGAGCCCCTGCCCTTTGATCTTCTTCTTTTTTGTATACAGACAAGAGTCTTATGTCAGTCTCTGTTTAGTTAGAATTATTCTACATATATCCTCCCCGCCCCCACAACGCGAGGAAAATACATTGAAGTTCAAATGGCTTCCAATGGGTACAGCAGTTGTACTGGTCTTCGTGTCACTGAACCGGATGGCAACTTTATGGTACATGCCCTCACATTTCCATCTCTTCCAGATAATACATCTATGACACGAACCAAGGTCCACAGATGTCTCGGGGCAATGTCGTCGTGCAGGAGTGCCACGTCTCCGATTTTCGGCGGTCGGCTGTTAAGAGGCGTTGCTAGGTGTGCTGATCGAAGCTCTAGGAGGTATTCTTTCTTCCAGCGTACCCAGAAATTGTTCATGAGCTTCTGTCGATATTGCCACCGTCGTGAAAGCGTATCTCTCGATGACGCGACTGGGTGTGGCGGCTCCGTCTCTGGCAGGGCTGTCAATCGTCTTCCGATGAGTAAGTGAGCCGGAGTTAAGGCTGTTGGTTCGCTGTTGTCTGCGTGCAAGTATGTCAAGGGTCTGGAGTTGATTGCTGCTTCGATGTCGGTCAGTACGGTAGCTAGCTCTTCAAAAGACAGACTTTGTCGTCCAAGAACTTTCCTCATGCACGTTTTCACCGATCGCACCATTCTTTCCCACCAGCCGCCCCACCAGGCGGCCCGCTCTACAATGAACTTCCAGGTTATTCGGTGGGTACTGCAGAAGTCTTGGGATCCGGTACTGCGAATAGCCTCCCACAGGGCTTTCAGATTCTTCGCTGTTCTTTTAAATGTTAATGCGTTGTCGCTATAAATTGTGGTCGGAATGCCTCTTCTAGCCACGAATCTCCTCAAAGCCAAGAGAAACGATGCAGTGGTCGTAGAGGATACTAGCTCGAGGTGTATTGCACGGGTAGTCGCACAAGTGAAGAGAGCAATGTACGTTTTAGCACATTGTCCCTTTGAGCTGGCGAATAACGGCCCCGCGAAGTCGACTCCTACAACCTGAAAAGGGTGTCCCTCTTCCACCCTGTCCCGTGGTAGTGGAGCTACTGGAGCCGTGGCTGGCTTTGCGCTAAACCGCCGACAGGTCCGGCATTGAGCGAGGATCTTCTTCACGATTCTTCGTGCTCGTGGCAGCCAAAATCTTTCCCGTAGTTCTGTCAATGTGGCCTGCAGGCCTCCGTGTACTGTTCTAAGGTGTGTTGCAGTGACCAGCAGCTTAGTGTACGGGTGGTCTCCCGATAAAAGGATAGGGTGTCTTACGTCTTTCGTCAAGGTAGCTTGATGAAGTCTGCCTTGTATGCGCATGATTCCGGTTTCATCAAGAAACGGCTGTAGATCACTTATTTTAGATCTTGTAGCAATTCTCCCACTTTGTATTATCTCTTGTATCTCCTTATCGAAGCATTCCTTTTGAGCGTGTTTAATCCAGAAAAGTTCCGCATCCGTAATCTCTTGTGTAGTCAATGGTAGTTCAGCTGACTCACTCTTCTGGCGGCAATTGTGTACAAATCTTTTAACCCAAGCAGTTACCCGCAACATCTTGGTATAGCTGCTGAACTTTTCAAGCGTCAAAAGCGCAGTTTGTGCACGTACAACCGTCAGCAGCGTTTCGGTTCGCTGCTGTCTCTCCCCGTCGATGTCGTCCAGGTTCTCTAAGGGTGTACTAACTGGCCAGTTCCGCTGTTCGAGGGCAAGCCATTCCGGCCCTGACCACCAAACTTGTTGAGTCCCTAGCTGCACTACAGTCTTCCCTCTAGTGAGAGCGTCGGCTGGGTTCTCGTAACCTGGGCAGTGGTGCCAACTGGACGGATCACTGAGTGCTTGTATCTCTGTCACTCTATTGCACACAAAGGGTTGCCACTCGGTTGCCAATCCCTTAATCCAGCCTAGTGTTATCGTAGAATCTGTCCAGTACCATATTGTAACGGTGTGACCTAACAATGAGCTACGAAGATATGTAGCAATGCGTGCTCCCAATAGTGCTCCCATCAGTTCTAGTCGTGGAAGGGTTAGCGTCTTCAGTGGAGCAACTCTAGCCTTGGCAAATATCAGATTCACGCTGACTTCTCCTTTCCTGTTCACTGCACGGAGATATGCGCAGGTACCATACGCCAGAGGGCTAGCGTCGGTGAAGATGTGAATCTCCAGCTCGCTTTCACCTTCGACACCCAGCAGATATCTCGGCGTCATGATTTGTGGTAATTCCGTTAAATCGGCGCACCAGGATTTCCACTCTTGCAATAGAGCCTCTGTCAGAACCTCATCCCATCCAAGTCCGCATTGCCATATACGTTGGAATAAAAGTTTCACTCTTATGACATACGGCGATAGGAAACCGAGGGGATCGAAGATCCTCGCCGAGGCCTTGAGTACGCAGCGCTTTGTGTTCAAATTTGTAGAAAGTATCTCCAAGAGATGATCAGCAGAAAACTTGAAGGCATCCGCATTTTTATCCCACACCAATCCCAATATCTTGGTGACCTCGGGGGACTTAATTGGCTTATTCTCGGATGAATAATCGACGTTATCCGCTCTTTGATCAAAGAGTTTCTGAAGTTGAGAAGAATTGGTATTCCACTTTTGCAGTTCCATGCCTGCCTCCCTGAGTAAAGTCAGTGCTCCGTCAGCGAGTCGCTGCGCCTCCTTAATGTTCGCTGCTCCAGTTAGCAGGTCGTCCACGTAAAAGGATCGGAGTAAAATAGTTGCGATGTCATTGTTGAGTCCACTCACGTTTTGCAAGTGGTGCTGTATCGTAGCCCCGAGTAGGAAGGGACTGGCGGTTGTTCCAAAAGGAACCCTCGTCATGCGCCACTCCTTCGTGTTTGGCAGTGGCTCGTTGGGTTTGGGAGTATTTTCAAACCAAAGAAATCGGAGAGCGTCCCTGTCATGCTTCGAGATTACAATTTGTAAAAACGCCTTCTGTATGTCTGCTGTGATGGCCACCTTTTGCATTCGAAATCTAAGTAGGACGGGTAAAAGCTCCGTGTTGATCGTTGGACCCTTTTCAAGGTGATCATTGAGAGATCCGGTGTTTGCTGCATGGGAAGATGCGTCGAATACTACTCTAAGTCTAGTTGACTCCGAGTTAACTCGAATCACTGCTCGATGAGGCATGTAATAAACGTGCCCGTAGATTGATGCATTTTCTTCGATCTCTTCGGCGTGTCCATCTTTAAAGTAACTACGTATTGCCTTGTCATACTGGGTGATAGAGCCATCTTGTGTGAGACGGCGTACTAGACTTCGGAGTCTGGTGTTGGCAATCATGTAATTATCTCCAAGGGTCGTTTTTGTCTCCTTCCATGGCAACGCGACCTCGTACCGACCGTTCTTTTGTCTGATGTTTTCCTTGAATTGCTCAAACACCTTTTCTTCATGTTGTTTCTTATCCATAGGTTCATCCACGATTCCAATGCTCTCTAGTTCCCAGAAATGTTTTAACGCTGCATCATCTTCTTCGTCAGCCCTTCCCACATTCAACACGCACACCATCAAATTTGCGGTATTATTTGATAAGACACTCACTGTGCTCGTCGGACCCTGAAAGGTCCATCCCAAAGTCGTTGCGATGGCTACTAGCCCGGTGTTGCTAGGTGAGCGGCGAGTCTCGCCGGTCAACAATTTCCACATCTGGTCCGCTCCAATTAGAAGGCTTATGCCCGCTTCCACTTGAGTAGATGGAAACATCAACTTGTCGGCGATTTCTCCTGGAATGGTCTTGAGAAATGTGTGCTCTACTGGAGTTTCTATGATGTTTTGGCAGATGAAAGGCACGACCACCGCTTCTAAGACATGATCTGTTGTCTTATATTGACCCCTAATTCGGATTCTAACTATGGTGAACTTCTGCCTACAGCTGTTTGAGTCACTGCAAGCAAAGGTATTGAGTTGCATGATCCGTTCTCCGACAACCTTCAAATTAAGCTTCCTAGCCAAGTCTTCCCTGATGAAAGTCTTTTGGCTCCCTCCGTCGATAATGCCGCGGATGTAAGCTCGGTTCAGGCCGGTTCCAACCCAGCTTCGAAACGTTTGTAACAGGACGCTCGGAGTCTGTTCTGTCGTGGTACCACCTGCGGTAAGAACGTTGGCAGTCTCCCGAACTGTTGATAAAGCCTCCCACGCCGGGTTACACATTGAAGTGACATGTCTTCCCCTGCATCCGGTACATCTCTGTTGACTACGGCAATCCCTTGATCGGTGACCTCGCTTCGTGCAACGAAAGCATCGCATATCTTGCGCTAGCATTTTCTTTTTCTCATCTAGCGTTATATTCGATGGGCAATCACCGGTGCGGTGAGTTCGGTAGTTGCAAAAGAAGCAGGTGTTGTCTGTTCCGCTAGTGTGCAACACCAACGTTGATGGCGGATTGGCGCCTTGCTTCTGATTATGAGCCACTGTTGGCACGGTCGGCGGCCTTCGCTCGAGTGTCGATGACTGTTCTCTGCTCTCTATCTCCACGCGCATAAAACGCAAGAGTCTCTCCAACTCCTCACCTGCATCTGTTAACGAAGGCGAGACGTCACCTAACGGTTGTTCATTGTCAGTCATTCCGGCTCTTTCTCTCCCGTTGATTGGAACTCCAAGCCCTATCCCGTATCTTTTGAGTCGATGGTACTCCACCACTATATCGGCTGGGAGGTTGGACAGTAGTACGTCTACCATCATAGTAGAGTACGTCGCGCTCGAAACGCCTAGGGCACGCAAGCCACGAATGTTGGTCTGGACGTGGTCGTAAATATTCCGTAGTCCTTGTACATCTCGATCTGACTTCACCGTTGGTAGGCTTCGCAGCCTTTCGAGGTACTCACGCTGAATGCGTTGCTTGTTCCCGAAGCGTTCGGATAGTATTTCTATGGCGTCCTTGTAGCACTCTGCCGTTGCTTGTAGCCCGGAGATAGCACTGGCGGCTGGCCCACTCAGCAGGGAGCGTAGATATTGGAATTTGTCTCCCTCCGTGAGTCTGGTGTTACGGTGAACGGCAGTTTGAAATTGCTCCCAGAAGGGCTGCCAGAGGGTAAGCTCACCTTGATACTGAAGTAGTTGTAGTTTAGGGAGTTTCACGCCCGTGGCCTGGGGTATGACTCTGTCACCGTCGTCTCCCATATGGTAAATGGCTGGTACTGCCGGTTGAAGCTCAATTTTGTTGCGTATCTCACTGAGGGCTCTTGCTACTTGATCTTCGTAGTCTGCCACAGCAACATAGTCCGCTTCGAGGTCGGCATCGGTGATCAGCGGCTCAATCTCTTCGTTTACCTTGCGGAGTTCCTCGTTACTGGCGATCAGCCTGTCTCGTAGGTTCTTGAGGGAGTTGATGTCAAGGGTTGCCGACTGGAGCGCAGTCGTGATATCGGTAATAATCTTCGTGTTCTGGCTCCGTCGAACCCTCCGCTTCGTCTTCAGCCGATCCATCCTAATGTTGATTCCTCACGTCCAAAGGTCCCGGGTTTCTTGCACCATTAATTGTTGCACATTGAACGCTCTTTTCGTCGACTGATGACTTTGCCGGTGTCCTTGTGAGGTCGATTTGTGAAAGACAGGACAACCGACTTGGTTGGGAACCTTCTTTTACTGACTCAATGGCTCCCCTCCCGCGAGCCCCTGCCCTTTGATCTTCTTCTTTTTTGTATACAGACAAGAGTCTTATGTCAGTCTCTGTTTAGTTAGAATTATTCTACACCTTTCATCCCACGCATGACGTCACGTTTCACGTGAGCGTTATGGGTTGTTTGAATTTGGAAATTCGCTCGCGAGGTCATGTGGCTGTGGCGTCATGACCCTATCGACCAATCGGGATTGGTGTAGTCCGCGATGAGAGCCAACGTACATAGACGATGTGCGCCATGACTAAGCACTTTTCACGCGGCACGATGAGGTTCGCCGGGACGGTAGCGTCGGCTGCTATAGGGCCTAAAGTGAAACCGAGTCTAGCTCATGTTCACATTCAAAACGCACGATGACGAGAGCCCTTATTTTACCTTTTCTTGGGTGACACGGTTCTGCCCTTTTCTACATTTTATGCTCACTATACTTCATTTCAGCTTAACTTCGAGCGCTGCCAAAGGCGGAGGGACGGTTCACCACTTGGAAAAGAGCGTTGGTACGCGCCACGAAGTAGTTGGCAAACGTAAAATTTTAGAAATTATTTGTTCGTGTGCAAACATTAAACAATATTCCAGTTGTGTCCTGCTAAGAACTAGTGAACAAAAAATCAATGAAATAAATTACCTTCCACGTTCTTCATAATATAGTAATGAAAATGCTTCGACGAAAAACGCCTACCTGCTGGCAACGCTAATGCGGCTATTACACTTTTTTTCCATTTTTTTTTGTGTATGTTCAAAACGGCCAAATTTCGGTTTCCGAGTTCGACGCTTTCTTCGCCAAGGACATACCCTGGTTTTCTGTTGCACTAATTTCCACCGACAACGCAAGACAAGAAGAGAAGGACGTTTGGACGTTAGGCGCGAGATCGTGATGAATGTGTACTCTTGTTTGTCACGAGTCCCACACCTCGTCGTACCGCAAAGTTGTTTAACGAAAATCGTAGCTAACCAACGAGGTAGAGGGGCTTAGAGCGATAAACTGGTATCCCATTCGCCAGGCAAAAGTGACCCCCACTTGGCAGCCGCCATGTTGTACACTTTTGACCACAAAACACGTGACCGTGCGAAATCCTGAGGCTTTCACGCAAAACTGAGCGAGATTTTATTGCGATCGCTGTAAGAACATTATAAACTATTTTTTCAACACTGTTAGCCCCAGAGATCAGTGTCTGGCTCCCACAAAATTGCAAAATACAGCACCGCGGCTGACTGCATCTAGCGGAGGCATTGCGAAGCTGCCCGAATCTTTGTCGTTAAAGCACATTTTTACTTAAAACAAACGAAACATAAATTATATGGTCGGTACTGTTATTAATGATCACTAAGCAATTATTTCTGCGCGGTACTGCGATAAACTCTAGACGTAAAACTATATGGTCACGTGTCTAGTGGCCAAAAATGTGCAACATGGCGGCGGCCAATCGGGGGTCACTTTCAGCTGCCAGTTTATCGCTCTAAGGCCCCCGACATCGTTGGAGTAAACAGACGTTTTGAAATCGACGCAGAGTTGATCCGCCGACGGCGGGAAACGCTCTCCGATGAAGAACGGGTCCAAATCGGGTGTCGAGGTGGCGATCAGAGGCAAAACCAAGCGCTGTCGGTGGAGCGCCGAAAAAACGCGTACTTTGTGTGACCGGAGTGACGTGGTGTGCTTTTGCTGCTGTTATGCGCTTGCGGAGAGAGCGCGCTGCTTTGTTCGAAATAGGAGACAGGGCTGCAGTCTACCCAGAGAGCTCACTCAACCCGCTTTTTCCGTGGTCTCTGGGTGGCACTGCGGTAGAGGAGGACACCCGTCTGGGCACCGAACGATACCAACTTCCGTGTTCCAGCCACGGCCTTCCTCCGCCGGCAGTGCGACGTCCATCCGCGAAGCCCACCAGCCACCGCACTCAACCGGAGTTTTATTCGAGGGCGCAAAATGGCAGGTTTAAGTATGTAGCAGACGATGCGGTCGATACTCCCGTAACAGACGAAATGTATCTCTTGGACTTCCCTGCACCTCTGCTCAGATTCCGCGCGGAGTGATATACCAAGTGTGGGAGATGTCGCGTCCTATCGCCGGCGTTGGAATGCCCCGGCCACCCATAGCTTTGGCCACGCTCGGAGCTATAGGCCGAAAACGAAGTATAGCAACTTAAGAAATAATACCTTAAACAAACCCGAGGCTAGTCGCGTCCGGCGTTTCTTAATCTCTTATGTTGCAATTACGTAAGCCAGGCTCCGGTATTCGCTTCAAAACTCCCCTGGATGTAGGTGCTGCATTCTAGTGCATTCGATATACCAATTAACGCTTGTCCTTTAATCGCTTGGGCCAATAAGAATGAGGAACCGTACAATGCACCAATCACCACGCTGTCTCGGTTGTAAAAAAAAAAAAAAAAAAAATTGGCCTATTTTATTTGCCACCGACATAGCGTGACCGTTGTTGCACAATGTTGCTCGCAGTTCTGATTGGATAGACTGATTAAGATAAAACCAATGACTGGTTTTTGAGTGCATCCATGGACAGTACACATTCGGAAGTTTCTGTGAACGTATATAGTCAGTGCCAGCTTTAACAGGTAAGGCGTGGAGGTTCACGCTTGTTGTTTCCTGATTGGTTCTTAGGTGTCCTTATCTGCTAATACCGATGTCTCATTGACTACGTACGCGATGATAGATTGCTCAGGAATGGCCAAGCCCTGAGCTTCTTTAGGCTGTGAGTGACCCAGGTCTGTTGCAGGCTAAGGAATGGTACAGGGAATTCCCAAGTAAATGAAACCCTGTCATTTTTTTTTCGGCCCGTGTAAACAAAGTACGCCCAGCGACAAAACAATAAACGCGCAAATTATTTGAGAATGTGACACTAGTGGTTGGGATAGAACGCGAAAGTCTGAGAACATAAGGTTACCTGGATCAAAAAAATATTGAAGAAAAAGTAAATTTGTTTTATAAGGCAACGCCACATAAGCCTAATATCGTCCAAAAGAAGCAATAACATTGTGTGCGGCCTGAAGCATCAATTTCAGTGGGAAAACAGAAAGATTCATTGGTGGATTCTTAAGGAATGCGTTATCATGACAATTGGAAACGCCACACACGTCCCCCTTTTTGAAACGCTAACGCTGGCCCCATCACTTTTCCTCCTTTGGCTTTCTCTTTTGCTTTCTTTATTTTTTGCTGCCTTTATTTGGCCTTGTTACGGGGTCAGTGTCTACGTTTCCCAAAAGTGGATTTGTGTGGCGTTCCCCAAGGGTCATGCTAACGGATTCCCTAAGAATCCCCAATGGATATTCCTGTAATCTCTTTCGCCCCCTTTTCAAAACTCTGCCTGTCAGAGTACGTCGACGCCCTTGGATACGGTCATCCATATCACTCGCGGAAAGAACCACATCCATACCACCCGTGGAAGGAACCGCATTCATATCACTCGTAGAGGGAACCGCATCCATTGTTTTAACTACACACACACACACATCACAGCCCACGCACCGCGACTACGGAAACCCAGAGCGAAGAACAACCGGCGACGGCAGAACGGCAACGGAGCACGCCCGTATTCCACCACGCCGCGGCGCAACACCTCCTAGATAACAAAGTCGTAGTGCTGAATGAAATGGCGTCATCAGAAAAGGCCAACGCTGGGCACAGGTCGGACACGACGATTGTGTCAACGTTCGGCTCAGACTTGACTCGAAGCCGAGCGTTGACGCAGCACTCGTGTCAAGCTGTGTCCAACGTTGGTCTTCTCTGATTAAGCCATCTCATTCAGCACTACGGCTTTGTTATCTAGGGGGCGTTGCGCGGCGTCTTCTCCTCTCCGGCTCCGCGCCAGCTGTGCACGTGACTTTGCCGAAAACGAAAAGGCTCGTTCTGGACGAAAACCCGGCGGTGTCTGTCAGTTTGTCAGCACCGGGGGGAGAGGGAGAGCTGGACGCGTGCTGACGTCAGCGCTTCGGGCCAATGGGTGCGTTCCACGGGTCACCCTCTCCCCCTCCTTCTCCCTCTCTCTTCGGCACTGGCAGGCGAAAGACACCGCCGGGTTTTCGTCAAAACAATCGCTAACGCATTAAAAACAAAAACAAAAAATCGATCTTCCTGTTTTTTTCACTAAAATAGATGCTACAGGCTCACACAACGGTATTGCTTCTTTATGACGATATTAAGCTTATCTGACGTTACCCCATAAAATAAATTAACTTTTTCAGAAAATATCTTTTGATTCAGGTGACGTCCTGTTCTCAAACTTCCGCGTTCTACCCCAACCACTAGCGTCACATTCTCACGCAGTTCGAGCTTTCTCCGATGCATAGCTTATTTACGCAGGCCGAGAAACACTTATTTCTTTTTTCGCGTGAACGCCCGGTAGAACGAGCACTCCTTACAAAGCTCTCTGTTCGCAATGATTGGCGGTTTCCTGCTCTCTAGTTGCCTCCTCTCTAAAGTTTTCTCCGATCAAACGGAAATCATGGAAGGCTTCGTGGGAGGACCTTGTTCTGCTATTCTTAATCTGCAATAGCACTCTAGTGTGAACTATGCCAATCCATGAGTGTGTTCGGTGCCTATAATTTCCCCTTTCTTGAGAAGGGGGGGGGGGGGGGAGAGAGAAGCTACAAGACGGAGAAAGAACATATGCCGGAATGCTGATTGCGAAATGACGTAAGTAATTGCAGTTTCTCTGCGTAGTGCTACGTCTTCTCACAGCTGTACTTTCGCAACACAACTCCCGTCGAATTGTCCGAGCGTTTCTTTTTTAACTCTCGTCCTAGGATTCATAATTATTGTCTTCGGTTATAGTCCCAGAGAGCTTGAGAAAGCCAGGACATAGCTAATAGTGCTCGCACTCAGTGCTTCCCCATTCGTTTTTTTTTTGCCTTCCTACCGGCTAGTGCTGCAACCCCATTGGTCGCGGAGCGATGGAAAGGTATGGGGGGCTCTACACTCAGTCCGCAATTCTTACGTTGTCAGGGACCGTACTTTCTAAACAAGAAGGTCTGCTAGTTCACCTTCATGAAGAGCACGGGGACAACCAATGGTAGCGAGCAATACGATGATCCCAGTGAAAGACGAAGCCCAGAAAATGACTCTCTAGATCTGAAAAAAGTGCAACTTGCAGAAACGGACGGTGAATATATGAAACGACACCCTTGTGGTCCCTGCGCATTTCGCATGTTTGCTGGTCTAGTAATCGTATTCTAAGCTCCGTCATTCCCTGAAATCTTTCTTTTTGTTTGTTTTTATTGTTCACCTTGATTGATTGTTTTCGTATTCTGTAAGAATGTGAACTCACGCATGCGTGTTGATTACAGAAGTCTCTGCAATCCGAAACCGGTCATCTATCCGAGAAGCTGAATGCCAAGAACGGCGTTTCTTAAGTTATCAGTAGCAATGGCTGCCAATGACCTCGCGGATGCGTGTCGATGACAAAAGCAACTGCAATGCCAAATCGGCCATGTCGCCAAGAAGCTGAACGCCCAGATCTGGGTTCCTTAAACTATCAGTAGCTGTGGCTGTCAATGACCTCACGCATGCGTGTTGATTACAGAAGCCTCTGCGATCCGAAATCGGCCATCTGGCCGAAAGGCGGAACGCCCAGAACTGCGATTTGTAAGCTATCAGTAGCTATGGCAGCCAATGACCTCGCGCATGCGTGTCGATGACAGAAGCACCTGCAATGCCAAATCGGTCATGTGGCCGAGAAGGTGAACGCCCAGATCTGCGTTCCTTATGCTATCAGTAGCTGTGGCTGTCAATGACCTCACGCATGCGTGTTGATGACAGAAGCCTCTGCAATCCGAAATCGCCCATCTGGTCGAAAGGCGGAATGCCCAGAACTGCGAATCTTAAGCTATCAGTAGCTATGGCTGCCAATGACCTCGCGCATGCGTGTCGATGACAGAAGCACCTGCAATGCCAAATCGGTCATGTTGCCGAGAAGGTGAACGCCCAGATCTGCGTTCCTTAAGCTATCAGTAGCTGTGGCTGTCAATGACCTCACGCATGCGTGTTGATGACAGAAGCCTCTGCAATCCGAAATCGCCCATCTGGTCGAAAGGCGGAATGCCCAGAACTGCGAATCTTAAGCTATCAGTAGCTATGGCAGCCAATGACCTCGCGCATGCGTGTCGATGACAGAAGCACCTGCAATGCCAAATCGGTCATGTGGCCGAGAAGGTGAACGCACAGATCTGCGTTCCTTAAGCTATCAGTAGCTGTGGCTGTCAACGACCTCACGCATGCGTGTGGATGACAGAAGCCCCTGCAATCCGAAATCGCCCATCTGGTCGAAAGGCGGAATGCCCAGAACTGCGAATCTTAAGCTATCAGTAGCTATGGCTGCCAATGACCTCGCGCAAGCGTGTCAATGACAGAAGCAACTGCAATGCCAAATCGGCCATGTGACCGAGAAGCTGAACGCCCAGATCTGCGTTCCTTATCAGTAGCTGTGGCTGTCAATGACCTCACGCATGCGTCTTGATGACAGAAGCCTCTGCAATCCGAAATCGGCCATCTGGGCGAAAATCGGAACGCCTAGAATTCCGTTCCTTGAGCTGTCACTGGTTGCACTTGCGCAGTCACTGCATACATCTTATCCACGCATGGGAACGACAGAAGCACGGCCACTCACCCTGCACCCTGTGATGCTGTGCCTGGCAGCTGCCCCCGCAGCAGGACAGCACCAGCAGCAGCCGCCACAAGAGCGCGACCACGTGTCCGCGATCGTCCCTGTCCGCCTTGCCCTCGCTGCCCGCCTTGGCGCCCATGCCGCGTGGTCGGGGCGTCGCGAAACGTCCTGGGACCCTCACCGAAGAGAGCGCGCGCTCGCGAGCGAGAGGAAGACCTGTGTTCAAACCATGCGCTCAAGTCTGCCGCGCAACGCTTATACCAGGAACTCCTACCGAAGGGGGACGGAGGGAGGGAGGGAGGGAAGAGAAGGGTGGTGGGGGTTGAACGCCGTGCGCCGCCTCCAAGCGAGTTCGGGCGCCACGCCGCGGACCCCGTCGTCACTATACTCCGTTCACCCCTAAGCTGACAGCGCGGTGGAAGCTACGCGGTCGTCGGTCCAGTCGTGCGTATATCTTTTGCAGCGTGATCACGCTCCTCCCACCCATACCGACGCGTAGAGTGCGAAGCAACGTGACGAAACGGAGGCATTTTACTGGTTCGTGGAGTGTGTAGCTTCCACCGCACTGTCAGCTTAGGGATGAATAGAGCGTTTCTAGCGAGAGTTCGCGCCCAGGGTCCGAGCTCCGCGCCCGTGGTGAGAAAGAGATGGGGGAAAGGGGAGGGGGAGAGGGGAGATCGGGTTCTGAAAGCCGAGGTGTCGGAAGGCGGCGGTGGCGGCGGCGGCGTCGGTGACCGGGCGTCTGAACCTCCCGTCGCTCATGGCTTGAAGCGATCCCCCCTTTTCCCCTTGGCCCGAGCGCACTCCCCTCTAAAGCTCGCATTTCCGCAGTCGTGGGACCAGCGCGCTGTGTTAGGGCTTTCTTTTCTCGCTATCTTTTGTTGTTGAGTTCCTTTTTTTTTTCTTTTTACTTTTAGGTAGTAGGTTTTGTTGGTTGGCTTGGAAGCTGACATGCGGACACTTTTGAGGCGACAGTTGGCTGCTACTCGAAACTGAAGTCTCATCGGTGAGTGTCAGCCGGTTCAACAGACGGTTCGGATTCCAGTTAGTTAGGGCATTGAGAGGGGCTTTTATTACGTGTCTACTATATTTGCTTTTACCTCTGGTTCAACTTGTTTCTCCGCTACTTCTGTATTTACTTATTGATTTTCGTCGCTTTTTTTTATTAGCGGTAATGTGTGGGAGTCATATATATTGGGGTCCGTGCTCGTGGTAGGATAGCGTATCGGAAAGAATGTTACTTGGAAAAAAACGGGAAGGAGGTAGCTGTGCCCCTGTAGTCACGATTGCGGGGCTTAACAACCTACCAGAACCGAAAAAGTTCAAAGTTCTCGCTTGGTATTTCGACTTCTTTTATATGTGGAAGCATATTTTTTTCTTTCTTTTGGTATGGCTCCTATCGAATGACCAAGCAATGTCAATAAGACAACTGATTTGTAGAGTTCTTTTTTCTGCTTGTTTCTACATTTAGGCTTAGGCATTTATGATCGGGGCGTGGTACGGCACTGGAACTTGAAGTGTACTCTACAACCTGGCTTATCTCCACCGATCTCTTTCGATGACATATGCAATTTTTATTACGCATGTTTATATCTCACTAAACGTGTTTTCAATCTCCACCACGCACCGCGCCGCGTGTGGTGGAAGGGCAAAGCTCTCCGCTTGTTTCGTAGTCGCCAAGAGTAACAAAAAACGAAAAAAACTTGTAATCTTAAGTCGTTGTTAGATATGAGTAAACAATAAACGGTGTATGAACGTAATCGATTTTAAATTTAGCAACATGACGGTGCAAAAGAAGTCGTTTTTTTTACGATAGAAGAACTTGTAATTGGGCTAGTTGGTGGACATTATGAAGCATGGTGCAAGGCGCAATAAACAACGGACACAATGAAGAAGGCGTACACAGGCGCCACCCACAACCATAATTGAAAAGTGCAGAAAAGAAAGAAATACGTATCTCGTCACCTTCATCACGTCCACGCATGCGCTTGGCCGGTGGTTACACGCTTTATCTCCTATTCACAAAAAACTTGTCAAAAAATATTATCGCGGCATAATACGGTACGCTAGATGCCTCATTTAAGCATTGTATGCCCCTCTTTCTGATAAAGTATGCTTCCATGATCTCGCACGCTTTTTGGCACTTGCCTTTACACACAATCGTTGTCTCAGCAAGGCGCGGCTCACACTCAAATTTCCTGCAGCGTTCAGGCAAATAAATCCCATTATCCCTCTTTAAATCTTTGCGCTTGCTCCCTTAGTCGGTCATTCACACATCTTACCCATTTTTCCTAAGCGGGACATTCCACGCGTAAGGGAGATTTCAAATACAACCCCCGTAAGGCAATCAACATACGGCCTGGCAGGCTTTGTAGTGCAGCCTCACCTCTCACCGCTGTTAGCGGTAATACGAGGGCAGAATAATTTAAGTTTTCTCAAAAATGAAAAAAAAACAAAAAAACGATCGATACCTTAAAGCGGTTTGCCAGCATCTTGAGGTTGTGCGGCATTTTGTGCATACACGGTACCACCTCAGGCTTCATTTTGCTCGGTGTCATTTGCGTCCTTGCCGTATTGGCACGTCATTTTACTTTCTGAAGGATGACATTTGTCGCAACCGTTTCATGACATACCCGCTCACAACAGTCCTGCCACTTGGTTCTTAAGCCTTGGCTGAATGCGACGCATTCTGTCAACGCGATTTCCCATTGGCTGACTCAGACTGGAGATGTCGAGGAAAAAGCTGCTCATCCCATGAACCGGAGATGGCGTCTCAGACCTTGTCGCTAGTTTCCCAGGATCCTGGGACTTTCGAGTCCCAAGCTTTGACGCAACATTGCGGAGGTGTTTGCGCATTCACCGATGCCTGTAGCCAGTGACAACTTCACAAATGTAGGGCGTGGCTCATCATGCTCACACTTCCTGGTCCGTGGTTCGTTCTTTCGCATTGCTATTGGCTAGCGCTTGGATCACGTTGGCTTTGGCTGCGGCTAAGATGTTCGGGATTCGCCACGCCCTGCATTTCTTGGTCAGTCGGAGACTGTGCGGGTAGAAAGTGAGAGAGAGGAGGAGGTGAGAGCGCGAGGGGACGTCAAAGCGCCCAGCTTTGATTAGAAAGATTGATGGGTAGACGCATAGCCTCCTCATTACTCACAAAGCTTGGCAGTTGGACGACGGAGCCATAGAGTGCATGGTAGCAGATTTGCAGCACGACGATCTGGTAGCACAGAGCATCCAAGAGCCATTTCTCAGGGAACCTGGACGTCAGTGCACAGCTTTTGCTGCGGCGAGGACCCGAAACACACTTGTTCGCTTAGGGAAGGTGCGTTTCGGCGTCTCGCCGCAGCGGGGTGCCAGTCGCGTGGCTCTCCTCTCATTCGTTGTCTGCTGCTTCACCTTTTTCGTTTCGGCGGCCGCTTCTCGAGGCAATCTGCCAGGCTTTTCAGTATAGAGGAGGCTATGGTAGACGCGAAACTAGCTATCTTTGTCTCTGCTCGCAGTTCGGACGCGTTCGAAGAGTGAGTAGAAACAAAGGCAGCTAGGTTGGCGTCTACCCACTGATCATTCCAACCAGAGATTGGTGTTTTGACGTACCCGCGCTCTCTAGTCTCCTCCTCTATCTCCGTTTTTACCCGTATAGTTTATGTCTGAGTCGCGGAATAGCTCATCTGCTTTTCACGTCTGGCGCCTTGTTGGTTATTCTTTGAACTAAAATATAATAATGAGCAGTTCGAAAATAACTGCCACAAGTTGTCATTCTGGGTAAACGCCTAAAAATAATTTCGCCTACTATGCAACAAATTCGCAACAACCGACACCGTGGTTTTAATCGAAGGCATCAATCCGAAGACGTGAGAACAGTTTGAAATGTGTGGATATGCTCGTTCTTTATTGTTCTTTTTAATAAAGCTCACCGGTGATCGATTACGTACAATGCGCCCCAGACGGTATTTTTGTACCCTCGCTCAACGGTGTATCGATATATCGATATTCAAAATACTAATGCGTTCGTTCTGTAGATGTCATGTTGTAATTTCCGCTGGTGCCCCTATGCCGCCTACGAAAAAATACGTGACTTGGTGCCGGCTGGCTTTTCCTTTTTATGTATTGAGCTTTTGCCATTATTGTGGTTGATTTCTTCATTGATATTCTTATTTTATCGAAGAACAAAATTGATTTTACGTTGATTTAACAGCCAACCCCCCACGTGTGTTTAAACTATCTTGAACGATAAAAGGCGCATGGGATCGAAAACTTGTCTCTAAATAGGATTCTGACTTGGAACATGGAAACCTTACTAAACATATCCCAACTGACCATTCATCTGCAGTTGCACTAATAGCAAAGTCATTTCGTGTTTATAGAAATGTTTCATTTGTGTATGTTTCTGTTTAATCAGCTGTCTTTCCTTAAAAATGTTTCGAGTGTTTATATTTTTTTTTCCTGTTTTTGTTGCTTATATAACAATGTTCTCCAGCATGTACCCCACTTTTTGTTTGTTCCTTTATATAATGTTTTTTCAGCAAGTACCCTCCACCTTGTGAAATGCCCGTAAGGGCTTCAAGGTTTAATAAATGATGATGATGATGATGATGATGATGACATACAACCATGAGCCTTTTGTTTCTTGCAGGCTTTTCATTTGTTTTGTATAAGTGTTTAACAATTCACTCGTTGCACCGAACCCTTAAATATCGACTCACTCTGTACCAAATATGAATGAATAAAAATACAAAAAAACATCTATGAAATTTTAGGACAATATTGCAGCTGGCAATCAAATCGATCACCATCCCGAAAATATTGCGTTATTTTAGGAACGTATGACACTAAACTTACTAGTATTTTTGTACCTAAAAAAAAGGGGGGGGGGGGAGGGGGTAATGAGTGTGATCGCACTTCAATTTGCGAAGGCATGACATCTCGAAAAATTAAGATCTCGAAATGATTTTCCAACCCTTCCAACAAAATAGTAGCGTTCTTCACTTGTAGCAAATGCCGCAGCCATCCCAGACTACAACCAACTTTGCGTGAAGAAGACACGAAGTTTCTCCGCGGACACGACGTCAGAAATGTCCGCGGACACGACTCAGAAAGTCTCTGCGGACTGTCTTATCTATGATGTATTAGCAGTGGTACCGCCCGGCTTTAAGAAACCCGCTCCTGTTTTTCTGGTGTCTCATCTAAACTTGTAATTTTCAAACAACGTTTTGTTGTTGTTGTTGTTTTTTTCCCATTAGTAATGGCAAACTGTATTCGGGCTCGGAACAAACTGGGAAAACCCAGTGACCCCCCATATCATCGTGAAGAAGGCCTGCGGTGCCCCGTGATATAGTACGAAGAACACACTTAAGCACGTTTATACTTCAACGTAACGTCGACGGGCGCGGCATAGCGCAGCGCACACTGATAGTGATTGGTCGCAAATATCGAGTTCCTGGTCGCCGGCCAATGAAAGGCGCGCGTTCTGCGCTACGCTGCGTTCACTGCGCTAAACGTCGGAGTATAAACAGCCCTTGATACGCGCTACTAATTTATGGAAGACAAAAAAAAAAGGAACATTTTCCGTCTTGACTCTGTTAAAACCGCCCATTGTAGTATACGCCCCCTGACAAAAGTTTAAGCTTCCCAAAGCCCCCCCCCCCCCCCCCCTCCCCCCTGTGTACTACGGCACGTGTCATAGTTGTTAAGATAAGATAAGTTTATTTGATTACAGAAAAAACTCTCGTACAATCCCGCCCGGTTAAGCGTAGGTGCGCTGGAAAGGGGGACATGGCAGTACAGACATTTTCATCATGTAGACACAAATGATGGTTAAGGGGGATTCAACCGCTATTTATTTGTACCCTTTTCCTCATAGATGGCGCAGAATGTTTCCGGAACAAACGAGTTGCATATTCGCAGCTGCGCATGCAGGTCGGGCGCTCGGGGTGGGCTCGGGCCACGGGCTGTTCGCCGCCGACCTCGAGCTAAATCTTCTTCGCTCTGCGTCCGCCGCTGGAGGAAGCTGCCAACAGGCGGCGCGAGATACGGGCCAGTACATGCGTAGATTGCAGTAATAGAAAAATAATTGACTCCAACCAAAATTTAACTCGGACCCAACGTTTCAAAACCAGTTCGGTTCCTTCTTCAGGGGCGATTGATCTCGTGCGTGGAAGCAGCCTCGTCTTCTTTGGTGGTACAAATATCTTCTAATCGCGCTTCCGCCTTGCCATCCAGTCTTTTTCTAATCACGTGTCGTAGTCCACTTACATAAACAGATGGTAAGGTACCCATGGATCTGTTGATATTTTTTGGTGTATTTTGGATGTGCCATGATTCAAGGTGATGTCTTTTTCGGAGTTTGATTTCAACATCAAGAACGGACGCGTTCGCGAAGTCTATCGGATGGTTCAAAGTGTCACAGTGCTCCGCAAGAGCACTGCGTTCTCGGTCGAATTTGCGTACATCGTTCTTGTGCTGGCGTAACCTTTCCACAAAGTTCTTTGTTTCGCCGATATAAGATGCAGGACATTTTAAGCAGGGGATCCGGTAAACAATTAACGGTGCTTTTTCCTTCGGGGGGTGATCTTTTGGTCTTGGCATGAAACGTCCAAGAGTGGATACCGGTTTGTGAGCCACGTGAATGCCTTGTTTTACGAGCACCCGTGATAGTGCTTCACTAGTACCTTGAACGTAGGGAACGCTAATGCGCGTGATGGGGCGATGCGGCGCAGCTCCCTTTGGTTGTGGGTTTTGGCGAGCGTGAACCGTACGTTTGGTGACTTGTCGGATGAACCTTGTAGGGTAGCCGTTCTTTCTCAGATCAGCGGTCACACTCTGCTCTTCGCTTTTTCTGTCAGTTTCTGAAGAACAGATAACAGCCGCCCTGGACATGTGTGTTGCAACGACTGATGCCTTGTGACTCGTTGGATGGTTCGACTCAAAATTAAGGTAGCGTCCGGTGTGATTGGGCTTCCTGTATACCGAAAACTTCATCTCCTCCCCTTGCCTCTTCACCAGTACATCAAGGAATGGTAAAGTGTTGTCTTTTTCCCGTTCCACGGTGAACTGGATGTCGGGCTCGATGGAGTTGAGGTGAGCCTGGAACTTATCAACTTCTGATGTTTTCAATATACAAAAACAGTCGTCCACATAACGCAGGAACACCTCAGGTCTGTTGATAAAGGACTGTAGCGCTCTTTGTTCGATGCTTTCCATTGTCAAATTTGCAGTGGTGACAGATATGGACGCACCCATCGCAGTTCCGCTGGTTTGTTTGTAAAAGTCCCCTTTAAAGCAAAAGTAGGTGCTGCGGAGGCAAAAATTAAGAAGGCGGCACAGCTCGTCCACGCTGAGGCTGGTTCTGGTGCTGAGTTCGGAATCTGATTCGAGAACCGCTCTGGCTGTGGCGACTGCCAGGGGTACTGGAACGCTGGTAAAGAGGGACACGACATCGAACGACACCATGCTGTGTTTCCTGTTGACCTTCACTTCCGACATGCGTTCAACGAAGTCACCGGCATTGCGGACATAGGTGGAAGTTGTTCCAGTGAGAGGCGAAATTATCCGGTGTAAGTAGTTTGACAAGGCCCGGAGCGGAGAGGTGGTGAAATCTACTATGGGTCGCAGAGGAACGTTGATCTTATGAATCTTGGGCAGTCCATAGAAGCCCGGTGCAGAGCCATTCCTGCATCTGAGCTGAAAGTAAAGGCCTTTTGAATCGGGGTGGTTCCTGAAAACATCTGCCAGAGTCTTGTTCAGGCCGTCTTGGACTTGGCGGGTCGGATATTTCTTTAGCTTTTCAAAAGCAGGACTGTCAAGGAGGTCTCCTACCTTATGCTCGTAAGCTTCCCGGTCTAGGACCACAGTCGAATTGCCCTTTTCCGCAGGCAGAATTACGATAGTGGTATCCGCCTGGAGCTCCCGCAGCGCTTTGCTTTCTTCTTTAGGCAGGTTTTGATGAGGTCGAGAACTGAGTCTTGACAGAATACCTATTGCCTTAAGTCGGACTCTTTCACGAACGTCGGGATCCAGGTGGGAGATTCTGTCTTCTACAGCTGCGACCATTTTCGGCAGGGGGGGTCTTCCTGAGGTCATGTTGAAATTGTGACCTTTCGCCAAAACGTCCGTCTCGCAGTCAGAAAGTCGTCTAGATGAAAGATTCATTACAAAAGCGGTGGTGTCGCTGCTTTTGTTTGTCGTGCTTGACTTTGATAGAATCGAAAGCTTCCTCTGCTGGGACGAACGTTGCTTCTTTCCGTTAGTGGCTGCGACGTTCCCGGCAAACAACTGCAGAGATGGTAGTACGTCTGGAATCTGATGTTCGAGCTTCCGACGTAGAAAAAAACAGATCCAGTACCTTTTTCTTTATGGTGGTATGGCATTCATGAATTCTGGCGTTGAGCAACCGATGTTCTGCTTGAGCCACGATCCGGTGTCCCTCTTAAGACGCTTAAGACGTAGGCTTTGCTTAAGACGCTTAAGCCTACGTCTTGAGACGAGACGCTTAAGACGTAGGCTTTGCGGAATCACGCGCATGTCTCGGCAGGTTTTCGTAAAGTCAAGGGGCGTTTTGAAGACGGAGATGCTGCGAGTAACGTTGACATACCGTTTCGCAAGCTGAGCTGTCGAACGCCCGTAATCGAGGTGTAAAGACTTGAAGGTAAACATCTTCGACTGATGTCTGTCTGGTGGGGAAGTAATAATAGAAAAATATTTTTCTATTATGGTGTTTGTTATTAGCATGGTGGAAGCTTGAAATCATTGCGCTCTCAAAGGAACACTGCCAACACCGTCAAAGTTCTTTCATTCCTCTTATTTCCGTCGATGATAAATCCCCTTTCCGACGTCATAGTCAGCGTTCGGCCAATCGTGGAAGGCCGACCACAGCGACGCTTTCGGTCACGCACGGGGCTAATAGTTACACTTTTTTTTGCAACTTTCAAAAAGTGCCGACCAACGGAGCCATCAATTGTAATTCTGTTGTGTCTATGTTTATACAGCGGGACGTACGTCAGCTCTGAGGGCATCTGGTGTCTTCGTTGGAGATGAAAGACAGTGCAGTATACCACTGTTTGTCTGACATCTTAAACGTGCATCACGCAATAGTGATACATGCAGACTTGTACCGTACGCAGTGCAAGTAATCAAATTACTTGTAATCGAATACTTTTTGAAGTAATTTTGTAATCAATTGATTACTTTGATTAGGCAGTAATCACAAGAGTAATCTAGTTACTTTTTGAAGTAATAAAAATTACTTCTAACCCCCTGCACACACCTTCTTTTTCTGAAATGAAAAAAATAAAATTTGCTTCTTTTTTTGAACAGAAGAAAGAATGATTTTTGCGGAGCTGAAGGAAACGAGGTCAACCCCTTTGTATGTACAATTTCTGTGTAATGTTCGTTTTTTTTTTTCGCGCTGGGACTGGGATTGGGAAGCCCCAGGAAAGCCCCAGTGCGTGACAAAGGCCATTCAGGGCGAAGTTTGAGGGAGCAGAATGTAGCTTTGTAAGTCCTTCGTTCAAACTAGCGCCCTCACACAAACACAAACAGAAATAATAATAAAAAAAAAACAATCCTGCTTACGGTGTCTACATGCAGCCCGTAGGAGAACCAGAACCGAAGAATGTCTAAAGCGGATGCAAAATATAACAAAGCCAGTTCAAATATTTTCCTATTTCCCCTACGTAGTCTTTGTGACAAGCAATTGAGGTTTCGAGTTGAGAACTGGTCGGGGCGATCTCTTCCCCTAATGGATACTACACATGATCCGTTTCAAATCCTGGAGCTGCTGCTCTTTTGTATGACATGCGAGTTCATCCACATGTGAATAGTAAAATGAGCAACAATCAAGATCTAGAACCCCCTCCGCTCCCCCCCCCCCCCCCCCCCCCCCCCCAAACTGGCGAACGCCCAAATCATTAAACTTCTTCAAACGAATTCTATGCTTGTGTCCGCAATTTGAAGGTGCAACGACCACGAAGAGGGAACCCGTTTTTTCTTCTTCAATACTTGTGAAAATGGGAAATATAGGTTCGAAGTAGTTCATTGTTATGAGCGCTAAACATGCAAGTCTTCACACAATAAAGTAATCAGAAAAGTAACGGTTACTTCTTCAAGTAATGTCCAATTACTTTTGCTGTCGAGTAATCAAGTAATCTAATCGAATACTTTTTAGCCAAGAGTGATAGTAATTGTAATCGATTACGTTTTTTTAGTAACGTGTACAAGACTGTATACATGACAGCACGCCGGTTCGATGCTCATCCAGATTGAAACGGGCAGAGGCGGTGGATTGAATCCACGATCAGTGAGCTTTACAGCGTGAGCTTTCGCTACACGTGCTACCGATCCACGAGCAACGAGACATCGCGGTCGAATTCGAGCTCGAGAGAAAAACAACAACAACAAAAGCAAGAAAATCTACGTTTTGAGGCATTCAGTACTAGTGTCGCCATCTCGTTTATCAAGTTCGAAATAAAATAACAGGGTGATTTTATTTACACAAATACGCAAATACAACAAGATTTTGCTTTCTCGTCATGGTCTTAAAATTACGATTATAGGCACCCCTAGTACGTACGGCCAAGCGTTTTGTCACGTTTGTCTTCTAAATAATTGTATTTTCAAAAATGCCTCAAAACGCGCTAAAAACAGTCAAAACGGTCATATTTCTGGATTTTATTAAAAATCTCCAGAGCTCTAAAAAAAAAATCCAAGGGCCGCACAACCCTCATTACGTTATCATAAGTAACCCCCAAAAGAATGAATACTATCGTGCATTCCTGAAACTCAGGTTTGTGTAGCGAAATTTGCCCATTGAGTGACGAGCGGTTGAATCCCGCTTAAATGTAAGTAAAACATGAAAGAGACATTCAAAATAACACAGTCAAGAACGAAATTCACGCCCAAGTAGAAATTTCACTTGTTAAGTAACCCCCAATTCGACAATAACAATCATTCATGTCGAAATGTGGATGTCCAAATAAGTACTGTAAACGACTTAATTTTCGCGGGCTCAAATTTTCGCGAATCGGGCCAAAGCTGAAAATTTGAAATTATTTGAGGGTTCTAATTTTCGCGAACGAGTGTAGCTTCCGTAGCGTTCACACATTGCCCGAATTGTTCGCGGGACGTATTTTTTTCGAATTGTAGGCGATTCGCGAAATTCGCTAAAATTAGGTCCTCGCGAAAATTTAGTCGTTTACAGTATACGAAATATGCTGTCTTTATCCAGCCTTGAGTATTGTGCGCGTATATTTAAATCACTCGTAAATAACCCAGACTTTCCAGTTTTAATCTAAACACACCGATAAAAAGCCGGTGTAAAACAAACTTGATAAAACCGAAAGACACCAATAAATGAACGTCGATTTCACAAAATCAAAATCGGTTTAAACCGAAAGGTTCTGGAAACTTTTACTTCGGCTAGGACTGCTTTTGTCAAAACCCTCCCCTTTTAGGCTTAAACTCTCGCGCATGTGTGTGTGTGTGTGTGTGTGTGTGTGTGTGTGTGTGTGTGTGTGTGTGTGTGTGTGTGTGTGTGTGTGTGTGTGTACGTGCGCGCGCGTGCGTGTGCGTGCGTGCGTGCGTGCGTGCGTGCGTGCGTGCGTGCGTGCGTGTGTGCGTGTGTGTGTGTTCGTTTGTTTGTTGGTATGTTTGTTTGTTTGTTTGTTTGTTTGTTTTGTGAACCTCTTTCACCAATAGTTACAGTTACTGAATCCGGTCGAAGCAAATCACCGAAATACGCCGATATTTGACAACTGAATAGACAGCAAAAAACATCGGTCAATTTTCCTTATAAATAAACTGGCAAATCTACGGCCTAGTGATAAAGTCTATCGACATTTGTAACACTATGCCAATGTCTCCATAATATTTTTTTTTTCATTCAAGCAAAAATATTTTTCCGTTTGAAACTTGTTTTTTTATTAACTTATTAACAATGCGGCCGCAAGGTGAAGAAGACGCAATGTTTGCGGTTTGTGTGTGCCTACTTGTATGTACCTATGCACGCCTTCCTTTTCTTTTAATCTATCTGTGCTTGGTGTTTTTGTTTGTCTTGTGGACTTGAGTCTGTATAATGTGTTTAGTGTATGTAACCCTACCCCAATACTCATGTGCGCCCCCCGTCGTATACAAACCTTTGTGTGCGTATGTGCGTGCGTGCGTGTGCGCGTCCGTGCGAGGTTTAATTAAACTCGTCCATCTATGAAAACATGTACAGCTTAATTTATGCAAAAGCATTTAGATTTCCTTTTTTTTACATTTTGTATTCGTATGCTGCTTTTGGGATATTACTTCATTTGCGAACACGCGTGCAGATGCAACCTGTAATTCATGTATCCGCTTTTCGTCTAAACACTGAAAACGTTTGTAATTGTTGTTGTTGTTGTTTTGTTTTGTTTTTTCTTAAATATACAACGTCTTCGTGACTGTCACCGATTCGCTGCACGAACGGCTTGCAAGAGAACGTCGATTCATATCTACAATGTTTCTACGTGCGCCTAACCCCAATTATTGACTCGCTTATTGACTTCGGCTTGTCGCGGTTTTTTTTCTATTTCTCGTTCGTATCGTCTGTGAGTCTTAAAAACTCCCAATCTGCGCAACAACCTGCCTCCCCCCCCCCCCTCCCCCCTTTTCTTTATGCACCATTTAAGCTTTCGATAGAGCACAGCAGATCCCATGAATCATCTAGGCCAATCCCAGCGCCGCGATCGTGTCATGTGACCACGCACCCTGCGCGTCGATGCATGCACCCGTCCTGCAGGCCACGTGACATTCACACGGCACTTCTGTTTGACTCCGATGGCCGTCGGACTTAGACTAGGTGGCGCAAGCTACCGCCTGTTACAAAGGGTATAGCCATTAACATCCATCCATCCATCCGTCGCAAGGTCAAATGACTCTGGCGGTGTTACATTTCGTCGTTGTGACGGACTCCACATCAACACGAGCGACGTACAAAAGAAAAAGAAAAAGAAGAAAGAAAATGAAAACAATTGTCGCAGGTCGTGCTTGCACAAACGCACTTTATATTGATGTTCTCTAACATTGTCCCTGTTGTTGTTGTTGTTAAGTTGTATTTGTATTCTTTTTGTTTTTGTTTTTGTATTCTGTTTCGTTAATGTTTTTGTTGTTGTCTTTCCAAAGCGGAAGTTTCTTTGGTACCGGACGGCGTGACAGATGGCAGTTCCAAAGTTCAAAGCGTTCGAAAGCGACTTCCGCAGTTTTAACTTTGCGCGCAGGGGAAAAGAAAGATGGCGGGGGGGGGGGGGGGGGGGGGGGTCTTATTGCGTTCATTGTGCAAGCCAATTGCGGACGGGTTATGGATCTCTATTTTTGCGCTCCTGTCGATGTTAAAAAGGAAAGAAAAAAAATGAACGCCAAACAAAAATTTAGGAAAAAATGAAATGCGGCTCAGTGATCCGATGAAAGGAAAACTGATATGCAAGTCCTTTGGCGGCGTCGTCACGCGGTACGGGTGGCGGGTAAGTGGGGGGGGGGGGGGGGGGGGGGACTTTAGTAAGATGAACTAGGTTGGGCGTCTCGCGTGACACCACTCTGGGAAATCTGCACCTTGAAAGAGGTAGGAAGCATGCGCTTTGTATCTCTTGCACAAATTTTGATATCACGTGACACAGTTGCGTTAGAGCTCTAACGTTTTTGTTTCTTTTTGTATTCGTTTTTTTTTTCTTATGCAAAACGGCGCCTACCACCGAACAGTGGCTCACTGGACACAGATCAGCAAAAATGCATTTATACTAATATAAACTAATCGGCATTTCTTATTGGCAATAAACCATTCAATGCTACGAGTAATCAGTGTTGGAATAAAGTGATCATCAAGTTGGTTCATTCTTGTAAACAGCAAGACACGCTCCTACAAGTACGCATAATATTATTAGCTCAATCGTAAAAGAAAAATAAAAAATAAAATCATGGCTAAACTTGCCTGATGACGTCCTTGTGTTACGGAGAAGGTAAATTGTGCCAAGAAGTTTTTTTTTTTTTTTTTTCACTAACGAGGGAGTTGTCTGTCTACCGAAGCCCCTCAGGTGTTCATTGTATTTTTGCGCGGGAGTGACGCATTGTCAAGGCCAGAGGTTAGTCACAGATAACTGAGGTCGCTAAGCAATACATCCAGTTTAAGGTTCTCCGATATTCGAGTCCCATATTACGAAAATCGCATATTCTGCAACGCCCTGTGCTAAAATACGTACGAAATGGGGCGGTCGGTGAAATTAAATGTTTCAAGATATGATACAAAACGCTTTCGCGTCGTAGAAGTACGTCCTTCTAAAAGCTCGTCTTGCTGTCTACCCCATTCATTTATCTAAAGCGTCAGTTAAAACAACTCAAACCGAACGAACCAATACCGGAGAAAAACAGACTGGAGTTTTCGGAAGTCCCACGAGTTCGTTCACGTATAGCGTTTATAAATTGCTACCCAAACTGGCGCATGGAACGTGATCCACTTCACGTGCGCTGCAAGAAGGAAGGACTGCCGAATAAAACGTTTCCAGCGGTAGCCGGTCCTTTTTAAACGCTTTTGTTAAACGCTTATGGGGTCGACCGTGTTGACGCGACAATGCACTCACGCTCAGATTTGAAAACGGCCTGTCGCGAAAGCCACCAAACTTTAGTTGTATTACTGCCTCTTTGCGATCGTTTCAAATCAACCGGAAGCGGCTTAATTGCGTCACTTCCTTCCGCCGAAAAACGAGTGCACGCGCACAAGTGGAGACGCGTGTCTTAAGAAACCGTAGTCCCACCACTCGTACATCATACCATAGCCTCCTCTATACGGACAAAGCCTGGCAGATCGCCACGAGAAGCGGCCACCGAAATGGAAAAGGTAAAGCGGCAGACAACGGATGAGAGGAGAGTCACTTGACTGGCGCCCCGCTGTGGCGAGACGCCGAAACACACTTCTTCCGAGCGAACAAGTGTGTTTCGGGTCCTCGCCGCTGCAAAAGCTGCGCGCTGATGTCCAGGTTCCCCGAAAAATGGCTCTTTGATGCTCTGTGCTACCAGATCCTCGAGCTCCAAATATGCGACCGGGCACTCTATGGCTCCGTCGTCGAACTGCCAGGCTTTGTTAGTGTAGAGGAGGCTATGGTCATACGAAAAACACGGCGTCGGTTGCAAACATCTTGACAGAATTATTTGCGGACGACATATGCCACAAGCATGTCCGAAACGTGCTCGCCTCAGACGTGTGTATGCCTCGATCAAAGATTTTCGGGCACTTCTTTTCGTATGACCAAAACTTCGGGCACTGACACCTCAAAGGTTTCTTTTTTTTTTTTTTTTTTTGATAATGCGAATTGTAGTTATAGACACGCAAAAAAAGGAAACACAACGGGAAAACACATTTTTTTACGCGCACGCGCCTTTTTATTTATTTATTTATTTATTGCTTTTTTCTACCCCTTGAGGACGAAGAAGAAGTGATTCGAAGTCGGTTGCGTTTTTGAGCCTCACTCTTCTGGATCAACATTTTAATCTTGTAAGACGGTCTGAAACCTTCGAACTTCATTCGTTGCCTACTCCTGTCGACGGTGTGGTCTGCCGCACTGGGGCTTGCCCTGGTGCCCGTGAATCGACCATGGTCATGTCTACTGGGCCAACGCCACCTTCGCCACATTCCAGTCATCCCGCCTCCACTGATCAGTACAGTCTGCCTTCGTCCGCCTGTGGCAGCTCAATCGCTGAATTAGAAGACAAGGACACACCCATGAATAGCGCTGAGGACATCACTCCAGGGCCCGTTTGCTCGAAGCTGGTTAACTAACCGCGGTTAACCGGATTTCCCTACGAGGGGGAATTTTAGGTCATGTGACCGGCAGAGTAAGGACGGCGGGGAAACATGGCGGTGCCCCGGTGAGTGAGCGCCGCTCGCTTTGGAACTAATACGTCGTTGTAGCTGCAATATTGGGCGCGTTTTGTCAGCAATGAATGGTGCAGGAGGCTTTCGATTTGCCTTACCTCACTTAAAACGCAAAGCATGAGCAATGATCTCGCCGCATTTTTTTAGATAGTCTTTCGATTCTGGCAATTCCTAAGCCTAAATGAACGCGATAGTTGTCGGCATGGCAACGTCTTTGAAAAGTGGATTGCCTTGACTCAATCGGCCGGGTACTGATAGCACACAAAAGCAGACAGCGTTCCCATAGACCTTTTGCTAAATTTCCCAAGCACCGAGGTGCATGCTACGAGTTTAGTTACACGCGCTGCGCGTGCTGGCGTCTGCAGTAGTAACTGTTCTAAAGCAAAAAGCCTACAACAAATTTTGCCGTGCACGCGCGTTCGTCAATGATTTATTATGATTATTTACTTCGAATATTTTATAAGTGGAAGGCCAGCGCGCGCCGATCGTTGAAAAACACTTCCAGTGTTTTCCTCGATGTTAGGTTAATTTACTAATAGGTCAATTTTCGCTGGAGCCGAATTAGAGGTTTTTTTCAATTTATGACGGTGTTATATACAGTTCTTACATGCTGGCCAACCATGCTGCCGGTGTAACGCCCGCCTTTCACTGCTCACTTCTTTCTCATCGTTTCTAGGACTGAACTTCGTTGTCCTCTTTCGAACTTGTAAGGAAATTTCAACGAGGCTTGTCTTCACTTCAGACAGCCAAATATTTAGAAATTTTCCAAACAAGGGTTAATTTAGTTTTACCTTACCGATTATCTGTACCACGAGCAATACAAATTGTTTCTTGAGCTCAAATGTATGCCACGCGCTGCGTCGCGAAAACATGGTAGCATGCATTTTTGGGTCCCCCCATTTCGGGAACCTTTCCACGGAAGCCACTTATCTTCGCTACAGCCAGGAGGTGACACCAGCTACCACCCCATAATAAAACACGGAGCTATCGCTCATCCAGCCCTCGTCAAACTTGGCTAGGTACCTTTAGGTACCTAGTAGGGAAGGGTGGTTAACTTTTAACCGCGGTTAAAGTTAACCGGCTTCGAGCAAACGGGCCCTGTCAGCAATGCGCTACAACCTCTTCGCGGCGAGTCATTGTACCATTCAGTGACATAGAACTGTCCGATTTTGACGACTTAGATTGGACTGATGTAGCCAGGAAAAAACGAAAAAATAATAGCTCTAATTCCAGCCCAAGCGCTGCGATCCTCGCTCGGAAAACATGGCGACGCTCGAGGCTCGACACATGTAGCACTGAGGATGGTCAGTGAGTCGGGAAATCGGACGAATTTCTCTTTTATTTATATTTTTTAGGTGCCCAACGGCCTTTCAGACTTCGAAAAGGAAATCGTCAAACGGTCAAAACAACTGGGTTTGGCGTCTGTGTACCGAAGTTTCGCTTGTGACTCCGCCGGGGCAGCCTTTGATGAAGAACCGGCACGACTTGCCCCTCGCATCCCTCACAGAAGTTCAATGCGCATTCTTTTGGACCTCACACCCTTTCAAAGAATTTGAGAATAGCTGAAAGGGCCCTAAAATGACCTCGAACTCGGAAGTGAAGCGTCGTCTGCTCACAGCGATAAGCGGCACGAACGGAGGAGAGCGGTTGATCGCGGGACGCGGGCGATCACGACACTTCGGGGGCCGGGACGGTTCGGACGCGTGAGAGAAACTCGAGTTGCAGGACGACTCAATCTTTCACATCATTTCACTGGCGCGGATTGCGTAAAAATTTCAAATTTGGCTTTTGGATTATTTATTTTTTAGTTCTTAAATACTGATTTGCTAAGTTTTGAATTTTAAAAGTAATGTCCAGGCATCGTTTTCAATTATTTCGAATAATAAAAAAGAATATGGTTTTGACCCGTTAGTGCCTGCAGAATGTATTTTGCATGGTGTATTCACGGGCGCGGCTCCATGCACCACCCTAGCGGCAGTTGTACACTAAATGAAATTCATTCAGCGCATCAACTCTCTTCTCTCATCGTATACGCGGTCATACGTGATCGGAACACAGCCGGTCATAACACGCTCACGCAAATGATGTGTAAACTACACCTCGATCTATGGCAAAATCCACTTGCCTGTTTGGCGCGCTCCGTGATCGACGAATCAGCCTTTACTCACGAAAGGCGTTAGGGACTCTTTTGTAGATCGTGCACAATTGACCGCGGGCCCTGTGGGTTCGTGCTCAGTCCGTGCTTGAAGTGCACGCACGAGCTCCCGCTAGCGACACAAACCTCTCGAACACGACCTACCAGAAGAGTCCCTATTTTCTCAAGATCAGACACACTGTAGAGCCAACATCGTCAAAAACGTTCCACTCAAAAAATTTCCCCGTTATTCTTTTTTTTTTTTCTTTCTTGCCGAATCGTGTTAAGGTCGCGCTCTTTAGACCTTTGCTTCCTATCCCAATTACCCGGCACACCCGACCGCCCTGTTCCGGTCGCGTTCGAACCCGCTTACCGAGAACCACGACGGGAAAGGGAACGCTGATTGCACCCGCGCAGCACATCGAAGCCTCGCTCGCGTCGCCGTCGTCGCCACGATCGGCGCAAACGGTACTTCGGTTCCGCTAACGACAGACCGCGGCGGGCACTATACGGACCATCCTAGCCAATCCAGCTCTGCGAATTAATCACGTGACCACTCTTCTTGCGCGTCGCTCTGCACCTTCCCAATGTCCCGCAAAACTCACGCGGAACACTCAACTGGCTTCGACGGCCCGTAGCGTCCTCGAGGTCCATCCTAAGGGGGTGAAACGAGGTGTATGCTCCGATCACCCTTAAAGCCGACACTGCTGTGTAAGCTACGCACTCGCCCGACCAATCAGCCTCCTCCCTTTGAATCACCTAACATCCGTTTCTTCGGTGCGGGGGTACGTGTGCGAGCGTGATCACGTGGCGAAAGGTAGATGTCTGATTGGATCAACGAGCATGAATCGCTTCCAGTGCACTGTCCGTTTTAGCTCTGAACGGAGTCTATACAGGCGCGGGTTATTTACTCCGGCGAACTGCGCCGTCCGTCGGCGGTCATCAGCGAAGGACTCTCCCTCCCGTGGCCGCCGCAAAGCGAAACTGACCCCTCGGCGGCGGCGGCGGCGTGGGCACGGATGGCCGCGGGTCGCCGCTACGAGTGGTTCGTAATGACCGGTGATCTGAGGCCGAACCGGGGAGCGGCTTGGAAACGGCTCGCTGCACGTGTTCGACGTGATGCCGGGCCTCTCGCTAAACGGGATCTCGTTTGACGTCGACGCCCCATTGTACGACTCACTTTCGTTTATTGCGGCGACGTTTCCGTTGCCATCCTTTATTTATTTTTTTATTTTTATTTTAACACTCCGCTCTCACTATTTATTTTTTTTTTCAGGTTTGCGCTTATTTTGTTGTTCTTCGAATTATTCTCCGTTGTGGAGTGGGTGATTAGAAATCGATTATTTGGTAAGCTTCGGTTTAAACCTGTGCATCGCGTTAAGCAATGCGTATCGTGTGATTGTTCTTTAACAATTGTTTTTTTGTGTTTTTTTGAAACGGTGTAAAAAAGAGATCGAATTTGAGAGAACGAGTAAGACCTCAGTGCTTTTTTTCATTACATCGAGGGTATGGCCTTTGACGTAACGCTATGCCGCGTCTCCTGTCGACGTGGTAGAGAAGGAAGCAGTCTTACATTTCTTTAAACCTTACAACTTGTCGTTGTTGCGCCGGGCGAAGACTGATAATGTAAACGACTTTATTTTCGCGGGCTCGATAGTTCGCGAATTGCGAAATGTATTTGTTTCGGGAATTTTTCTACGGCACGAAATTTCGGGATTTAGAGTAATATGCTATGCATTTGTTTCCATAGTGATATGTTCGCGTGATAATTTTTTCGCGATACTATTTAAAGTAGCGAGATTCGCGAAAATCACGTCGTTTACAATATTTAGAAAGTTAATTAGAAAATCTTACCTAATTAACTTGGAAGTTACGAAGTCACACTCACACCCTTATTTCCGTCGCGCTCGATAACGTTATAACGAAGAAATATATTGTCACCAATCAATTTTTTTTTTAATATTTATTTTAGTCTGAACGAAGACACTCCTGTAAAAACTTTGAAACTTTGGACGCACAAGGTTCTCTGTTTTGAATGAGTCGTATTACCATTTTTCTATTGGTTTTGAGGTTTCTTTGCAGAGGGCGGGAGCCTACGTGTGGGCCCGTCCCCACATCCCTCGTTTTCTTTCTTTTAGTTTATTTATCTTTTTGTTTCAACGACGTGTTCATTTAACCCAGCCTTCTAACTCGGCCCAGTCGCAAGCCCAGTATCCGAAAGCTACGTGACATTGCTGCCTTCTTTGTCTCCAGCCCGACCTCTGATTGGCTCCACGCTTCCAACCCTCGAACGAGGCGGGGAAGAAAGAGGACCGACTATAGTCCAAAAAAAAAAAAAAAAAACACAGAAGCCCAATTCATGGTTCGTTTGGTCTGTAAAAGTGGTTTAGTTTTTGTGTCCTGTGCAAACCGCAGGCAAACATTGGTATCAGGAGAGATCTGTGTGTTGCATTCTAGTAAACGACCGAGCCGAAAGACATCTCTGTTTTATTTTTCACATTACTATTTATATCTGATTGTGGCGTATAAGCAGTGTCCGCGTAACTTTACTTTTGTACTTCGTGTATCCCACAATGTCAAAATAACAGTGAAGCACGGCGCACGGCCGTTAACTTGCTAGGAGATGGCCCCAATTGAGAGTATTTCGCTATTATGCCGCTCTGGGTCGTGTCGACGCCTACGTGCGGTCAGACGAACACGAACCGCAACAATTTATGGTGTGTTTACACCGTCCGGCCTCCCTCATTTGACCCCCTTGTCAACTTACGTTCGCGTTGTGATCGACTATGACCGAGCCCTGACGAACATGACTAAAATATACCAAGAGAAGGAACAGGTGTTGTCAGTGTTCCCTTTGAATACTCGCGGACGTACCAAGCATTCGTTTAGAATATTGACGTTATTTTCTTTGTCTTTTTTGATAATACACACATTTAGAGAGAGAAAGTATAAATAAAGGGACAGACATGTATGTCCATCCATTTATGTTTCCCCTAAATGTGTGTATCGTATAACCAACTCGCTCCTCCTGACGTTGATTTTGTTTTTATTCATTTCGAGTATAGCACATGTGCCATGTCGTTGTCATATTCACTGCTGTTTTATTTTATTTTTTGTACTGTCAGGTTCAATTTCTATTCTCACTTGCTCTATTCTAGTAGCGAACAGCAACCAAATGTAAGTAAAAATTTACAAGTGATACAACTATCATGGTATAGAGGAGAATTCGGCGCTGCATGTTTTCTCTTCCCAGATTCTATAGTTTGTTTGTTCTTTTTATTTTTGACCAAAGGTGTCCGGAGGACATAACATTTGGCCTGACGAGGCTCATTTCATTTTCTGCGATGACAGTTCATGTATTTGTTGTGGTTGTTGTTGTTTGTTGTTTTTTCCAGGGTGTCGAACCGGTCATTATTTCTGTTCGGTTCGGGTTCGGGTTCAGTAGCATTGCATTTTGTTCCGGTTCGGTTCCGGTTTAGGGTAGCGCACATAATATTACTCTGGTTACCGGTTTTAATAAGAGCGAACCGGTTCGAACCGGTGCCCAACTCGACCTTTGAATATTGACCGAGCACTTCCTGCAGCCTTTTTTGAGCACGAGATACTTTCAATAGACCCATCCCAATACTACTTTCTCTTCAGGCACATATGAAAACTCTGCACAGTGACGTCCGCAAAAAAACACCATTAATATGGCAAGGCTATTACTTGTATATTTTTGTTCTTAAAGGGACCATGAAATGACCTTTTTACTTTTGCCAGATAACTTTTACATTAAACCGTCAATGTTCACTGAATGCCGAACAGGCATCCGTTTTTGTCTCGGTTTATTAACTTCTACACAAAAAATTAATGAAATATCGACTTTTTCTTTCTCTCCAACTGACCGCAAAACAAGCTGCGGTGTAATTTTGACGGTCGTGACGTACCCTGTTTCCGGAACCGGAAGCTCTCTCGGCAGTAGGAGATGGGAGCGTTAGCGGCGGCGAGTTGGCGGTGTGCCGGTAGGTTTTACTGCGCTGATGGCGCTGATGTCACCGACGTCTTTTCGGAATCGGCGCCTCTCGTCGTCGCGATAGGCAAGGACCTTTGCATGGACACATCGCAGCTGAGCGAAATTCAATGAGATATGTCTTGCTACAGCGACAGCATGGGACTAGTCCCATACGCCGGTATGCCTGTTGGGAAGTGCGGCGAGTGTTCCGGTGAAGACTCCAGCCCAACTGTCATTGTTGGTAAAAGGCGGCCCGTGTCAGTCATTTACAAAGCGACGTAGATGGAAACAAATTGCCGCGGCGTTTTTCGCGGCCTCGGAGATGCAGGAGCGAGCCGACGTTAAAAAAAGATACGTTTGAACAACGACAGTCTTAGCAAGAGCCACGTAAATACCTGTTCACACTCGGAGCGGTCGCGCGCGTTTGATGGAAGTGCTGTATTCGCGCTGTTGGTAAGCGCTTCGGGACCGATCTTTTACGATTGCAACTCGATACTGATGTGACACTCGGCAAAGGAAGGTTGGACCGGCATTGCACGTAGCTCCTACGAACTGTTATAGCTCGACAGTGACGTGCAGTCGTGTCAGAATAAAAAATGGCATACTAATAACAAAGTGTACATACCGTGTTACGAAGGTAATCCATACGGCGTTTATTTGAGCTCTATATCACACAAAACAAGAATATAGAATCGACGAGAGTCCCTTTTCGACGACAGTGTTCATCAACACTGCCTCGGAAAACTAAGGGGAAGAGACTGACCTCACCTCTTAATCTAAAATTGAGGTCAGCGATCAAACTATAATACGGGAAGGGTCCACAAGGGTCGCCTGGGCATATTCTATTCAGCACGCCAGCCGGTCGTGGGCTGACGGTCTTGGCCAAGTACCGTTGAAGCAACGCTGTTCCGAGTCGGAGTGCCTGCTAGGCCGCTAGGCCTATCCGCCAAGCTCGCTTGGTCGGAGCCGGTGGATTCGTCGTCGTTGTAGCTTTTCTCGGGTGTTTGTGGATCCAGCGTTCTTGTTCGTCGTGGTCTGTCTCAAGTACTTTTTTCTTGCTGCTTGAAGTCGGGACTCGCGAGAAGAACACGTAGAAAAATGAGCGTTCTTTGGTCGTCGCGAAGTAGTAACTGAGCGACGCTGTCAGCCCGGTCGGCCCTACTGCGCAGGTGCAGTAGTTGCTTCGTTTACCACACGATAGATGGCGCTTGGCTCTCAGCATTATCAAATTTGGCAATTTTCGTCACATCTTTAATTATGCTACAAAATGTGTATCTGAATATTATTTAACAAAACTTTCAGGAAACACTCGCCGGCTATCTATTGTTTACGATCGCGTTACTGGTGTGGTAGGCTCTTACCCAATAGGCGACGTGGATTCGGCTGACGTGCTGCGTTTCCGCGGATGCATCGCAGTGAAAAGGCAGAGAGCTTTCGAAGGAAAGAAGGCGCAAAAGAGTCCAGTTTTCTTTTAAAAGTTCTATAGCGAAAAATTTTTTTTGGCTCCCTATTTTTGTGTTTTTGTGTTTCTTTTCACACCTTTTACGACGATCGGTGGATGAAATCCGATTTCAGAATCGTTTCATGGTCCCTTTAAGTGAACTACATATAAGTGATTGGCTTTCCATTTCGATGGTGTCTTTTGCCGCAGCTGTGCAGTATTTCTGCAGTACTGCAGCTGTGCAGTATTTCAAACTCTGACAGAAGAGGGCGTATTTTCGGGATGGGTCTATAGACCTTTCGAAAAAAGAGCTTCTGGCCGGTGCCATTTTTAGTGTTCGGGCGTATAGCGCGTACTTTGCTAGCTTTCCGAAGCGAAAAACACGCACGTTCTGGGCGGTGAGTCTGTAAACAGTAAGAAGGTATCTAGCTAGATTACTTGCCCTCCATATGTTTTCGTTTGTTTTGCTCTGTACACACGTGTCTTTTTTATACATGCTACCTGTTTTCGGCACCCAGTAAGATGTCACAGCCATGCGTCAGAGTGGCTGACAGAGGAACGAGAGGAAACAAATCTGCCGTAAAACACCGAAACAGGCCGGGACGTCGAGGGCGCAGTTGGGGTAGTATATTGAATCCCGTTAAGCTGTGGTCGTGTATACAACGGCCAGGCTGGCCAATGTGTCAATGACCGGGCACGTGAACACCAACGTATAATGAAATGTGACTACGTCTTGACAGCGCTTCGGGTTCTGGCGGAAAAACGCTGTTCTAAAGATCTCGTGGGATGGCTTGTCTAGTCACTTTGACTTTTTATCACCAACAACACTCTATGCAAATGACCCGGTCTGACGGACTCACAACCACTTACAGAGCATGAATTGTTAATGCTTAATCCGTGATAATTTTTAACAGTACTCACATTTGATACTGTCAGCCACCGAACAAAGTTCCGGTAATGCCACCAAAGCGAACAACGTTTCTCGAATGCTCAGTTCAAGACGATGAAAGAGGACTTGAGACAAAAATGAGAAAATGGTTTAACAGGCGACATGCTGGCCTTGCTAGTCTGACAAACCTACCAAAAAAAATAGACACATTTTCTTCTCCCCCCCCCCCCCCCAACTCCTCCTCCCCCTGGCCTCCTTCCAGGGCGCGGCGCGTCGACAAATCATCGCCGAGTAACGTTGCCTCCAAAAACCCATGTTTTTGGGGTTTTTTTGTGAGGTAACATTTTGAGCAGGTGTAAGAAAGGATTGTTTTTCATTGAATTGAGCCACAGGCGACCCTACAAACTATGCTGCCTATGCAGCGCGGTTCTTGTCCCCCCCCCCCCCCCCTTCCTGCAGGGTTTCGCTGCACTCAAGCGGAAGGTCTCTTGGTGCGCTCTCGGTGCTCGATTGGCTAACTGGCTCATCGACTGCAACTACGGTCCATCTTGAGGTCAAACATTCGCAGACGCGTATGCCTCCGTACCTACAGTGGCGCAATCCGCTCCGACAGTTGGACATTTCGTAGCCAAGCGACCAAGCGGTGCTTTGAAATCGCCGCAGCCGCTACCGCGCCGCCAGGGTCAATCCAAGAAACAAAGGAAAATCGAAGCTCTACAGACGATGATGTATTTTTTATTACGTATGCAATAAAAACAAAATGTAAAAATATCTCACAGTATGTAGGATTAGTCTTGGCAACATAAGAAAAATATACGCCCGCGACTTTTTCCATTTAGACCAATTATTGACACAATTGGCCCTGAACCGTTTTCGTTGAACCGTTAACCGCCACATCAGATTATGGTTTCGTTCCGGTTCAGGTTCAATATGAAGCGTTCGATTTCGGTTTCGGTTTTGTTCCGGTTCGGTCAAAAATAACGGTTTTGATCCGGTTTTCGGTTCGGATTCGGGTTCGGTTCGACACCCTGGTTTTTTCTGCATTTAATTTTCAAGCTCTCGTTCACTGTTTCATTCATTTTATTTTTTAATAAAAGGTATGTTAGGATATTGCATTGAAAACCGAATGATACAAAGGTTTACAATCGGTACTGAATTAAAACGATTGAAATACTGGCTCGGCAACTTCTTTTTACTCGCCGTTTGAGCGATTACCAATTGTGTAACTTTCCGGGGCTTATCACCCGGGCGAAAAAATGCCGAGTCATTGGGATGTGTGCGCCTCCGCGGCATTCGCTACTCCACAGAAGAGAGCTAGTGCGCATGCTCGGAACGCGTGCCACAGCCCCAAAAAGAGCCTCGGCATTGCTGGCATTGTACGTATACTCATTTCAAGCAATCAAATTACATGTAATAATCGATAACAACGATAGAGTGGATTTCTAATCGTTCAATTCCATTTATCAGAAAGTAATCGCAAGAGTAGTCTGATTACTTTTTGAAGTGCTCAATTTACTTTCAACCGTTACTATTTTTCCCTGGCTGGCCCTTTGTTTTTAATAGTATCCTACCGAAGATCACTCGAACTATAAGTATCCGACAGAGGAAGGGTTATCAAAATTGGCAGATTAAAAAAAAAGTATTCAATAGACAACTGAACTCAGTGACGTCACGCCACTGGGGTGGCGCTGTTGTTGCTACTGCGCATGCGCAGACGCTTCCCTCCACCCGAATTCGGTTTCTGCGGCACGCGCAGTGCCCACACCTTGTGCGAGCAAAGCGGGCTCCTTTGGAAACAGCAGTGTTTGTGTATAATTCGGTGATTATAATCCAAATATTGTACAGTACAAAAAACGCCTTTTAAAATTCTCAATCCAGCAAAAACAATCTGTCGTTTCAAAAATCTCAAGTAATCGGAAAAGTAAGGGTTGCTTTTCTGACTAACGGCCAATTACTTTTCATTTTAGGTAATCACGTAATCTAATCGAATACCTTTTTTATCCTAGTGCAATTGTAGTTGTAATTCATTACCATTTTTTGTTGTTCTTTTAGGGCTGGGTGTCGATTAAAAATTTTAAACCGATTATTCCGCACCCTTTAATCGATTAATTAATTGATCAATCGGTATCGGTCACTTCCATGCCAATTTTTTTTAAGTCAGAAAACCTTTTTTTTTTTTATGTGACGAACAGCGCAAATAATGTAGAATTTCGGTGATAAATCAAGCTCGATGTGAAGTTGAGAATAGTACAAAGACACTCAACACTGGTAAGTTATTGCTTTCAGCTGCAGAGGCAAAGGGGTTTGTTGATCTTCTATGGCACGAGCGAGCTCCTTTGATTGTTCGCAGCAGTTTTTGCTGCGCTAAACGGAAACTCGTACGGCGTTGAAGTGGCCGAGACGTAACACTTTTTGGAGTTACGAATCTCGTCCCTAACGTTTATTTTAAGCCAAATATTCACCTAAAGTTTAAGCTTCACACAAATGTGCTTTTCCACGTCTTCGTGGTAAGAACGTTAAATTATTGCTTGTGTTTTTGACAAAATTCAACCGATTAACCAGTTAAAATATTAATCTAGATTAAAGCAATAATCAATTGATCGGTAGGCTAAACGATCAATTGCCCAGCCCTAATTCTTTTTTTGTTAACGCGTACAAGACCGCTGGATATTAAGCGCTGAAAATTTGCACGAACCATATGCAATGATGGTTTTCTGGGTGCTACCATCTTTATCCGCTAGCCTGCGGATTGCTTTTGTCAAATATATTGTGCGACGCTCATATGCGTCCACAGCCAATTGAATTTTTTTGCCAAGGGTGAAAAGCGCTGGAACGCTGTATACATACAGGGTGTTCTCGAGTGTTATTCGGTCACATAAAATTTGTTTAAATAAACCAATAAACAGATGGCACTGAAACGTGTTCACAAAGGCGTATCTATACCCTGTTTCATACTTCGCGTGCAACGCTGTCAAAGCTACTGGCGCGAGCGCGTGGCTTCATCTATGGTTTTGTTTGCGCGAGAACGCGTGCCAATGATCAACGAGATCAAGCCCCATGCTCGCGCCAGTAGCTTTGACAACGTTGCACGCCAAGTATGAAACAGAGTATAGGTTGTGCATTTAGGGTACTCGAATTTTATGAGGTGTAGGTTTCGGGGAAAGCAATCACGCCTAAAATTACCTTTTTTTTTTTTTTTCATGTGGTCGAGGAGGAAAACATTAAAAACCTTCTTGCTGACGTTGCTACTCACATATGGTACAGAGCGCGACACTGTTAGCGCGAACAAGCCATCGCCGGTCTTTCCAGTTTTTCTCTTTGAAACCAAGGGATGTCATCCAAGTTATTATTGCTACCGAAAGAGCTCCTTTAGTTCTATGATGTAAGTGATAAAATTTCGTGCTCGCTAATACTATTTAGAAGTAAAATGCGAAAATGCTCCGATGTCGTGTTCGCGCTAACAGTGTCGCGATGTGTACGTCAAAAGCAAAAACAATAAAAGCTTGTTCGAGATAAATACCTGAAGCAGCATCAGCCAGAAGCTTTTTTGTCGTTTTTCTTTCCGTGCACAGAAAAAGACAGGTTTTTCTAGGCTTATTTTTCCCACTGAAACTTACACTCATAAAATTTGAGTATAACGAATGCACCACTTCCAAACATATTTGAGAAAAGTTTCAATGTACTCTATTTATTTCTTTATTTATACAACTTCCTTTTTACGCCCGAACAGTGCATTAGAACACCCTGTAGATAATAAGGAGTTTTAGAATAAGCGGCCTTTTGCGTCCCCCAAGCAACTTGAGGCGTCGAAGAGCGCATGCGCGGAAACTCTGCGCGTGCGCCGAGAGACGCCCTTACTCACCTTTGGGAGCCCAAAGCGTTGGGGTTTCCTACTTTAAAACTTCCTATTGGCATACTCATTCCGGCGAAGCACGGAAGGTTACGTGGCAACGTTAAAATACGTTTTGCTTCCGAAAAAAACAAATTCTGCAGATTTTTGTTAATCTACGGTACAGTCAGAATAATAGCTACGACATGTCACGGTGAAGTCGTTGGGCAGTGGCGTCGCGTCGCCGGGAGCGCGCGAAAGCGCGTCTCCTGGCACGATACCTTGGCATTGACAGTGCTACAACGGCAGTTTTTTATCGGCAATTTCCTCGTAATTGAAAAAAAAAACAAAACGCGTGCAAAGGGCATCGCGCACTATACAAAAAACCTATATATGAGGCGGGTACTTCACGCTGTGGCGTGTAGCTCTGTGGTAAGGCCGCCGCTTCGCACGCAGCGGATCCAGGTTTGATTCCCGAGAACGGCGGCCGATCTCTTTTTCAAGCGATTGGCAATATGGCGACGGACGCTCTACACCCTACTACGCAAACTACAACATCATCATCCACAACTACACCATTAACGACCGACGTCATTTCCAGCGGTATCAAACGAAGTAAACTTGGAAGAAACGAGGTCCTGGAGGCTGTATATAGCGCAGCGTCGTTCCAGGGACGAGCTCCTCCGAAGAGACCCCCCGCGGCTTGATAGCGGTCATCCTCGGACCCCCGACGCTGCGGGACGTCGTCTTCTTCCCTCTCTGATGCTGGCAAGGAGCGGAAGAATCGCGGTCGGCGCGCTCACTCGAGTGCGGAGCGCCCAATGTCCGACAGGCACGAAAGGCGGACGTATAACGGCTCTGCGTGTCCACTCACCCACGGAGACCGCTGCAATCACTCGAGCTGCTGGATAAAGACAGTCGCTGAAAGCGGAAGAGGGGAAAGCGCTGCGCTTCGCCACGGATATGTTATGGCAGTCTCGTACAGGTTACTCGAGGAAAGTAATAGATTACAATTACGAAAGGGACTTTTAGTAGAACGTATTCTAGAGCCTACGCTCTGCTGGCGGGAGCTCGTGCCGTTACCTGGAAGCATGGATTGAGCAAGCACCAGCTGGGCCCGTTCTCCGCAGCGTACGATCTACTAAAACTCTCCAATTACTCTCGCTTAAAAAAAAGTGTCCAATCAAAGTATGATTACTTAAGACGATAAGTAATTAACCGTTGCTCGAAAAAGTAACCCGTTGCTGCTCCGATCACCTCAGATCTTCAGAAAGGACTTTGTTTTCTGCCGGTTTGAAAAAGGGGCCTTTCGTACTAGCCCATTACTGGATTAGTAACACCCGACAATAGACCAAGTATCTTCTTATTAGAGAGTTTTAGTAGATCGTTTCTCACTCCGATAACGATACCCGATACTGCGCCGGAGCCATTAGAGAGTTTTAGTAGATCGTTCTTATAACGATACCCTATAACGATACGATAACCATACGATACCGATACACAGAACAGGAATGCGCATTTATACTTCGTTTCAGCTTCGGTCCAGACGCAGCCAAAGCTACAAGCGCGAGCTCCGGGCTTTCAGCATCCCTGCCAAGCACGCGCGCTCGTGCAGTGCGAGCACTGTTCTGGGCCACATGCTCGCGCTTGTAGCATCGGCTGCGTCTGGACCGAAGCTGAAACGAAGTATAGTAGACCATTTTGAAGACGATACATCCGATACCTCCGATACGGTCGCTTGAGGCACTGGGGCGCTCCCTAGTGGAAACGATTTGCACTTTCAAAAATGAAAATAACAAATTAAAAGAAAGATGTTTCACTCAAGGAAAAATAACAGTTCTTACATTTAATACAATTAAAAAAACATCAATTAAATTTTATAAGTTGCAGAAATTACAGAAATGCAGCAGCAAGCTACATCTAGCCAAGTAGAGACAAGCCAATCTAGTCCGCCCCGGTGGCTTGTGGGTGGCACGGGAGTGCGCGCGAGATTTCCCGATATTCCCGATACCTGCTCCCGAAACACCCGATACTCTAGCGCATGCGTAATGGCTCCGGCGCAGTATCGGGTATCGTTATCGGAGTGAGAAACGATCTACTGAAACTCTCTATTACGCATGCGCTAGAGTATCGGGTGTTTCGGGCGCAGGTATCGGGAATATCGGGAAATATCGCGCGCCCTCCCGTGCCTCGCGAGAGTGGACGAGATCCGGCTAGAGCTGAGCGATCATGGCCGCTCCACTCGAGCCTCTTTCTGCCCAAGCGGGTCGAAAACGGTTCACGATCGTCGAGGATATCCTCCTTTTAAGGGAAGTGCTTGCGATGAATTCCTTTGTAAATTTTACGCGGTGGGACACAGTGGCGGCCAACCTGAATGAAGCACTAGGAAGGAACTTTAGTGTTCGTGGAGTGAGAGACCGCTGCGATCTGCTCCTCGGTCTGTTCAAGCGAGACGACCGCACAAACTTGAGAAAGTAAGTAGTTTTTGAGTCCCGTTTGAAAGTTCAGAAGCGTTTTAGCTAGGGGGCCTTCATCTGCGCTTTGCTTGGCGTGATGACATCTGGCCATTTTGTTTCGAACGCTTATTTTTATTTTTTGTTCTGAAGCGCGTGAAAGAGCGTGTCCCTGCACGCTCTCGTAGCGCTGACTGTGCTACGGCGACATTTTGTTTCCTGCGATTTTTTTGTATTTTCCCTGTGAGCGCGTGCTGTCGGCATCGGGTACTACAAACGAAGGCATCACCCTAAACAGAAGGACATTGAGGCACTCTAGTTTTAACATACTGCCATACCCTGTCCAACAGCTGGCGCAACTGCGAGCTAGCGCGAGCTTGTTGTTTGGAAACCTTCATTGAATGGCCAGGTCCAATAAAATAAAGAGTCAGTCAATTGTCAACTTACGCATTAAGAAAAATTTAAAAAAAAAGTTGTTTATACGATGCTGTGTGCATTGTTTTCTTTGTGGTATTTTTGCTAGCAACCAGGCAGAAGCGGTACAGGGAGCACCTTGGATCGCTGGAGGAGAGAGCAGAAGAGGACCGCAGAATAAAAAAAGCTAGAGATCGCTCTTGAAGAGAGGCGTCTCGCCATGGAGGAGCGCCAGATAGAGAGGCGCCTGGCCATTGAAGAGCGCCAGGTGACCTTAAGCGAGGATCGCTTAGCGTTTGAAAAAGAAAAGTTTTATGTGCTGCAGCAGGCTGCAGCAGAGGAGAGGAGACATCGTCTCCAACTGCAAGAACATTACGTTCAGGTAGTGAATGGTCAAATGAAAAAGCAAAGTTAAGTTTGAGCAAGTGGTATGACATCCTAATACGAACTACAATAAATCTTTCATTTTATTAAACAATGTAGTTGGCAGAAAACGGCAGAGGTAGGCCCGTTCGACTTACTATACAAAGAACTATTTGAGTGTAATATTAAACAGACAGCAAATGCTATGTTGGCAATGACAGGCAAAACAATAACATGAGACAGTCAGGGTGTCTAGCAAATTAATCTTTTGAAATTCCCTGACTTTTCCAGATTTTCCCTGACAATTAAAGCTGAAATTCCCTGACCACTGTAGAGGTGGTTAAATATGTAAAACAATTACAACACAAGGCATTGAGCACAGTGAGGATTATTTTGCACGGGCTTAATCTAAGTTGCATATTCCGAAATATTCGGGTTCGCCCAGTCCGGAATAAACGAGCGCTTTCTTGCCGCCAACTTCGTCAGTGAAGAGCTAGGCCACTTCCGGAAACACGATGAAAGCATGACGCTCAAACACACACGTCAATAACCGAATGGCAACATGGCGGCCAGATGCACTTTCGGATACTTTCGGCTTGGATTGGAATGGGGTCTATATGGCTTTCCCATTTGTTACTAAACCTATAGTAGCTCTAATTTTATCTAGCCTAGTGTCGCGCTCTCAATCCAATCCAATCTCAGGTGTGGACTGGATTTGTCGGCTCTTCCCTTTGCATCGGGTTGCACTCTCTACATCGAATGAGCAGAGCTCGCGCTCCGCTCTAAGCAGCCCCAAGTCCACAAGTCTTCGCTCAAAGCACTCGATGGCATTTCCGGCTCATTTTCCCTGACTGGGCTCGCTTTTTGACAATATCCCTGACAATTCCCTGATTGTTTCCGGTAATTAAAACTTCCCTGACGATTCCCGGTTTTCCCGGTCGCTAGACACCCTGGGCAGTAGACAGTGCAAAAAGCTTCCTGCCCGGGGATGGCAACGTTCTAGGCGTCCTTATTGTATCAGGGACTCGCAGCGCGCTACACAGCTCCGTTAAGTCCATCTGCTCAAAACGAAACTGCTGGCGGAAAGCTTCCCTATCTATGTTGAGCACATCCAAGTAGCCTCGCCCGGACCTAAACCTCCGCGAAACGGGCTACTCCATATCCAGAAAGGAGAGTTCTTCGATTTCGTCCCGCCTCAAAAACGCTAAGGCCAAGGGATCCTCGAAAACGCACGTCGCCATGGCTCAAGTTGGTCACTCGCTCAACTCGCTCACGCCCGTGCCACCCGTGCTTCCTATGGCTTCCCGTGACCAGCCACCGGGGGAGACTAGATTGGCTTGTCTCTACTTGGCTAGATGTAGCTTGCTGCTGCATTTCTGTAATTTCTGCAACTTATAAAACTTAATTGATGTTGTTTTTTTTAATTCTATTAAATGTAAGAACTGTTATTTTTCCTTCAGTGAACATTTTTCTTTTAATTCGTTATTTTTCATTTTGGAAAGTGCAAATCGTTTCCACTGGGGAGCGCCCCAGCGCCTCAAGCGACCGTATCGGAGGTATCGGATGTATCGTCTTCAAAATGGTCTACTAAATGCGCGTTCCTTTTTTGTGTATCGGTATCGTATGGTTATCGTATCGTTATAGGGTATCGTTATAGGAACGATCTACTAAAACTCTCTATTAATCCACTGATTCCGGCAAACCATTTTCTTCTCGGAGACTGAATTGGTTCGAGCATTCCTCGGTAGTAAACTTGCACGAACAAAAAACGCCTAATGAACGTAATAGAATGATTAAAAAATTACTCCAAAAAGTAATCGAATATTATAAGTAATTTGATTAAGTGAGTACCGTGCACACATGTCTTATACTATGGCAGGGTCGCTGACAACCCGAGAAAAACGCGGGGAGGGAGTGGCGTTCGCGTTTCTCGCCTTCTGATTGGCTCTTCGGCGCTCTTGTCGGCTGACGCTGCAATCTGATTGGCTACCGAGCGGTAACGAGATACTCGGGTCACGGTATAGACGCGCTGCTCGTGCCATCGAACAAAAGGCACGCGGTGTTTGCTGCAGACACGATGACGACCGAATTGTCTGCGGACACGTCGCCTCGAGCATGTTCGAAAGGTACGTTTCCTTCGTACATACGTACGCTTCCAACATTGTCTGCAGCTCTTTTTTTGTACTTGATTAATATGGCAAGGAGAGTTATACAGGAGAAAAAATTGGGTTAGAAGGGGGGGAGGAATCATAATTTTGTCTTTTCAGACTTAGACTAGGTGGCGCAGGCTAACGCCCGTTACAACGGGTATAGCCATTAACATCCATCCATCCATCCGAAACACGCCTCAGACAGTGTCTGTAGACTGTCTTTTGTACGATGCATTATAGCAGTGTGACCGCGGCTTCAAGCCGTCGGTGACTATCTATTTTTTGCAAATTATGTTTTTTTTTTCTTCTTTTGTGGAAATATACAGGGTGTCTCAACTTACGTGTGCCAAGATATAAAAAAAGCTGGTGCACGTTCATAGAGTCTCGAACCAACGCAGCGTAATCCGCAGTGCTATTCAGCGACTCGATTAATATTTGCCATGTGCCAAACTGACTAATTAACGAAAAAGAAATTAGCTAACTTTTTTAGATATTAATTTCTGCACGAATTCTCCAATGCAAAACTTGTAGAGCGCGTGTTGAAAGACATTCCTTCGTGTCGTGTCCATCAAGGTAGCTTGCTTTGACGGTCTACGTCAAAGCAAGCAGCCTTGACGTCTACCCACTGTCTTTCAATCAGAGCCAATCAGAGCTCGGGCTTTCTGACGTCCCCACAAGCCCTGCAAAAGAAGCTGACGAAACTGCGCCTCGCATAACTTTCCTTTATTTTGACATAAAGTTTTCAGTTTGTCCTCGCTGGGTTCTTCAAAACTCGTTTTTAAAACATCGCCGAAAACAACTCCTTTAGTTTATGACAAAAAGCTTTATACCCCAATAAATAAAAGCGCCCAGCGTGTGTACTATTTGTTTTTATAGGCTACATTGGTTTCAGATTCTGTTCACTTCTGTTATGTTTATTCAATCAACTCAAGTTCACAAAAAAGAAAACTAAATACATGTTTAATTCTGTGCCAAGTCTTCACCAGCCCACTGTTGCGTCCATCGAACACGGCCAATAAAGGCAGCTTACAAATTTGCCGGAATTTTGTTATGACACGTGGCTCTCTACTCCCTATCATTATTTCGTTTGATACGACGCTCCCACAGTTTAGCAATTTGGGCTCCCACCATTCAAAGGGCAACTTCAAAAACCAAAAAGTTTTACTGAGTCTAACACTAACGGCTTTTTGTTTTTCTCGCTTCACTTTCAGATGATCAATTTGCGATGTGTGTGCGTGTCGTCAGCTTTGCGTCTGCGTGTGTTGGTATTTGGTGTCGCGTTCGGTATTTGGAACGTCCGAAACAACGAGCCCTCGATACTCCAGAGAATAACCCGCGGCGAATTTCTCCACGAACCCAGCCGCTCTCTGCAACGTGGACCCGCCAACTTATCCGTTTTTCTCGAACCAACATTTCTTGCCTCTGGCGTTATTGAACTATCTGACCCGTATTAGCCTCGAACTGGAACAGTTTTTTCTTGTTGTTGTTGTTTTTTAGTTACGAAATTAGAGTAAACGTGTGTTTCACTGGAGGATTTTCTACGTGGATCGAGCTGCTTCGTAGAAGTTGGTATTCACTGAACAGTAGTTTTGAGGTCATTTTTTTAGCGCGTTATCATACTTAGATACCTCTCATGTATCGTCTGCCTCAAACAACGATCATGAATGGCTGGAATGCTCGTTGAACGTGCATAAAAGTGCACTCTATCAAATCAAGGTCTTCGTTTTTTGCAGACGGTAAGTGGAAACTCGTTCTAAGCATGCGCAGCGAACATCTAACTCAAATGTGGCGTCCGGTGACTATCCCTGCAGCTATAACTAGCGTACTCCGCCTTTTAAAATCATTTTGATCGTGCGTGATATAAGATTATTTTTAGGGGAATTCTAACAACAAAATACACTGACACGTATTTCGCACTTCAGTTTAACCATAATGATTGATGTAAAATAGTGGACGAGTGTGACGTAGAAAACAAATTTAATGATAAAGAAAATTCGCTAACGTGACGGCGAAAACAGCAACAAAATGATTTCAGTTGCGTCCTTACTCTTTTCTCTCTTACAAAGGCGAACTCGTTTCAGCTGGCTACCAATCATCACTGGCTAATCATCGCAGCGCTGTGAAGCGATTGAGTAAATGCCCAACTTTAGAATCAAACTTTTTTTTTACGCACTTTTTTTACGAAATTTTAGCCGGTGTAACATTTCCGCAGTCTATCACACAAGGCGTTTTGAACATACTTCAAACATGACGCCCTACCCCCGGTTTGATCTCGTGGAAGATAAGACGTAAGAATCAACGTGACAGGGTATCATGTTGCTCTTTCGACACCACTAAACCAAAGTTACAAACTATATCATTTGACGACATTTCTGAAAAAAAAAAAAAAAAAAACGTTCACCCTTTTTTTTATTAAAACACGAATATACTTTAAAATATTTTTCGTCGAGATATTAAAGACGCTAAAATGATTTAGAATAATTAGCGTATTAAAGTATCTCCTGATATTTGGAATCCTCTTAACGTGTTTAAAACATCTAAGGAATGAACTTTTTTTTAAAAGGGCAAGCCGTTTACTAGTTGCAGCTCCAATAATCCGATTGCGCCTTTGTTCGGGCACGCACTAAAAGCCTGTATTGTACAGGAGTGCTGCGACAGCGTTCGGTGAGGCCTCGGATCCAGAAACACACGTCGTGCCCAATGGATAGATGGATGGATGCCAACGGCTGTACTCTTTATAACGGGCGGTAGCTTGAGCCACCTAACCTAGAAAACAAGCAATGGTGGCCACCAATGTCCCAAGCAATGGCGGCCACCAATGTTGCTTGATGTGAGTTCTGAAGTTCGAGTGTACTCTTGATCTACGCACTGTTTTATCCTAAAAAGCTATAACTGACACGCAATGGGCGCGACGTGCCATCAAACTCAATCCAGTACTGATCGATATGCCTGGCACGTGACCCTTTAGTTGGGCGAAGCAAAACACGAACCGCGAAGTCACGTGGTACGCTCGCAGCGCTGTCATAGGCTGGGGAATGGCACTTCGTGTTTGCTCAGATCTATCCCTGAGTGAAAGGGAGTGTACACCAACTCGGCTCTCTGCCATCACGCCACCGCGGGGACGCTGCTATCGGCACCGCACTGAGCCTGCGCGGTAGCTTCACTTCTCTAAAACCTGAATTCTGCGCATGCAAAATGCCCATTACCTGGTGTGGACAAGCGCGGGCTTGTTTGCAAACAGCGTGGTTGTGTATAGCAGAGCCCCGGGGGCATAGATTAGAAAGGTGGCACAGCCTAACTGTGTACAAACGGCGCTTCCGGAACATGCGTGGAATATTATGACATCTCGCTGCGTGAATGTACGTTCTTCCTTAGCTTTGCCACACAAATTATGCTAATTTCATCTTTAAATGTTGGGAGTAATGGGAAAATTACTCTTGTTCTGACTTTATACACCTCGAAAATAACTTTTTTTTTTTGCGGGAGCCAGCGGTCCTCATACGTCGCAAGCATGCTCATTATACGAAAGCACTCAAGCAAAGCAAATCTGTGCCTCCAGTGCGGTGCAAAGAAGGAGTTTCTCCGCAAAACAACCTGGGAAACTTGAAAAATACGCGAAAGTTTTTAAAAATTTCTCATTTTAAGAGCGTAGTTTTAGAAGATCTCCCTGCATAACGAACGTTCTTCCACCAAAGCAAGTGTCTGATCGTTCCTCCCAATTATTCTTGCTTCATTGTTAAAAATTTGACACAAGAACAAATACACACTCACACTCACAACAGCAGCAGCAGCATCGGTTCATACAGAAACAAAACAGACGCTTCCGCAGAGCTAGGCATGAACTCACGCCTACGTGAAGCGAGGGCGTAGACGCAGATAGATTCCGGCAGATATGCTCATGCGTGCTGACAGCGCGGGCACGTGGGATACAGCGTGGGCCCGGAGCGGCAGTCGTCACAGCGCCGCACACGCCAGGACGTGTCTTCTCATTGCACATTCAGGACGAACGGGCACGTTGTTTCCTTGTGTTGCTCCAATGCAAATTTGTCGGCGGCACCCGCGAGGCTTCACTCCTCTTGCTTTGATCTCAGGCAGTGCGACGTTCCGACAAGATTGTCCCGACGTGCCTCAAGGCCCAACTGCTCAACCGTCTTTGCGCCGTGCCTATTTCTACTTTTCGTACCTTTTCTTTTTTACTTTTCGCGCGCTTTTTCGCTTTTCGCGCGCGTTTTTCTTTTAGCGCGTCTTGTTTTTTGCGCGCTTTTTGGTTTTGACGTTTACGCTACTCAACATTTCCCGCGCTTTTTTTATTCGCGCGACCATCCCTCCCAAACAAAAAGGAATAGAAACATCGGCGAGACGGGGAGAAACCGGAGAACATGACGTGCTGTTGAACAGGGCGGGAAGGGCGGGTTGGCTACGAGAGAGGTGAAGAGATTCAAAGGGACTTTCTGCGCATCTTGGAAGCGAACAAACGGAGCAGCAGCGAATCTGGGAGGAGAGTCTTCTATTCGGTGAGGACTCGGGCCGAGGCTTGTGTCGGCTTGCGTCGGCTTCTAAGGGCTTGTTACTGCTTGTTTTGGGGGATTGTGTCCGCCTTATTCCCCAAACCAATGCTGTGCTGGCAACCACAGCTTTTGTTTTACATTTCTTTTTTGCCGTTGTGGTTTACCATTGCCATTCCCATTTTTTTTTTTTTTTTTTCATACGCGCTGTCAAAAACAAAGCGTCCAGCCGATACTAGTGGAGAGAACGAGAGCCATCTTTTTGTGCTTGTTCTTTCGTGACTCAAGGTGTATTTTGTTCTGCAATTCCGAGAAAACTTTGTGGGGATTCCTTCTTTCTAGCTTAGTTCGACCTTTTATTGTGACCGAGTTTGTTACGTCTTAGAAAAACATTCCGAGCCTCTTTTTTTTTTTTCTTTCTCTATGCTCCCAGGGGATATAGGGATGATGCGATCGGGAATGGGGTAGGGTCGGATGGGTGTCGGCCTCCTCCATGTTATTGGTTCAGGCGACAATTTGCTTGTGTTCCTTATCTTACTCGGGGCAAAGTTTTTGGCTCTATCGTTTCTTCGCTTCCAATCTTGCTTGTTTCGTTTCCCTCTGGGCGGTAATATTTCGTTGTCCCCTCTTAGTTTGGCTTTGTCGCCTTGCGTCGTTGCTCGTCCATGGAGCGGTTTTGTTTTAGGGATTTCCTTAATGGGAGCGCGCGGAATGGGCGCGCGGTAATAAGAACCAAGTGGCCACCTCGCGTTTACTGCCTATGGCAGTTTTGTTTGCATTCAGACTGACCAGTAAGTTAGCATCGGGAACCCACAAGAAGAACCTATCGTTATGAACACTGGTTTGGTGTATTGCATTGCCATTGCATACCTTTGAAAGCAAACAAACAAAGATATATGTAAGCTGATGAAATAACTTCGCAATAAAAAATATTAAAAAATAAAAATAAAAGCTGATGACCACGCGCGACGTCTCAACACACAGCTACTGATTCTATAGCTGTGTCTTGAGACGTTACAAGGTGGTCCATTATTTTCCCGTCCTGGGCTTAGCGTTATAGGGTCAATACCTTTATTTGATTGATGTGTAAGTTTTTCGAAGTTGGAGAGGTTTTTTTGTGTTCCTTATACGCCTCGGAAGTGGGCTCATTTTCGTCTTCTGCGCATGAGAAAGGAGGTAGCGGTGACGTCAGAACGCCGAGCCCTGATTGGCTGATCGCGACCCCCCTATCTGAGCGTCGTCTGCTCCTTCGCAACGTCGTCTGCTCGCAACGTCGTCTGCGTCTGTCTTACCTTTCCTGCGACTTTCGGAAGTGCAGGTCTTTACGAGCGAGCTCGACTTCTCCTTTCAGAGAGGGGAGACGAAATAACTCGAGCGGTACGTTGTTTTTGTCGAACAACTAGCAGGCGCGCATCAAGGAGGGAAGTCAAGGGACTCGCTGGCGAGGTGTCCCGAGGCGCCGAGGTTTGTCTGCTAAGAAGCGAGAGTGTCCGCAAGTTCCCTCCCAAATACTTTTTCCCTCCTTGCGTGTGCGGCGAGACTCCTCACTCTCATGGTACGTTTACACTTGCGGATCCGCTAGCGAATCCGCCCAGCTTTTGCCGTTGGGGCGAAACGCTGGGCGGAAAACGCGGCGGAGAGCCATTTAGGTCCAGGACCTATTTCTGCCGCCGAACGAGGCGTTTCGCTGACCGGAAGTGACATTCTTGCGCAGCGCGACGCTGCCACGTCATGAGCACGCGTAGTTCCGGGAGCAGCAACGCCCGGGAGAGAGAGCCGAGGCGGGAACTCTCGCGCCTTCTCGTCATATTTGGCGAGATGTTACGGGAACCGCTGCCGCAGCCGGCGCCGCCGCCGCTGCTCGAAGGAAATAGATGTAAACGCAACCCGCTCGTCGCCGCCGCCGCCGGGAGCGGATCCGCTCCCGCGGCAGCGGATTTCTTCTCAGGTGTAAACGTACCATTAAACGGCGTCGGCGGGTTGGTGCAGTTAACGTCGTCTGCTTTACGACTGCTAGTCAAAGCGATGGCTGCTTTACCTTTCCTGCGTCTGTCGGAGATTCACCGCTTTTTCACCGGCGAGAGTCGCCGCTGCTTCGGAAAACGAGGCGATGACAAGAGGAAGAGATTGAAGGGTTCACAAGGGTCGCGCGGGCATATTCCATTCAGCACGCCAGGCGGTCGTGGGCAGACGGTCTTGGCCAAGGACCGTCGGAGCACCGCTGCGCCGCTGGTAGGCCTATCTGCCGAGCTCGCTTGGACGGGGTCAGTGGAATTGTGGCCGTTGGAGCATTTCCCTGGTGTTTGTGGATCCAGCGTTCTCGTTCGTCGTGGTTTATTTCAAGTACTTTTTAATTTTTTTCTTGCTGCTTGTAGTCGTGACGCGTGAGAAGTACACGTACAAAAATAAACGTCCGTTGGTCGTCGCGACCAAGTAACTGAGCGACGCTGTCGGCCATGCTGAGTTGATCGTCGTAGGATTCCGTCGTAACCTGAGCAAAACTTACGATAATTTCGTTTCGTGAATACGAATTTGTTCTCACGTTTTGTCTTACGCACTCTTTCGGCGTAACATGGTTTTGTGAATCTGGCCTCGGCACTTCCGAAAGTCGCAGGAAAGGTAAGACAGACGCAGACGACGTTGCAAAGGAGCAGACGACGCTCAGATAGGGGGGCCGCGATCATCCAATCAGGGCACGGCGTTCTGACGTCACCGGTACCCCCTGCGCGAGAAGCAGACGAACTTGCCCTCCGCATAACTTTACATGAGAACCTTTCACACACCTTGCTTGTTCGTGTTGGTGTTGGACCCCCTGTAGCGTGGCCATGAAAGAGAGTAACAGTAATGGAGCGAAACTGTTGGCTTGACGCCACGAGAAGGGAAGTGTCCCTTGACGTCACGGTTTCACCTGCCGTCAGAGTGTAACGTGACGGTCACCTGACGTGACGTCACAATTTCTGCACTAAATTTAGTTAGGAAATGTGGAAAGTGCTGCTCTCATCAAGCATTATCGCACCTTAACGGCGCTTGACAAAATGTCGAAGCCAGACAATTTGTTTTTTGATGCCGGATGGTGGTGTAGCTTCTTGGGTTGTTTCAGACTCGACGTTAAACTGGTCTGGAACGGTTGGTAAGAACACTAACTTTTTATCTCGTGAAGATAGGGCCGAATACGAGGAGCAGTCTTCGTGGTCTGGTGTCATTCTGCTGTGAAGTCTCCCTGTGCAGTCTCCCTGGTGATACCTCTTGTATCCCTCGTCCGTAGGGTTACCTCGCGGTGGCGTGACCTGGTGAAATCGCGAGGCAACACGGCAATCAGACGAGAGAGCAGTATTCGCGGTGGGATGGTGAGCCATGAGGGTATTATCTATTGTTATGCAACCTGGATATTGAGCGGAACTGATGCAAGCGTGCGGCAAGTTCCGACGACGACGAAGCACCTGAATCGGGTACCGTAATCCGATGCCCTCAGGACCCGGTGGAGTCGAGCGGAGAAATGTTTTCTTATGAGCAGCTGTATGTTGGTGCGCGCGTGACCACAGTGTCGCAGTGTTACTTAATTGTAGGACTAAAGGAAACGTACGCAGTTTTTGAAACAACTTAAATATTTGAATATTACACTAAATTCTGGCAGCCTGTTTAACATGTTGCTACATATTTAAAAAAAAAAAATGGAACCCTGATTTGCTTTTTGAGACGCGCTCTGAGAGAGTGCGGACGAGCGAAGTATATACCGAAGCGAGTGAAAGTTGCAGCGTTTAGTTTAATTTTTCATAAAGTCACGTGACATTATTGCAGGACCAGCGCACAAACATAGAAACATAATAACCTAGAGAAGTCTCTCAGAACTCGCCTAATAGGCAGAAACTTTCGTAGCACATAAACTCTTCCTTTTCTTGAGGAAGTCCTCCGTTACTTTTTTTGTTTCGGAATGCCTAGAACCAGGCCCATTCGGGGCCTTCCCGTTCGTGACTCTTCACTGTTTTAGGCGGTTGCCTCCACTCTGGATGACGAGCGGCAGTTTCCGGATGTCGTAGGAAATAACGTTTCCGCATCGCGGTAAGGGAATCGGCTGTCTTTTCAGGCCTGTCGAAATGTACCTCTACATCTGTAGTTTATACGAAATCTGGGGTATGATATCGTTTTCCCGACGGATCTAGACATTTAGAAAGTCCGATGTTTTAAGGTAATGCCAGCTGCTGATGATGCTAGAATAGTTATATTTTTTTTTTTTTACTCCTGAAGGTTTTCGACGGACAGCTTGCGTTTCTTGTGTTTCTGTTTTTTTTTTTTTTTTTAATGTATTTATCCGGTAACCAAAGACACTCGGGTTTACCAAAACTAAAGCCATAAAAAATATAAAAATGTTTCAAGACGTCATTTCCAGCTAAGATCGCAAAGTTTCGAATTTCTGGAGAGCACGAGATGCTTTTGATGAAACTTTTATATAACTAGGAACTAAACAAGCGTTACTCTGTTGAGGTTTCTTTGTTATTTTTGCTCTCCCGCCACACGATAACTGCTGAATACTCTTCAGGCGTTTTTTGTTTTTTTTCAGTTGATTTACGTTTAAAAAAAGGCTTGCTAGTAACTTTTTTTATCGTTAATGAAAGCGCATACTGTTATTATATAGTACAAATTACAAAACAATATTTGCAAATTCTAATCGGTGATGAACGATCCTAAGAAGTCACTAACGTAAAATTGTTCATTAGCGACAATATTGATGTTCTAAAACACTTTCGTCGCTTTGTTTAACAATTCGTCACTATGCTTAACCTGGTATTTTACTAACCAAGTCGTCATTACTATTCTTTTATAGCGTGCATGTTCGATTACTCTCCCATTACTTAGACACATTTTCAGCCTTTCATTTCTGAGATATTAAAACAGCTTTAGAGATTGCGAGATTTAAAAAAAAAAACATATTGACTATCGATAATCTTCAGAACTTTTTAAACAAACTGAAATACAGTAGAAAACCTATGTAGCAATTAAAATCTAATCAGCGACCAGATATTTCGCAACTGGGGTAGTAGCGATAAATTGAATACACTATCTATGGCGAGAGTTGTTCAGCTTTTAGGCAAGACGGACGGGCAAAAAACGGCTGCGGTTCTTTTTAATTAACGAGCTATGAATCGTATTCAGTAATGTAGTCTGAGTAATGTAGCTCAAACCACTCGGTACATGTGTGCTTGCGTAATAACGCGGGTACAAAAAGAAGTGCATCTGCTGCATATTTTTTGCTCATCTAAAACTTGTTCTAAATACTCGTTTGTGCAAAGGTGAAAGAAAAAAAGTTTTGTTCAATTAAAGTTAATTAATTATAATGTTGGTTGCTTTTCAGATTAAGAGTTGTCAAATTAACACATAAGCAAATTTATGAAAACAAGCTACAATATCATTGATTTTATTCTAGAAGCCGCCATTAACCAGTTCATTGATTCGTCGTTTTAGTTTTAATTTTTGAGCTATATCATATTGTTTCTGGCAAAGTTTTCTAACTGACTATGGATTCCGCTCATATATATATATATATATATATATATGTAATATATATATATATATATATATATATATATATATATATATATATATATATATATACAGGGTGTTTCAGAGAACGCAGGCCAAATCGCTCCTGCGAAAACTACTCATCGCAACGAAATAAGGCTGGTGGCGTTTTGGTCCTAGACCAGGGGCCCATTTAGGAAAATTATTAAAGTCCGGGATAATTAAGTTGTTAATTACTTTTGCGTAATTACCTTTTTTAATATTGTGTTTAAGGGCATGGTTTAAATTAGAAAATTGCTCAGCATCATAAAAAAACACTAAATCAACAAATTTCAGAACGATAGAAGGCACGCAAAGCATTTTACGGCTTACTGAAATACCGCACAAATTCGACGGGATTTTAAGTTTCGGTTTGCTATCGGAGCGCATCTCAGCCCCGGCCGCACCGCGCCCCGTGGAGAGATAGTGCAACCAACCTCTGCTGCGCTGTCATTGCGCGACGCAGCAGAGGCTGGTTGCACTATCTCTCCACGGGGCGCGGTGCCGCCAGGGGCCGAGATGCGCTCCGATAGCAAACCGAAACCTAAAAACCCGTCGAATTTGTGCGTTTTTTTAGAAAGCCGTAAAATGCTTTGCGTGCCTTCTCTCGTTCTGAAATTTGTTGATTTAGTGTTTTTCGATGATACTGAGCAATTTTCTAATTTAAACCATGCCCTTAAACACAATATTAAAAAAGTTAATTACGTAAAAATAATTAACGAGATAATTATCCCGGACTTTAATATTTTTCCTAAATGGGCCCTGGCCCAGGACCAAAACGCCGCAAGCCTTTTTTCGTTGCGATGAGTAGTTTTTGCAGGAGCGATTTGGCCTGCGTTTTCTGAATCACCCTGTATATATATATTCAGCAAGTTTTGTGTCCTCCCCAAGTAACGTTCATTTAACTTTTCAGTAAACTGGAGCATCTATGAAAAACAACTAGCGCCGCATATGATAAGCATGCCTATCGCGTGAAAATAAAAACAAAAATATTTAAAAAAATATTGCGATGTATTTTTCTTGTGAATTTTTTTTTATTATTGTATAAGTTTGAAGGCAAAATGATTTAAAACGAAAAACTAAAACTCAAACGACTGTATTTCAATATTACCATAAAAACCAAGCGGTTTATACCTTTTGACTTCGATGCGCGCACTCCTAAAAATCATACCTTAGGTATCTCACCAAAACAAAAACTGTCAAATGCGACGTGCTTCTTAATAGTTTATATAAGTATTACTGCATGATCGAGCACGTTAAAAATGGGTTTACTTGCACGCCGATACCTGCTCAGACTAGTAATGCAGCGCTTCTTGGAACAGGACGAGTCCTACCAATAGCCATATTTCTCGCAGCGCGTGGTTCTCCGTTTTCGATCAACGGCTCTCTTAAAACATTCACAACGCACTGCACCCACTCCTCGAAGAATAACTGTCATCAAAACCCCGTTAATTCCCAAGCGCCACTGGTTCGAACGAGCTAATTCCTTCGCTTCGACGCACAATAACAATAGTAGCCACGCAACACTGTTAATCGTCGACCATCAATTTCTAAACAACTACCCCGGGAACACGGAAAACTGCGTAACAACAGGTTATAGAGAAGAGTGTAGTCTCACTTAACGAGCTCATAAACCACGAACAAAGGTGTACGAAGTACAACACATGCATGGTTACAGTCCCACAGCCCGAAACAGTACCCATGGCTCTTCGAACAGCTCGAACCAAAACAAAAACAATGCGCACACACAAAAAGAAAATAATAATAATAAAAATAAATGAACCCGATCCTAATTCTAAGCGACGTAACTGCCAGAGCACCTCAAACGAACACGCAGGACATGCTGCTCGACTACGTCCAAACCACACGAAGAAGAGAGACGTCAGCGGTAACAGAAGAAAACAAAAGCAAAAAAAGCAGGGCTAGTGAGGAAAGGGGGGGGGGGGGGGGGGAGGGGGGGGGGGGGTGCGTTGAATGCGTCTTGGTTTGCACGTCGACGCGGTAAATAATTCGCCATCCACCGTCGCCTTTTCTTCCCAGCGTTGGCCCGAACCATAAAACAGAGTTAGCCGCACCACCATCCTTCCCTGCCCGAGCGCGGCGGCCGTGGTGGTGGGAAACAGGAATAATTCTTCCCGCATCCGAACGGGCGAACGCCTCCGACATGCAAGGCAGAAGACAGCAGCCGAGGCGGCGTGTACGTATCCTACTACTTAGCAGAACCGCGTCGTGCTGCCGCAACCTTCTTTCGCCGTCTCAGATTACCTCGAATCCGTTCTCGAGTAGCGAGATACACCCCCCCCCCTCCCCTTTTCTTCTTAATTTTTAATCCGGCTTCTTCACCAGTTTGCCATACCTCCGTTCAGGAATAGCGGAGGTTTTGGGGGGCGTGCAGGCAACGTTTCCTCACGTACGGCGGCTCATATTTTTCTTTTTCGTGTCGTTTTTTTCTATGCCTGCTCACCGCGGTGTCTGCGTTACGAATTAAGGGGAGGATAAACGCGGTTAGCCCGAGCCGACATGCTAAGCGAATATGAATGGTGGGTTTCTCTGCGTGCCTCGGGCACTCTTCGGGGCGGCCGGGCCTGACTGCCTGCCCTTCGCGCGCGTGCCACTTTTTTTTGCGGCGGCAGAGAGAAAGAACTGTAATGATTCTCGTGGCTGCCGCCAGAGGCGGTAATGGCATCTTCTTTCCCAGTCTATTATGCGCATGACTATGGATGATGCAGTGATCGCCCGATTATAAGATCGAAAATAAAATTACGCTGCTTTTTTTTAGTTTTGTTCAGTAGTCATCAGACGTATACGGAGCGTAAGTTCGTCTGCTTCTTGCGCAGGGGGTTGCAGTGACGTTAGAACGCCGAGGTCTGATTTACTTGATTGGAGGGATAGTGTTTAGACCTCAGGGTAGCTAGCATTGAGATCTACCCACTATTTTGTTTTCAGTCACCCAATCAGAACTCGGCGTTCTGACGTCACCGCGACCCCTGCGCAAGAAGCAGACGAACTTCCGCTCCGCATATGCAGTCGCTGACAGCTCACGAAACGCGAGGCGTGCCTTGCGTTCCCGCTCCGCGCGTCACGATTGGCTCCTCGGCGCTCTTACCGGCTAATTCCTCAGTCTCATTGGCTGCGGAGTGATAATGAGACGCACGGGGCTCGTCACGCCCTGCGTTTTTTAGGCTATCACTGATTAAAGCTCGGTGTAAATAGATGTATACGTGTGGACACCGCGCGCGTCGCAGCGGGTGGTTCCCGTTTCGACCCATTCCCAATTCAACCTTCCCGTTTGTACCTCCCCGTTTCGACCCGGCTGAGAACAACCTTCTCGTTTCATCTTTTCCCCTTTCGCCCTATCCCGAAACAACCTTCCCACTTCGGCCATCGTTCGTTATCACTTGGGTCGGTTCGTTTGTATTGTTCGTTAACAGTTGATTAGGTTCAAGTGTCCAATGTCTGTTCTCCTTGCCCTCTCCAGAAACAACCTTGGAGACATGGCACCGTGAGATAAACGCTGTGTCAGGGAAGACTCACCCGAACTTTTACAGCTTCATCGATCTGATCAAACGGGTTTGGGGCCCTGACAAGGATATTTCTGCAGCAGCTTGCAAATGGTGCTGCGTGCGGGCCAGGAGAAAGCCGCGAACTATCAAAATTGAAGTGTCGCCTTTCTGATGGCGGGATTTTCCTTCTCGACTTCCTCAACCAAGGCGATAGCATTTTGTGGTTTATGATTTTTTCCTGTGTGCGCGAAGGTTCTGTGTTTGAACTCGTAAGAAAATGAAGTCGCAATCATATGCCTGTCAACCTGTCTGATTTATTACTCTTCAAAATATCCCGTTCAATATAAGGAAGTTTTAGAATAACGTACGCAAGCACTTTGGGTAACCTAAAAATAGCAGTCGCGATATAAAACCTAAGGTAACGCTAATGTTTGCTTAGTCAAAGTGCTTGCCTACATTATTCTACAGAGCGCGACACTGTTAGCGCGAACAAGCGAGTATTGGTTTTTGCTGTTTGCCTTAAAGAATCAAGAGACTGCCATCATTATTATTATTGTCTTTGAAAGTGCTCATCTGGGCCACTATCCTAAGCGGTACAATTTGCTACCTTCTAAGGCCATTTCGAATTAAAATTCGAAAAATCGTCAACATCGTGTCCGCGGTAATGTTGTCGCGCAGTGTAGATAGTCCATTTCATAGTTATGCGTTTTGCGGACCATCTCAAAAGAAACATTTTAAGTGGATCAAGTAGAAATATATTTCGTTGAAGCTTGTCTGAAAGCGTTGTATATTTTAGGAATACGTTTGGAAGCAAAATATCTTACAACATAACTAAGTAGCTGGCCTGCACCTTTGCACTCTTTGCATTAAAGTGAAGCTGAAGCGGTTTTAAATATGAAAAAAAACACTTGAGCCTAGTTAATGAGACCTCAGCCATCACGAATATCGTATTCGTTTGGTCATTTTCTGCGCGGATTAATCGGAAAAGCGCCTTCCAAGTAGCGCCGAAGCCACGCCTCTCCGAAGCAGAGGGAAAGGGGAGAAAGGAGGAAGCCCGTCAGCCGGCGTCACAAAAGGACCGGCTGGGGGACCCCGCCGCGGCTGGCCGCGCTTCCCTCGTAGGCTGCTCTAGTGTCTTTTCGAGCCGTCGTTGTTCTGCCGCTGCGGTGCGCTAGCTTTTATCCATTGACCGGTCATGCTATTCACTCAATCGCCTGACGTGTTGATTGTTCTCTTGTTTTTTCACGTGTTTGCAGAATTCTCGTGGCACCAAACCAACTGACTCGTGCAGTTGCACGATGCCGTACTCATGTGTAGCCGCCAGCTTTCACGAACAGCGCCGGTCGCGGTTGTTCTTCCCGCTTACCGTCTTTTCCACTTCGTCACCGAGATTTTAAAGGGGTGGGTGGGTTTGAGCAAGTACACCGTTTTTTGTTCGAAACGTGTTTTGGACGGCGCATATGAAAACTATGTACGTAAGGGGTCTGAAGAAGGCTCGCTTGAACCCGACGCTCTGCCGAAGAAGGAAATTCAGCGCATTAAAAGTCACAAGCAAAGAGGAAACGTAACTAGGTAGGAATTGTAGGACGACTGTTCTAGAAAAAAGCTATTACGTTATTAGAATTGTGCAGTGTGCTAGAAAAGCCGCGATCATTTAGCCGAATAGCGGGTTTCCACTGGCGCTATTGTGTTAACCGCCTTATATTAGTGTTTTAGTGTTGGTTTCTTATATTGTTGAAGTGACCATATTTTCCGGACCGACTCCGGTCCGGGAAATCTGGGAAACAAAAGAAAACAATCTTGGATAGCCCAAGATTATTTTCTTTTGCTTTTAATCTACTCGGCTACCCAGTGACTTGGGAGAGGAGGGCTTGCTCTAATAATTGGTCATGCAATTCATAATGCGACCTTCACGGTGCAACTTGTTTTAGCATAAACTTTTTTTTTTACAGTTGCTGATATTATTTGAGGTCACATATTTTTTAAACGTAAACATCAATTTTGTTAAATTTTCCTTCAAAAGGTTTATATTCTTTTCAGGAGAGCTTTTTAGAAATACAAAGCATGTGACCTTCTGTTCTGAATTGAGCTCTTTTTTTACAAGTTACGCAATGTTTTCCGTATAAAGTTTGTGTCATGCAACAATTCTTTGTGCCATAGAAATGCGATCGGACAATGATAATGCTTGGTGGTGGTGGAATGCAGTCAACAAATCTTGGTACAAGTATGCGAATGTAGAGGCCCAGGAAGCTTTCACGATTTCTACATAAAATTAAGGGCTGCCGGGCACACATATCCGCTTTTTCTAAAGGTATAATTGCGTAATAGTTTGTGGCAAACAAACTAAACGCAGCAGAGGGTACCGCTATCACAAGGATGGACCTTCTGCGCAGTTATTCGCATAGTGCGCAAGGACATGGCGGTGGAAGAACGGTGACCCTGTCTTATCACCCGTCTATCTTAGGGGAAGCTCTCCCGTCGCCCGAAGCCGATTATACTATCCCTTCAAACCACTTCAGCCTTGATGAACAATGAAGCCTGCACGCTCACGCGTCCAGCAGCTGGCAAGCACGAAGGCCGATGTGTTCAGAATTCTTGTCCTCTGACACCCTTTTTGGGGAGGGTCACGCTAATCCGGCTTGAGGTGTCCCGTCAATAGCACTCTGTTTATTGTCAACATTTTACGTTACAATAAGTAGCAGTCAGTACGTTCCTGAAGGTATGAAGCCGGCCATGCCGCGTTCGTGCAAGCGGTTCCTCGTGTCTGCGTTTATTACTGCGGGGGGTCATTTTCCTACTTTGCCAACGGCTGGAACGCCTACTTTGTCACGTCGAGGGTCGTCTGGACACATTCCTCTTTCGGATCTACCGAAAGATTTCGAAAAATCAGAAGCCGAGCCCGACTTACAAGAGCAGAAGACCCGGCGCCCGGCTACTTCCGCAAGCGACGGAGCAAACGAGAGTCGAGATGGTCCTTTTATGACGTAGTGGCGCGTCACGCGTGACTAGCCAATGGCGTGCCGCTGCGGCGATCGCTTCTGATTTCTTCGCTTTTTTTCGCGTTTAGGGATTATGTTGGGTCCAACGGTTGTAATATTTGGACTCAGCAGGCACAAACACGTCAGAATCAAACATTAACTCTTTTTTTTTCGAAAAGCTCTTCAGCTCAAACCAGGGTTACAACGATGGAAACTTTTCGCGAAGAGGTTGTGAGGTTGAGATGTGTGGGGCTTATACCAACGGGTTCAAACGGGACAGGCTCAACCCTAAAGGGTGTTTCGGCTACGGGTTCAAATAAGAAGGGCGTTTCGGGAACGGGTTGAAACGGGACAGGTTCAAATACGACGGGCGATTCGGGAATGCGTCGAAACGAGAAGGGTTCAAACGGGAAGGTCGTTTCGGGAATGGGCCGAAACGGGACAGGTTCAAACGGGAATGGGTTGTTTCGGGCTACACCCGCCGCAGCAGCCAGATAAAGTCCTCTCCTCGCCTTGGTTGCGAGCGGCGCCACCAGATGTCTTCTCGATACGCGGCTAAAAGCAGCCTGTCGCGGGCAGGGTTTCCCACGCTTTTCTATGGGAAAACATACTTGTTTTTAAAAGTCTTTTTTTTTTTTTCTGGGCGCATGTAGAACTTGGCACTTGCGCAACAACGTGTTGCTTAAACACTAGTTCGTCAATGACCGTAGTTTCGTACCTTCAACGGCGTCAATAAGGTTTTTTTTATGAACGGGTTGAAGCGGAGAAAGCTCTGGCTCGGTGTTCCCGCCAGCGTCCGCCAAGGTTAGAGTTCCTGCGTAGGCTCCCTACGGGAACCAGGGTTGAGCGTTCATCCTCGGCGGGTAACCGTAGCGCCGGCTTTCCTGCACGGCCCTGAATTCTTTGCTCGTCACGTGACTGAATTCGGCGAATAACGGCGCCGCGCGTGCCGCTGCGCATGGAAAGCAGGAAAGGAAGAGGAGGCAAAAGTGGGGGGGACATAACGCCGGAGCGCGTGCAACGTCGGCGAAGCGACCGTATCGGGGGTTTTCCTGCATGGCGCTGGATTCTTTGCTCCTCGCGTGATCGATCTCGGCAAATCGCGGCGCTGTGGCACGTGGAAAATAAACTCGCACTCTGGCTCTTGTAGGGAGCGTGTACAAGAACTCAAGCACGGCGCTCCGAGCCGAAAGAGCGCGTGCAACAAAACATTTTTTTTTGTTTAATTTTTTTCCTTGCGCCGTTTGGACGGCGGACACGCTGTCGGCTCTATCTATCTATCTATCTATCTATCTATCTATCTATCTATCTATATATCTATATATCTATTATCTATTATCTATTATATCTATTTATCTATTATCTATATATCTATATATCTATTTATCTATATATCTATATATCTATTTATCTATCTTTATATCTATTTATCTATCTATCTATATATCTATCTATTTATCTATATCTATCTATCTATATATATATATATATATATATATATATATATATATATATATATATATATATATATATATATATATATATATATATATATATATATATATATACAGGGTGTTTTTTTAAGCTTAACAGACTTGTTTAAAAAAAGCCGTGAAAGTGTGAAAGTTACACTTATGCCGCTTGTGGAGGTGCGTTATACGGCCAGGGGGACATATTATAGAGGGCTAATCGTAATGATCAGTCGACTAATTAATTAAAATTCGTTAATTACCTTTTCAATTAATGAAAATAGACACATGGTTCCAATTAGAAACTTGCTCGACGACATCGAAAACCCCTAAATCAGTCATTTTCAGAAAGACTTTGAGCGCGTGAGAAGCGTAGTAGTGCACTAAAGTTACCGCTCGTGGAGCAGGTACAAGGCTAGGGCTAGATAAGAGACGGAAAAATCGCGCGGGCGCCTTATCGCAACCTCTAGCTTTGTACCTGCTCCACGAGTGCTTTCTTTCACCCAGTTTCAGCTGAGACGCTGTTTCTAGCAAGCCGGCCCAGTTTACCATACTTTTGCATACAACATTAATACTATCGGCAGAAACCGCAACAATGCAACCTCTGTAGCGGCAAGCTGGCTGTGTAAATGTTTTGGCGCGGGAGACGGTGATGCCGATGGCATACCGAAAGGTGGATGAGGCGTACGCATTAAAAGGGATGAAAATGCATGAAATTGAGTTTCATTGCAATTGCTGTAATGAAAATGCGTGCTTACTATTAATAAAATTAGATATTACGTCATGTAGCCATCATTTAACGCGCGAGTTCTATTTAAAATTTGCTTTTGTTTTTTAAGCGCGTCTGGCTACGTTGGGCAGACGCTTCGAAAACGTAGACGCGAAGCGCTGCCCGGTAGCGCTGCGTGTAGTTTGTCTTAATCAGAAAAGTTGCGCAAACCAGGGTTACAACGATGGAAACTTTTCGCGAAGTGGTTGTGAGGTTGAGATGTGTGGGGCTTATACCAACGGGTTCAAACGGGACGGGCTCAACCCTTAAGGGTGTTTCGGCTACGGGTTCAAATAAGAAGGGCGTTTCGGGAACGGGTTGAAACGGGACAGGTTCAAATAGGACGGACGATTCGGGAATGGGTCGAAACGGGAAGGGTTCGAACGGGAAGGTCGTTTCGGGAATGGGCCGAAACGGGACAGGTTCAAACGGGAATGGGTTGTTTCGGGCTACACCCGCCGCAGCAGCCAGATAAAGTCCTCTCCTCGCCTTGGTTACGAGCGGTGCCACCAGATGTCTTCTCGATACGCGGCTAATAGCAGCCTGTCGCGGGCAGGGTTTCCCACGCTTTTCTATGGGAAAACATACTTGTTTATAAAAGTCGTTTTTTTTTTTTCTGGGCGCATGTAGAACTTGGCACTTGCGCAACAACGTGTTGCTTACACACTAGCTCGTCAATGACCGTAGTTTCGTACCTTCAACGGCGTCAATAAGGTTTTTTTATGAACGGGTTGAAGCGGAGAGAGCTCTGGCTCGGTGTTCCCGCCAGCGTCCGCCAAGGTTAGAGTTCCTGCGTAGGCTCCCTACGGGAACCAGGGTTGAGCGTTCATCCTCGGCGGGTAACCGTAGCGCCGGCTTTCCTGCACGGCCCTGAATTCTTTGCTCGTCACGTGACTGAATTCGGCGAAAAACGGCGCCGCGCGTGCCGCTGCGCATGGAAAGCAGGAAAGGAAGAGGAGGCAAAGTGGGGGGGACATAACGCCGGAGCGCGTGCAACGTCGGCGAAGCGACCGTATCGGGGGTTTTCCTGCATGGCGCTGGATTCTTTGCTCCTCGCGTGATCGATCTCGGCGAATCGCGGCGCTGTGGCACGTGGAAAATAAACTCGCACTCTGGCTCTTGTAGGGAGCGTGTACAAGATCTCAAGCACGGCGCTCCGAGCCGAAAGAGCGCATGCAACAAAACATTTTTTTTTTGTTTAATTTGTTTCCTTGCGCCGTTTGGACGGCGGAGACGCTGTCGGCTCTATCTATCTATCTATCTATCTATCTATCTATCTATCTATCTATATATCTATATATCTATTTATCTATTTATCTATTTATCTATTTATCTATTTATCAATATATCTATATATCTATTTATCTATATATCTATATATCTATTTATCTATCTTTATATCTATTTATCTATCTATCTATATATCTATCTATTTATCTATATCTATCTATCTATATATATATATATATATCTAATATATATATATATATATATATATATATATATATATATATATATATATATATATATATATATATATATATATACAGGGTGTTTTTTTTAAGCTTAACAGACTTGTTTAAAAAAAGCCGTGAAAGTTACACTTATGCCGCTTGTGGAGGTGCGTTATACGGCCAGGGGGACATATTATAGAGGGCTAATCGTAATGATCAGTCGGCTAATTAATTAAAATTCGTTAATTAACTTTTTAATTAATGAAAATAGACACATGGTTGCAATTAGAAACTTGCTCAACGACATCGAAAACCCCTAAATCAGTCATTTTCAGAAAGACTTTGAGCGCGTGAGAAGCGTAGTAGTGCACTAAAGTTACCACTCGTGGAGCAGGTACAAGGCTGGGGCTAGATAAGAGACGGAAAAATCGCGCGGGCGCCTTATCGCAACCTCTAGCTTTGTACCTGCTCCACGAGTGGTAACTTCAATTCACTACTACGCTTCTCACGAGCTCAAAGTCTTTCTGAAAATGACTGATTTAGGAGTTTTCGATGACGCTGAGCAAATTTCTAATTGAAACCATTAGTCTATTTTCATTAATTAAAAAGTTAATTAACGAATTTTAATTAATTAGCCGACTGATCGTTACGATTAGCCCCCTATAATATGTCCCCCTGGCCGTATAACTCACCTCCACAAGCGGCATAAGTGTAACTTTCACGGCTTTTTTTAAACAAATCTGTTAAGCTTAAAAAAACACCCTGTATATATATATATATATATATATATATATATATATATATATATATATATATATATATATATATATATATATTTATATATATATATATATATATATATATATATATATATATATACATAGACGAAGACCTGTTCGTTTTGCCGCGACAAGTGAAAGTTTCTGGAGCGCTTGTCCGCCTTATTTATTTTGTCAATGCGCGATTCCGGTGTTTTTGTTTTTTCTGCAAGGGAAGAGAGAGCATATCAAGGTACAGACTTTACAGGTGATGATTTGCTGCTTGTTTGTGCGTATTAAGGCGTCGTGAGCGATATGAGCTCATTCGGACCGCCAGCTGTGACCTCTACACCCCGACGTTCCGAAGCAGCCAAATGCATCGGACGTTTTTTTTATCTAGATTGTTACATTACCTATATGATCTCGACAGAAAAGCTTCGTACCCCAACTAAGAGTTCGTGGACTGCACTTTGTATCAGGTAAGGAACCCCTACGCGATTGACTAGGGCAAGAAAAGATTTTGAAATGTGGTTATACAAACGGCTCTATGACTCTGTGGCACTGCAGTTGCAGCAATAAGACGCCGAATGACTCCAACATGGCGCCAATGCACTGATAACAGACGGCAATGTTAATTTGGATGTTGAGTCTACATGGAAGTGACGTCAAGTGCTAAGAAGCTCAGAGCAATCAACTATTTCCTAATAAACTATTCTTCGGCGTTCAGTGTGTTTTGTAATATAATATGCACTCTAAAAAACCTATCTTGCGACTATTTTCTCGCACAGTACTTCTGGCGCGTTCACACTGGAAGCGGATCCGCAAACGCAAAGCGGATCCGCGCGTTCTCAACCGCAAAGCGGCTAGGATCGAGCGGTTGGAGCGGGTTTTTGCCAACCGCTTCGGGGCCGATTTTTCCCAACCGCTTTCACAAACCGCAAAGCGGCAACCAATCACAACGCGACGCTGACGTGACGTTAGTGACCTTCGAAACAAGGTGGCACCTGTCGCAGGTGAGGCGTCCAAGGCGCTGTAGTCCTAGCGTTACAGCAGACAAATCAACGGAGAAACGTGATATTCACGTCCGTCACTTGAATCCGCCGCGAAAAGAATTGACTCGTAATCTTAACGGGCTTCGCACCGGTGATTTTGTTCGGGTAAGAGTTTGTTTATTATTCCGGGTGCCACAGGCTGAAGCTCGCTGCCTTGTTAGTCTCCGTAGAACGTCGAAACCCGACCCTGATGGACCGAAACGTCGGCGTTTGTACCCACTAAGATTGTCGCGTGAGCTATTGAAAGCTTTCGACACCGTGCATAACCACGAAGGCGTCGTGAGCCTGATTGCGTAGCCAACGCACTACCGCGGACCGGGCGGGGTACCGGTGCTTGCTCAACCTGTAACGTTTACTACTAACAAAAGAAAGAAAGGGAACCTACTCGAGGAATAAAGTGTACGTACCAGACGATGCAGAGGTAATTCATACGGCGTTTATTTGAGCGTAATGTCAAACAAACGGTAGACTCGATCGACGTACGAGTGACGAGAGGAGAGTCCGCCACCAACGAAGCCACGACCTGCTAGCACCAAACATATTCCCGCTCACCACGGTCCACCCCACCACTCACAACTTCGAAAATGATAAGAGCGAACAACGAGGGGGAAAAACTGGCCCTCTATCCCAAAAACAAGGTCAGCCTATTCATGCGGGAAGGATGCACTTCGAAGAAAAGGTTGGGGACATCCTCTTGTGAGTCATCAAGGTGCGCCTAGCTGGGCTTTGCTTGTGAGCGAAGTCGAAGGAATCGCAGGCCGGGTCCATGTCTCTTTTTTCGCTGCCTGAACACGGGATACGTGCGAACATCCCGAAGAACAATCTTCAGAGTGCCAAAATATCAAATGCCTGGCTTTGGATCGCGTATTAAAGTGGATTTTGGATTGTAAAACAGGGTTGTCAAACGCAACTCTCAAAAAATAACGCGGGATCGCCGAGAAACCGCCAACCGCCTCTCGGTGTGTCTGAACGGGGTCGCTCGCGAACCACATCCGCAACCGCTTCGCGAACGCGGATCCGCTTCCAGTGTGAATGCGCCATTAAAGAGCCAAGCATTGCAACCTGCGAAGCGAGCTCTACGCATGATAATGCTGAAAATATGTTTAGACACCTATACCCGTAACCAACTTAAGAATCACAGAAAACTTGTTTTTTTTTTTAATAAATCTCCTCGCGAAGCATTCCTCATTTCTTTCTTTAAGTGACAAATTAATATATTTGTATAAACATTGAATATCAACTTTTTTGTTATCTTATTCAATTGTAGCTGTTTCAAACGCCAAAAGCATCGTTGTTTTCCCCGACAACCAAATCTTGCAAGAACTATTTCGCGCGCAGCGTTTTACCAATGTTCAAAACTTGTTTGATTTTTGATCTGACAGCGTCTATAGGAATCAAGCGAGCGATGAAAAAATAAGCAGTGTGATACGTTGGGCCCATTGTCCCATCGTAGACGACATTCTTAGGTGTAAGCATATTTCCAGCCTCGTGATTCCACCAGCTCTCTCCATAGATATTGGAACGATGGACTCTCCGAGTGCTTTGATGTAAACTATACGCATCTGCGTTTTAAAGTTTACAGTGATAATTTCTTAAGCGTTTCGTAAGCGTACATCAGAAAAAAATCTTTTATCCTCAACATCTCTAGAGAGCCAGTTGTTTTCATTTTGTAGTTGCCAAATTGACGTAAAAGATGTTTAAGCATTTTTTGTCTTTCTCCTTTAAACGGACGCCTTTCCCTAAGATTTTAAATGGCTGCCGGCCGCTCGAAAATTTAGAAAGTTTATTCGTAAATTTTAAAAGTCTAATTTCCGCTGATAAGATTATTGGTGAAATAATAAACCGGATAAAAGGCCAACTAAACTTCATATTGAAATATTTAAGGCCATAGCGTTCGTTTGATAATGTTCCATAATAATATGAAGGCCTAAATAAGGTTTGGAAGAAAAGAAAATCATAAATTACAAATACGGTGGTGTTCAAAAGGTAACTAGACACAGTGTGAAAGCTAATTGGACAACATTCACCCATAACTGCGTTACAAATATCCTTGCAAGATATGCATATTTTATTCCCAATTTTCACATTGAACTTCCACTGCAAAGAACATACGATAACTCCCGATGGTATGTTGGAAATTTTTTATTTCATTTACATCCTTCTTCGTATTCAACGACAATCGAAAGGAAATTCTTAATTTTCTTTTTATATTTTTTAGGAAACAAAACTTTTTTTAGAAGACTGTTCCGGTTATTTCATTAAAAGTTCGAAATTTTAATTCAATAATTAAACTTTCAGGAATATGGTGACTTGCCTTGTGTTAGGGTTTACCACTAACACTCTGGACGCCAGGCCGCACATTTGCGTACGAGAACATACACTGGTGCACACGGGGACACACCCTCATCAATGATCAAATCTGCAAGTCATTACGAATGCCGAAGAGGTCTCCTGCATTAAACATGACCAGCTTTACCGCGCTCCTCTTGAAGTAGCCGCGGAGGAACCTTTTTGAGAGATTCTGCATTACCTAGAGGAACTTTAAAGGATGCGAACTAGCTCTTTCGTTCTGTTCACTCTTTTCCCAAACCAGACCTTAGGCCTGGTACTCTTTCACCTATGAATACTTGGATATTTGTATATAAATTATCCTGTTCTCCTGATCATTATCTTTTCACCCGTGCATATGAGGATTTGATATTTTAGCTTTCTAGATGCAGCGTTCAGAATGCGTCTTGCATTCCGCGTGCTGCACCGGTTTAAAATAAAATATTAAATTGATGTGTTCTTTGTGTATTTTAACCCTTGGATTTGCTACTTTGGCATGATGGGAAAATTTGTTTTGTTAAATGTACTTTTCTTAACCTTTATACAAATAAAACAACGCTTGATCTTGTAGCTCAGTACAAAAACGGGTCTTGTTTACACCTCTAAAAAGCTACACGGCAATACCGATACAAAGTATCATAGTGCCGAATTGTGGCGATCCTTGGGCTCCAGAAAGCGCATTAAAACAGATAAATTCAAAATCAAAAAACTGCTTGACCTCAGATGGCTGTTAAAAAAAATTATTTAAAAAAAAGTATTAGCGCTTTATGATTTGGTCTGAAAATCTGCCGTCAAAATATAGAATCTTTCGAACTTTAATGTTTGTTAGACGTTGCCACAGAAGAAATTCTCACTGCAAACATTGCGCCAATAAACAAAGTTAGTTACTTTGACGTAAGCCAGCGCACGTTGTTTGAATCTAGAAAGCCACCCACTATTGTGCAAAATTTAAGATTACGTTAAAAATAAATAATAAGAGGGGCAGGATGATATAGGCCTTTCACTTTCACTTGACTTAATACAAAACCTAAGAGAAGTGGACGAACAACATAAAAGTAGAAAACCTTTTATTGATGACACATTTATGCACTCAGTCTTAATCATTTAGTTTACCCTTAGTTCCGGATTTTAATAATTATCCTATATTTCTTATTACTAGCCATCTTTCTTCCCGTCTCACTACACCAAAAGAATAAGAACGTAACCTCGCTAAAACAAAAATATCATAAACCGGAAGGTACACTGGTGTTGATTTGTATGCAACTAAACTGCCTTGGAAACGATTATAAATTAATCTTATTAACGCTTTAGACATTCCCGTAACACTTCTACCCCGCAATTGAACGAACCCAAAACCCTGAACTCGTTGCACCGAAATGTGGCTTCTCCTCACAAAGCCCCCTATTGCAGAAAAACACCCTTCTCAGGGCACGACGGCGAGGTCGCGGGGCCTAGACTGGTAAACCGGAAGTTCGAAAGTGGCACCCCCCGGTTGCCGCCATGTTGTACGCAAAAGTGACTACTCGTCACGTGACCTCACAAGAGTCGTTACGTCACCGGAAAGATCGCAGCGCCCAGAGCTGGTGCATGCTGAGTTTGTTCGGTGCGCGGTTGCCGCAGTAGTCGTGATGTGCCGCTGCTTGCCGACAATTTCGGGCTTCTTCGTGCTCTCTGACTCGGGTATAACGTGAAGATATGAATGAGTGAGACTTTATAGCCTTCTTGCGCAAGATCGCTCTGGATTATCTGGATATTAACACCCACCTGTGAGACACCATCAGTCAGTATCGCCGTAGTGGTGCTCGAATTCTCGGATGGGTTCGAGGATCGATAGAACTTTTAGTGTTTTTGAGATGAATTTTTCGCATTCTCTTAAATTCGTTTGAACGTTAGAATGTCTGAGAATCGATGCGAAATGTATGCGTCGGACGTAGGGCCTAAGGGAAGTTGTTTCAATCCTAGGTAACAGGTAACCGCACAATCACAGCAACTTGTAGCGAGGAAGCTCCTCCGATTTTTAGGTTTTGTACGAATGAACAATTTACGCTATCACTTTTAGCATACAATTTTTCGCATTTTTCTAGCTTCGTTTGAACGTTGCAATGTCTGAGAATCGAAGCGAAAGGTATACGTCGGGTTAGGCCTAGGGGAAGTGGTTTCAGCCCTGCATCACCGAATAGCCATAGCAACTTTTAGCGAGGAAGTTCCTGCGATCTTTAACTTTGTTTGCTAATTGACGATTTTACAAATTGGTAGTTCTCAAGATTTTGATATAACGTGCTTTCATTGCTATAGCTTTCATTAATCGCAGTACTTTAAAAACAAAAAAACGCTGGCGTTTCTTTAAGTGACATACACGTGAACTCTTACAAAGCATTCGAAAAAAATCATTCGGAAAAAAAGTTCATTACTAACCTTCATAAAACTGTTCATTTATCACATTGAAGCAGTTAGCAAGTCATCACATTTTTCATTGATCAGTGTACAAAATTTTCCATCCGATGTCCCTTAGAAATTAGTATTAGTAGGCTCTTGACCTTGCCGATCGGTATCAATAGTCCACAGTAACCTCCATAGTGTATGATCAGACTCCTCTTAGATGATTGTCTAATCCATCAGTCTAACATCTAGAATCTTTACAAAATGCACCCCCACTCTTTAGAGGTTTAGAGATAGCACCACACATATCATAAATTCGTTAAATGTAATGCAATTTGGAAATAGATAATTAACTGCGCATCTTTTCCCTTTCGTAGAATTTATCGCAGCAATAATATTTTTTCATCAAGAGTGCATTGTATTAGTCAGTCAATTATTTACTTATTCTAACTACCTGGACAATATGACTCGTATTTGTGTTCCTCCCTTGCCCGAAGAGCAGCCTTTTGCAAAATGTTGACTACCATTCCTTTCAGACTCTTCAATAGACGTTTTGTACAAAAGTGTGGGCTGCCTATACTTCGTTTCACCGTAACTTAGTAAAGGGCAATCGTCACGTCCCCTCGAACCAATCAGAGAGACGGAGTGAAGGTGTGTGACAAATCTATGCAGAAGGAAGGACTTTTATGGTATGTTGTCATGTGCCTCTCTCCAACGTACATATTGGCTCACTGGGACTGTAGCCTTCGCCGTTTGCCAAATTTTGATGAAACGAAGTACAGTAGCTACTACGCTAATTTCCCAAGGATTTCATCCTTTAGGCATTTGTTCGACAAGAATATTATGTAAGCAATCACTGTGAACTCGGCTCAGCGCCTATTGGACTCGAATGCAGGATTAGCGTTCGACGTGAACTGGGGCCCATTCGAGTGCTTTATGCGGAAAAAAGTGGTGACAGTCAATGTTGCTTGATGGGGTTTTGCAAAGGGTCTATTGTGTCATACGTATATAAAATGTCCTGCTATGTAGCAATACATCAACACATTCTATTACACTAGATGCTCAGAGGTGTGCTCGTCTTTGTAGTTAACAAGTTACAGCAATAATTAATTCTTACGAGTGTAATATTTATTTTCAGTAACTGGGCCCGTTTCGTGCCAATTAATGTCAGCGTGCTATGATGCCATCATGTGTGAATAGGTTTAGTTTTTTTTGTTTCTGTGCAATGTCTATGAAGGCCCTTGAAGAAAATAAATGAATAAATAACCTTTTTTCATCATTGGAGTTTGTTTTCGGATGCACCACATGTTCAAGAGCATGTTCGAATGCACCAAATGCACCACATGTTCAGTTCCGCACACTTTCGTGTGCGGAACGGAACCCCTGTTTATCGCACTAAGCCCCTCTACCTCGTTGGGGCACGACGACATAGACGGAAGAACCACTCGTGTAGCTTGGAATATGCGAGGAAAATTTTTTGCTTTCTGATATGCTTCTTAATAGACCGATCTCACCAGCCAGTTTGACTACGCCACCGCTGCCACAACGCATTGAGGGAACTTTAGTCTTTCTGCACTTGCGAAAACCCCGCTGGAGCTCTGGGCGTGTGGAGCACGAGACGATAGGAGCCCTCGCATGCACGGCCGGCATTCCTGCTGTGAACTAAAGTTATGGCGGCGTCAAGCATGCGCCGAACGCTTAGTGAGATCGGTCTATTGATTATGCATACTTTTAGCCAAAACATTTTATTAATGACTTGCGTGTTACTATTAATTTACATTCTAAATACCGTGATTGGAAAAAGAAAACGCCAACAAGTTGGCGCGAGTGCGAACCTAAGAGCATTTCTTTCTTTGTCGTGATACAAATAAAGCGCTTCGAGTTATACAAATAGATACGCACTATTTCAGGTAGCATTAAACAACAATATATAATGCACCCCCCCCCCCTTCTCTATTCAAGCCTCTAATGTAACGTTAACCTTGGCATAAAAGCTCGCGTCGGGGTCGCAAGTTCAAACACCTTTTCTCCCCTTAAAAGTATTGACGATTGAATCCAGCTGTCTTCAGAGGTTAACGCAATGGACAACGCAAAGTGGCTTTCTTTTTTCAAAGTATCATGAGGTGCTCTTTTTTTTAGTCTCATTTGTTTGTGTACTATTTGGATATATGCATGAACGCTTTCTGATATGCTTATTTTGTTCTACTGTAATAAATTATATTCGTGTTGTACATATCCCCCCCCCCTTGCGGCCAAACTGTAATACCGTCCAGGCGCTGTGGGTAAGTGAATTTATTTATTTATTTATTTATTTTTGATTTATTTATGTTAAAAAACAGAAACAAAGAAAGCAAGAAAACTTTACATCTTATTTTAAGCGTTCTAATCCAGAGTCCAGAGCCGTCACGCGCCAAATATTTCCCACTATAAGTCTCCTATCATGATGTAAAGTTAAAACGTTCGCTCGCTCCAATAGCACACCAAAAACGTCTCAGCCTATATAAAGAAACGACGAGCAGAGCGGAGAAGAGAGTTGGCTCCCGACGGACGCGCCGATTTACCGCCCCCCCCCCCCCCTTTTTGTCTTTTTTTCTTTCCTTTTTTTTCTGTTCAACTGCTTTCCAAGCGAGTAGCTTTCGGGGAAACCTGATTTTGAAATGGATCGCGCTTTCGGACGCTTTCGACAAGCTCATCTATTTTTGAAAAATGATGCCACCCTCCCGCACTGCTAAGAGACCCTCCTTCGTTGAGCAAGCACTGAGAGACCAACCGGCCCCACGAAGAAGGCGGACTCCATGCCTCCTCAATAATTATCCCTCCTTCGAGACGAGAGCAGAGTTTAAAAGGAAAAAAAGGTCAGAGAAAAGGAAACGGCATATATAAATTGAAACGAGACACGGTCAAGAAGGGTGCTGCCTTTCAAAAGGAAGGGTTGGGGGAGAGAAAGAGCTCGATTTAGGGGCGAAACAGCGTTTTATTTGCCGAGAGACCAAGACGAATGGCTTCTGCTGGACTGAGCTCGTAACCTCGTGAACCGTACAGAAGAGAGCAGGAGCCTCTAGAGAGAGACATCCAGCATTCTCTTTCTCTCTCTCTCTCTCTCTCTCTCTCTCTTTCTCTCTCTCTCTCTCTCATTTTTTTTACTTGTGTAAAACTTGAGTTTGTTTCGCCTGACCTTGGTCAAAATGTTATCATTAGTAACTTTCGCCTTCTCCTACTTCATCTTTATGTTTTGTTAAATAAAAAAATAGAAAGGTTTGATAAGCGTTTGGAGACCTCAAGTGTGCTTCTCCGATCACGAGGGGGAGGTTTTCAAAATCGGGTGGTGTTTGCGTCTCCTCTATGCGTCTTATACGTTGTCCGTAGCAACACCTTTAAGGAATGTAAAGAGTGAAAGATGGAACTGAGAAGAGGCGACGCCAGACGTCGAGATTAGGTCTCGAGGGGTAGGCAGTCAAATGGGCCCGTAATTAGATTTAGGAGAAGCGAGAACAGATTGCTGTAGGTGTAAAACGGGGAAGGGGGGAAAGCGGGGTGGTGCTAGAAACGTGGGGACAAGAAGGACGTAAATTATAGTTTCAGACGAGAACTCAGACAGCTTTGTTTGGGATCTGCATTCATTCTCGAAGTTGCTTCATCGAATCAGACCTATTTCTCAACTACAAGTCAATACGTTAGAGTAGCAAAAAAAATATTTATCGAGGTTGTCGAATCTGTTAATTACATCAGACGGCTCTCGGCTTCTCGCATTAATAAATTAAAGGGGCGGTGGAACAGTTTTTTGTACTTGCCGGAAATACCGCATAGAATTATTGCTTAATATTCACAACCCAAGAAACACGCGTTTCCTTCTTTTCTCAACGCACTGCAGTCGACGAAAAAAATTCGAGACAACCGTGCAGCGTTCACCCTCTTACCTCTCAGTCAGAAATAGTGGTCACTTGACCTCCAGCTGATTATGTGCCGCAAATGTTTATCATAGCCACGCGTCGGGGTTGGCAAAATACACGGCACACGCTGAGTTCCACACATTGTTAATGATTGTCTATTCCTGTCATTCCAGCGGATAGGCACGAGCCACTACCCGAATGCATGTCGAGACATTGATTGTCGCCAGCCCAAATCGAATACTCAAACAGTGATTGCGTCCACTGTATGAGCCGCATTTAAATATCGTCACCGCGGGGATGGCAAAGCTCGACGACGGAAAGCCTGGGGATCGCGTTGTTCGCAACGCCAAAAATGTGATCCCCACAATTTTGTCATCACGTTTTGTGAAGGAGAGACTGAAAGAAGAAACGTCGGTTTTTATCCTTGAAATTACCCGTCGACAAAGAAGCCTCTTAGTAAGTGGCGTCGCGTGCGAGTACTCTTGAGTACCAGGTGTGCCAGTAAACTTGTTTGAAGCGATTAATTAATTAATTAATTAATTAATTAATTAATTAATTAATTAATTAATTAATTAATTAATTACTTAGTTGATTGATTGATTGATTGATTGATTGATTGATTGATTGATTGATTGATTGATTGATTGATTGATTGATTGATTGGTTGATTGATTGATCAACTTTATTTGAGCCCAGAAATTAAAGAGGAAGGTCAAGAACCCGCTAGGATATCCCCTTCAACCCCCTCCCCTCACCCCCGCCCCCCTTAAACGACGGCTACAATCCCTTGGACTCCGGCAGCGTCTTTGGACAGTCGGACGACTTCGGCTTGTACGTGGGGGTCGGTGCTAAGCAGGATAGCTTCCCAGCTCTTCAGATTAATGATCTGCCCCGGTTGTGGTTGCGCTTGTCTTTCGATCTTGCTACACTCCCAAAACATGTGGTGAAGGTTAGCCCGTCCACCGCACAGCTTGCATTCGCCTTTGTATCTATCCGGGTACCAACGGCTCAACTTGGCTGGCCTAGGGTAGGTGTACGTCTAGAGTCTTCTCCACGCCTTAGCTTGCTTCCTGTTGAGCGAGGGGTGTGCCGGTGGAAAGCGCAGCCGCTCCTTCTCATAGTGATCCAGAATGTCGCGAAAGGTCACCAGCCTGTCTGCTTCCGACAACGATTCGTTGGAGGTTTTCGACGGTATGCCGGCCCAGCGAGTCAAACCTCGGGCCGCGTCGTTTGCCTCCTCATTTCCGGGAAGTGACGAGTGTGCTGGTGTCCAGATGAGCTTCACCCTGTGGTGTGTTGCGAGGTCCCCAAGCACGCGACGCGTTACCGGCGAGATCCTTCCCTTCGCAAAGATGCGTATTGCCGTCTCCGAGTCGCTAATGACGATCTTGACTTGCTGAGTCCTGATGGCCAAGGCTATGGCCTACCTCTTCTCCCACTTCTGACTCCGGCGTCTTGACGCTGCAGCTTGCGACAATCTTGCCCTTCTTGACGACCACGGCTGCCGCCATGGCGTCGCGACCCTCGCCGTACCTCGCCGCGTCCACGTAGACGACTCCTTCTGCGTCCTTGAGTTGCTTCCGCAGGGTCTTGGTCCTGGCCGCTCTTCGCTTCGCATCATGCCCAAGATGCTTGTGTTGCGGGTAGGAGAGGAATGTTCAACGTCTCTCTGACCTTCTTGGGGGCATCCGTCTTTTCCCCGGTCTGAGACTCGTAGCGGAGTCCCAGGCTCTTAAGGATGTGTCTTCCCATCGCGCTCTTTGTGAGACGCTTGAGTTGCGACACCCGTTGTGCTTCGACGATTTCTTAGATGGCATTGTGAAGGCCCAGCGTCGCCAGCTTCTCGTTGGACGCCGAGTCCGGGACGCCGAGTGCTCGCTTAAAGCCCTTTCTGACGAGACAGTCTAACTTGTCCTTTTCGCGACCCCAAGCTGCAGGAAAGGAACGACATATGCCAGCCGACTTACGACGAAAGCACGGACCAGGCACACCAAATTTTTCTCTTTCATCCCGAACTTCCTGCCAGAGATGCGCGCGATGAGTCTGCTGATCTGGTACGTGGACGCCTTCAGCGACGCTATCATTTCGCTGTTGTGGCCGTCCGCCTGCACCCGCAGGCGAAGTACCCTGATGCTCTTTACTGTCGGAATGCGCAGCCCGTGCAAGTGCAGCTCGATATCGGACGGAAGCTGCCTCGACCAGGCCGGCTTGAGGAGCAGAAGCTTCGACTTCTGCGGGGAGCACGCCAGACCCCGCGGGGTGATGTATTCTTCCCCGACTAGGATCGCTTCCTGTAACGTGTACTGAATGTAGCCATCATTCCGCCAGTCACCCACAGCGTGATGTCGTCGGAATACATTCTGTGATGGAGTGCTTCGATCTTACTGAGCCGCGCAGGTAGTCCGATCATGATTACGTTGAAGAAGTACGGCGAGAAGGCCCACCCTTGTGGCGTGCCTCGCCCTCCGAGCTTAATTTCTTCCGAAGTGACGCCGCCGAAAGAGATCTGCGCCGTCCTGTCGCTGAGAAAATCGTGGACGTAGTTATACGTCCGTCGACCCACGCCCAGCCTCTCTAAGTTCTCGAGCACGGCGTCGTGTCGTATGTTGTCGAAGTTTCGTGAGCTCCAAGCCCAAGATCACTCGGGAGTCAAGGTGCGAGCTTTTTTCTTCATCGATGATCTGGTGTTTCAGCTGCAGCCTCACGTCTTGGGTGGACATCCGACCATGGTGTGCGGGAACAACTCGTTGTCGTCCATGTAACCGTTCATTCTACTGAGGATGACGTGTTTCATCAGCTTCCCGACGCATGACGTAAGCGAGATTGGGCGCAACGGGACAAGCTGAGGTGTTTTCTCCTGTTTCGAAATCATGACCACCTTGGCCGTCTTCCATTGCCGTGGGATCGAGCCCCTGCTCCAGCACGCGTTCCGATACTTCGTTATTCCCGCAATGGCCTCGTCGCTGAGATGACGCAGCATCTGATTGGTGACGCCATCTGAACCCGGAGCCGACTTTGTCTTCAGTCCTCGCAAGGACTCGAACACCTCAACTTCCGTGATGCCCGCGTTCAGCGCGTCGTTTTCGGCGCCGTTGTACTCCGTGGGTTGGCGTGGCAGGTTATCGCCTATGTACCGCTTCCGGATATCTTTGACGAAGTCGTCTTCTGCGCCCTCGTGCCAACATATGATCTCGCACATTTTGTTCCGTTGAACGGTCTTGCTGCCCTCCAGATCAAGTAGGTGCCGTAAGATGTTCCAGGTCTTGGGAACGTTTAGTTCGCCGTCGAACCCGTCGCACATGTGTTGCCACTGTTGACGCGTGATGCGGTCCGCGTGACTCTCGATCTCCCTGTTGGTTTGAGCGATTCTTTGTCTGGGGCCTAGACTGCCTCTCCGCGAGCGTAGCCTTTCCTGCATGCGAGCCTTGGTCTCCCACAGGTGTAAGAGCCGGCTGTCCGCAGCTGCTACGTCCGCTTCCTTTGGAATTGTCTTGATAGCCCGCTTGGCACTGGCTAGCAGCCTCTCTATTCATTCCCCTATGTCGTGCACCTTTTCCGTAGTGCACTCGTCGAGGAGTTTCTGAAACTCGTTCCACTTCATTATCATCCATTTCTTGGCCTTCGACTTCCCAGGCCCGGCCATAAGTGTCGCCTTCAGAATGCAATGATCCCTTCCCAAGTCTTCCCACGTATTCTCCCACGTAGCGTCCTTCACAAACCGGACAACCCTGAGGTCGGGAGTGGTATCCTTGTGTTTCACGTCACCTCGCCTAGTTGGGTGCCCCGAATCCGTGATCAGGGATAGTGCGCAATCGTGAGAGTCGAGCTACAAGTTCCTGCCCTTGACTTGCACACGCTGGTAGCCCCAGTCCGGATGCGGTGCGTTGAAGTCGCCGACGACAATTAGTGCTTAGCCTCTGGCTATGTTTAAGGTCGCTTGAAAGAGAGAAGCTAACCTGTGCCGTTTTGCTGGGCTACTATAGACGCAGCCCGAATAAGCTGCGTTGAATCTTTTTCTTCCCCGAAATGATTTCGACCAGCACGTGTTCCACCGTTGAGATGCCTGTGTCGTGCACGATGACCGGCACGTTCCTCTTGACCAACGTCACCACTTGCGTCTTGACTTTCGCGTCGGTGCCATTCGACAAGTAACCGGATAATTTGGCCAGCTGTCTCGCTTCCTGCAAAGGTTTCACGTCTGGTCTGTTTGTCGCTTCCTTGTTGTTCACGAATTGCTGTAGGTTGCCCCTCTTCTCGGCATACCCCCCGGCAATTCCACTGCCAAACTATATACTAAGCGCTGTCCCCCATCTTGGGTTCCAGCGACATGAACGGTTTCCAGTTGTTTCATGCACCTGGCCAGTTCGGCCAACCACACCGGGTTCTGCATAATCTCGACGAACTTCCTGTCTATCTAATATTTCTACGAAGCCCCAACCCTGTCGGTGCGCTCCGTCTCCTGCCTCTGGCGCTTGGCGCTCACCATCTTCCTCTTCGGCGGCGGCGAGGCCATCCCCGGTTTTTTTTCTTTCGGAGTTTCACGATCCTTCTCAAGGTGGTCCTTTCATTTGGCGGCATCCTTCTCGGACTTGTCGAGCCACTCTCGTAAGGCCCTATTCTCCTCGCGGAGCTGCCGCAACTCGGCGAAAATCTTGCCCAACGTGTCCATCTCTTCCTTAGTCTTCTTTCCCGGAACTTTCTAGGAAACTACCCCCGCCCAACCTACTTGTTTCTCTTGAGTCCTTGTCCTCAAACGCGACCGCTTCCGCGAGCTCGACCGCTTACGCGAGCTCGACCATTTTCTCGAGCCGGAGCGCTGTGTCGTGTTCCGTCGTGACGCTGATCTCGCGGGCGTTCGGCTCCTTGATCAAGCCCACTTCGTCGGAAGCTTCGGAAAATCTTCCTTGAACGTCCACATTTCATTCCTTTTTTCCCACTGCCGTTGCTGTATCATGTACGTACGGCGTCCTGAAGCGTTGCTTGTATCTCTTGTCACCCGTGGAGTGGGCCTTACGGCAAATGCCACATGACGGTGAACACGGGTGGCCCTCGGCCGGGTTCGGAGTGAGGCAATCCTTGCACCTCCTCTCGTTCGGCCGCGGGCATACGTTGGCGCGGTGACCGACACTTCAACACGTGCCGCAGAATTCGACCTTCTATTTGTGCAAATGGCACTGGTATTCTACGTTGCTGTACATGATCCAGTACGGATCCTTCTGGCCCTTGAACAACACGACAGCAGATTTGGAGCAACCGATTCGCCTAGCGTGGGCCACGCTAGGGTTCCTCGAATTGACTAGGTTGTCGAGGATGTCTTGCTGGGTGTTTTCGTGCGGGATACCGTGAATGACCCCCGTAACGGTGTTTACCGGCCGAGACGAATACGCAACCACCTCGTAAGCATACCCCTTGACTCCTATTTTGTTGACTTTCTTGTACTTGAGAGCATTTTCAACACTGGAGTGCTCGCGATGAGGGTGTTCTGCTCGTCGTTGAAACGACAAATATCGCGTTCTGCCTCTGCCGACATGAGCTGCGCCGCATGCTGAATGGTGCGCTGGAACTTTGAAAACGTTCAGTCCACCCCGAAGTCCAAAAACGATCTTCACATTGTTTCCCGAAAGCTTCGGAGGCCTCGGAGTCTTTTTAGGTAACGACCAGCTTTTTCGCCCGTTTTGAATTTCGCCAGCAGTGCGTTTTGGCGGGGAGCCGCCGGTTAGGCTTAGCGCCTCCTTTTCTTTGAGTAGCCTGATGATAACGTTTGATCAACTCCCCGGATTACAATAAACCTCCTCGGGAGAAAACGTCAGTCCGAAATATTTGGTGTGCCACTATCGAGGAAGCAATAAAAAAAAAAAAACATTAATATTATGCGAGCAAAAATTTCGGCACCACTTAAGTGACGAGGCACAGAGGCTGAACTTTTTACATCAGCTACTGGAGATCAACTCGGAGAACGAATTCAACACGAGCGCTTCGTCAGCGTTCCGCCAGGTGTCGGGTTGCGTCGGCGACGACGCGAGTCCCAGCCGAAGGCTCACGCACCACTCGTAGGACTTTCTTCCGTTACGGGATTGCGTTGGAGAAGGTGACTGGAAAGCATTCATGTAAACAAAATTCGTTTTTTTTTTTTTTTTAAAGGTTGAAATAAAGAAAAGTGTGGTCGTAGAAGAGTATACGTCTCAGCCCCCAAAAAGTATTCGTATGAGATGTGGCTAAATCAGTCCAAAATAAAATTGTACAAAACCATCTAGAAAAAAAAGGTCCCGGTTTTTTGCTTTGTCCTACTAACACCACCTAGGAGGTGAGGCCTGCGCGTGACGTCATCGTCGGTGGCTCCCCGACTCCGCCCTAGCGGCAAACAGCCCGAAGCTCGTTGAGAACATGAACCCCGCCAACAGCCGAGGCGCTGAACACAGTCACACTGCCGTATTTCAAGTTATCGGATTTACGCCCTGCTAAGTTTAGCGGACGCTGTTCGTGTGACACTAGGACCTCACGGGACGACGATTCACTATTCGACTCTGGACGTCACGTGGCTCATAACGCCCCGCTAAATTTTGCGACGACACTCTTCTCCGCTAAACGTAGCGAAAAGAGTTTCGACGTCGTGCGGCGTGACGTCACGTGACATCGTGACGTCACAATTTTAACGCTTATTCTTTGCTAAACTTAGCCAAGAAATTGTTACGCAAATTTAATAAATGTAGCATAGTAATTTTTCCCCCTTCTATTTAGATTGCTACGACGGATAAGTATCTCAAAACTATGGTGCCTGGAGAGCCCCTCCGACTGGTGTTTGTACCGCGTCCATTAAAATGTGTTTCCTTGATTTCTGTCCGACGGCGTCATGGAAGTCTCGTGCTTTCGCCGACCGTAATCCCGGCGGCGTCACAGCAGCGACGGTGCGTGCGGCGGACGCCTGTCCTACTGCGGGTCGCTCTCCAGCTGGACAGCCCCCGGAAGCTGCGGTAGCCAGGAGTTGGGACGCCGTGACGACAGCGACACTCGAGATCACTCGTGCTTTTTTGCCGGAACTTCTACGACCAACCATCAGGATTGCAACATCCGACAGAATGACACTCGGTTTTTTTTTTCTGACTTCATTGGTGCCACTTCATTGCCACTTTGCATGCAAGGGCAGTAGATAGGAGATGCGTTCCAGGCAAAATACTCGAAACGCACACGGAACTGCAGAACCTCGAAGATAACGGCCATAAACGTAAACGCTCTGCATGTTCGGTTGATATTCGGGTAACCTTTTACCAACAAATATTTAGATGCTTTGTGTACGATATCTCAAAGATATTGTTGTTCTTGCTTTCCATACAATTACTAAATAAACTGTCCATGGATATCTCTTCTAGGAATTTCCCATGTGTATATACACGATGCGACAAAGGGACAATGTAACATGATAAGACGAGCAATATCCACGAGAGTTGCCTATTCAACAAAGCCGCTTCCCGCGTTCTGTTTATTCCAAAACGTTGCAGGAAAACACAGCAACGGCTTGCCCTGAGAAAAGTGGAAAAACGAGTTTGTATCGCCTCAACAAAAACAAACGCAGCCCGAAAAATAGCTTTATCGGCGGTGTATAAAAACCTTGCTCGCAGGTAGTATAGTACCACACGTTTGTCGCAGCGCTGTCTTGACGAGGACTGACACCTCAGCACCAAAGGTAAACGTGCTTATTTTCTAGTGCATTTCTAAAATAAATGCATCGTGTATACATAAGTGAAACTCTACATTTCGTTCGAATATGCATACTTGTCACAACCTTGGTCACTGCACTCCCCTTCCATTTATTTTTTAAGGATCTGTTTATGCTTATTGTGTTTTGCTATTAATTATTTGCCTAAAACTAATAAGTTCTTCATTTAGTATCTCAGTGAAGAGGGACGAAGTTATTTATGTACAGCGACTTTTAAGTGCAAACTTGGCATGACGATTATATCGATGGAAATTTATTTTCTTTAACTTTTCCGGGATTACAGTTTCAGGTTGTATTTCCAGATAAAACATATTTTCTGTTGTTTTATTTCAGAAGTTATGAAGCAAGTGATTGTATCCTGCCTTCTTTTTGGCTCTGTTTTCTTGGCAGGTAAGTGTAGTTCTGGTTCTCTTTCATGAAAGTATCAAAACATTTACTGGTCTGAAAAACAAATCAGCGCTCCGCACTAAATTTTTTTTATTTTTATTGAGGAGTCGGAACACAAATCATTTTGTTTTTAACATGAAATAAACACAATCGCAAAGTTAGCGAAACAGCGTCGGGAAGCTTTGATTTTTAACGTTCTAAATTTCTATTATAGTAAATAATGCGAGAAAAACTAAAACCACAACAGAGGTTACAGAATTCGTTGGTGTTGGCGCTTTTTCAAATGCTGAGTTTGTTGGGGAAGAATGTGCTTCTCGATTATGCTTATATTATAAGTCATGGTGAAATAGCTGGGTTCCTACGATACAGACGATCAAATCTTTTAACCCAACGCTTCAAACTGTGGGAATATTTGCGATAGATTTTAGAAACTACAAAAACATCAGGAATAAAATTACGCAAAACAACAATTCATGATGGACAACCAACTAGCCCGCCAGCTCATCTTAGTACAAAAACATTTTCTACAATATTTAATAAATATAATTCCTCAGGATGACAGTCAAACATTTTGTTGCAAATAAAAAAAAAACTCTTTCCCACTAAATAAACCATTCGTCATAATTTTTTTTCCTTGGATAAAGGGGGGGGGGGGGGAGTTAACATGTTACTTTGATTGATCAGAATGACAAAGAAGTGCACGACATTTTTGCCCTTTTTATTATTGTACCTGCGGAATACTCCACGCAATTTGTTTGTACAAGGTCCCTATAATATGTTTTACTTTAATTAGCTAACATGTAAAATTAACTCAACAATCCAGATACGCAAATTGTTTGTTTCAGTGGGTCTTGAGAAAAAGGAAGAAGAGTCCGACCCTTTCGACGTTATTGTGGACAACGAGGCGAAGAAGGTGGGCGAGGAGGCAGTTCAGGTTGGACAGATTCTTCGGGAATGCGCCAAAGGCCTGGAAGTTCGCGTTGCAAAGCATGAACACCTCGATAACAAAGTGAGTAATGACTTTGCAGTGCCGCGTGCATGACTGAGAAGGAACGCTTCTACGTACTTCTAGAAGATTCAAGTTTACTCTTCCCCAGGGGCCAACATAACCTTTGCGAGTCAGCCTCGTCCTAGCTTACTCGGGAACATTCTAGGTCGAATATTCGACATACCAAGTTTAGTAGACAAGGCGCCCAGCGCAGCCTCGCCTACACATTCTTTTCCAACGACGAGACACGATCTCTCTCTCTCGCTAACCAGCTGCTACGCCGACATATCGTCGCTCGCTGCTGCTTTCTCGACGCTCGTTCTATCTTTTGTTTTTGGCACAAGGTCACCGGTAAAACCTTCTTTTTTCAGTTTACGCTCGTCGAGCCTCTGCCATCCGCGAAAATGTTTTAGATCAAATAATACATACTTATTTATTTATTTATTTTCGACGTACTTTATAAGTGTATATATCGGGTTTTATTTTTTTTATTTCTTGCCGAAACTTTTTTGAGGCACAATAAATTTACTGCGACTAGTCTCATCAATACTAAACTTCTGAACACTGGGCGATATATTTCAATGAATGTAATTTATTCCTTAATTGAAAGCACCTGTAAAAAGTGCCTCCTCAAAAGAAAAACACTGGCAGTTTTATTAAAATAGTTTATATTCTTGATTAATTATTAAAGCCCTTGGAATATAAATCCCAGTCTGTAAAAGTATTTTTATTTTGTGAGTTAAATTCACAACATAAAATTTCATAATACGTGTCCCGCAGACTTCACGTGAAAGGCAATGTTTCCTTTTGTATACTTTAAACTTAAGGAAACACTCCGGCAAATCAGTAAACGCACCAAGTACCTCGATTTTCTCAAGCAAAAAGAATGATCAAAGTGTTGAACATTTTTGTTCCGTGATTTTATTTTGGTGTTTCCATTCTCACACGGTCGTTGTCATTGTTTGTTTTCATGGACAATGAAGCGGTTCAGTATTTTAGAGAAAACAAAAAACAATTGAAATCGTCTGTATTTGGCTCCGAGATTACGAATATCAATATAATATTTCAGATTGATGTGCCAAGTAGCCACAACAGCGCTTTCAATATAGCTCGCGTTCGGTGCGAAGAGGGCATCATGACGTATTATACACACATCTCAACATTTCCGCACCTTCCACAAGCCTTACCAGGGCGGTCAAAGCGGAACGCGCAAGGCAGCTGAAACCTTTGGGTTTGACGTCAAACCCAGAGGTGTGACGTCATACTCAAAGGTATAACGTCCTCTGGGTATGACGTCATATCCAGAGGTTTTTCGCTTTCCTCGCGTCATTTGATACGTTCGGGTGAAATGCTTGTGATAGTCAAATCTACGCAACAAAATAAATAAAAAACGCAAGAATTCACCTGGAGCTCATTTTATCTTTATTTTTTCCCCAAGAGGTATTTTTAACTTCCCTTTAATGTAAAGTTTGCGTTATCAATTACATACTTTCTGTTGTTGTTATTTGTTGTTTTTACTTTTAGGACTGTATCTTGTCAGAATATTGGCAGGCTTTCCCACGCCACGGCATCTTCGACACCGTTAAAATGACACTACCGTATTTTCTCCATTTTTTTCAGATGGCGGAGTATCGTTTCAAGAAATGGTGGAGGAAATTCAAGAAAGGATTAAAGAAAGGAATAGAGAAAACTACCAAGGCTGCCGTGATTGCCGCGAAGATCGGCAAAGCCATCATTGGGAAAAAGAAAAGAACTGACAAGGACAATTCAGAAGAAAATATGGGTGGATACGCCCTCGCTGAGGACAAGTCATCTGGTGGTCTCGTTCTGGCTCTGGCAAAGGACATGGACGACTTGGGAAAGGCTCTTATCGAGAAGGGCGTACATTTGTGCGGAGCGTGCAGAATGAAGAAATTGGGAGATGCTGAAAAGAGCTTTGTTGATGAGTTTGTGTCTGCGTTTTAGAAGTTTAAGCTTGCATTCCTTACTGTGATTTTTAATTACAACACTCTTTAGGTATTTTTACGACACTCTTGAGTGTATTGCTTGTCAAAATAAAGTGTCGCTTACTTTCAATATTGCACCGACGTGGCTTCGTTGGTTTCAAGATATACTGTGACAACTAAAGGAAAGCTGAAGCACCTTTCGAAAGAAATCTAAGTTAAAATCGAAATGCCGTAGTTTTTCTTTTTTTCTGTCTTGTGTTAGCTTTCCTTTAGTTAATGCTTTCAAAACGCCCACATAAACTATTGTCTCCAAAAATTGTATGCAGATCTCCGAAGAGTGGAGATGAAAAAAGATCGTTGCTTTTAACATATGTTTAGCGCTGCCACTTTCTAAATCTGGTTGTGGCAAGGCATGTTATTTAATGTTTCTGTTGTCAGTTATGTCATGTTCGAATATTCGTGCTGCCATTTTGAAAGGAAGAAAGAATTTATATGCCTCCGCACGCCAACTGTGAAATAAATTTGGCACGGGTTTCTTTGACCAACACGTTATCCTGGCACTAACTAAAAGTTAAGTATGATGTTCTACAAGGGGTTTTCTTTCTTTCTTTTTTTTTACATTGAATAAATTAGGTAAAATAATTTTTAAAAACCGTTCAACTTGTTTGACATTTAGATAAGGCACTGTAACTACCTCACATAATTACCGCACAAATCTAGGCAATTACGACGTGGACTAGGCTTTTTGAAAACCCTCCTTCAAGTAGGTTAACGCCATTGTTCTCACATGTTCTACCAGGCCTTCAACACTACCTTCAGTCGTCACTTGTGTTCTCCACTGATCCGCAGTATTCTGGAAGTCTGTTTGTCAACCCCATGAAGAATCCTAAATACATATTAAACGTATGTAGCTATTGACAACCTTAATAACGCGCGACCAAGTGAAACCAAAACTCGCATTCCTGAGACTAGAGATCACAGGGAACGATTTCTACTTAGTTAGGCAATGACTCCTAATTTTTCTTCAATCTAATTCGTAGTTACGTTTCTGGTATTCGCAGTTCTCCGCCCCACCCCCCTCCCCTACCACCCACCCACTCCCCCACCTCCCCCTTATCTTCCCTCTTACTTTTTTTTTTTTTATTATTCCCTTCGTTACACATATTTCCCTCCACACACTCTTTCCTTTCTCATCTGAGGATTGCTAGAGCCAAATTTTTCTGGTACAAAATAAATGATAACTCAAAGTCCTTACATGTCCGATTTCAGACCCTTGTTTTTGTGTGCTCTGTTTGCATTGATTTATTATTCTACGTTTATAATGAAATCTTTCAATGATACCCTAGCCTTAACGTTTTTACGTAGAAGATAAAATTTATTTAGCTAAATGTATACGTTACTGATCAATTATATGAAGAAAAAGAGGAACTTAAAACGTTTCATTATAACCTATTTTGTACACACACTTCGATGCCGGAAATAACCACTGCACAAGAGACCCTTGGAAGGCAAGTGCGTATTTTCGATGAAAGGCATCATCAAATGTCATAATAAATTTTCTAATTTTTTAGGATGAACGTTTTTTTATTACTAAAAAGGAAAGTGGTTCGTTTTCTTACTCTTGATTGTAACCACTTCATATCTTTCACTGCCATATCTTAGTTGTACACGGCATTAGAGAACATGCATCAATTGTTAAAATTTTTGTGTACTGCAAAAAAAATTGTAGTTTCCACAACCTTGATTAATAGTGAGACAATCATAGGCCGTCCTTGTAGAATTTCCCGCTTTATGTGCGCAACATGTCCAACTCTCAGGTATCGGGATGAGCTAAGCGATATACGGAAGAGAATCTTGAGAAATGCAGCTCCACGTGTTTTTGTTTTCCTTCGATAAGCACAACACTGTGTCTTAAGAGGCGTGATATTAAGCACTAATTTGCATAAATTCATGCGCATAAGGGTACGTTAATTTCAACTCCATGTTTTACAATACCCTGAAAAAAAAAAGAAGTATGTTTTAAAAGATTAATAATTGAAAACAGCGCAAAGACAGGCACAACAGCGAGAAGGTAGACGAATAAGGCGCTGGCTTACAACTGAAGTTTATTCATGCTAATATCGAGTAAAAATTCTTCAACGTCAAAACAAACAAACCAACAGAAAAACACATGACATGGACGCCACGTGCTCCTAAGCCACCGTCACGCTCTCTGACGTCTAAAACACACCATGTTTTATTCGACAGAGATAGTGATGGAGTGTTTACACAGGTTTCCCCGAATCTTCCAATTTCCCGCGCTTCAATAATTTCTCGAGTGCGTTTATCGTTGTTCTTTCTAATCACCTCACACTTGTCGAAGGCGGAAGTGCAACGATAGTCTCGGCAAGGTAGGCCGAGACGACCTGACACAACGCCCTATTATAAACGTTGTACTTTTGCTCTCGAAAGCGATCATTGAAGCAGCGCCCCGTTTGCCCGACGTATCTCCTACCGCACTACAGCGGAAAAGAGTACACTACTTCCTCCACGGGTTCAGCAGGTTCTCTACTTCTGCGGGTTCTCTGCGAAGACGCAGTTGCCCAAAAAACGTGTGGTCCGATAGCCCCAGGCAAGATCTAGCCAAAGAGGTCAACTTCTGCGCCTCCTATTTTGGCTTCTAGGTCGTATCAAAGCCCGTGAGGTAGGTATTCAATCTATTAGACAAGGAAGTATTAGACGTCTAGGCTGTTTTCTGCGGGTTCCCGGCGAAGGCGCAATTGCTCAAGAAACAGGCGGTCGTATTGTCCCAGGCGAGATTTAGTCAGGCCAATTTCAGCGCCCACTAATTCGACATCCAGGTGGTATCTCGCAAAGTTACCCGCGAATACCGTAATCCACCTCATGGGGTAGATATTCCATGAAGTCAACAAACGTAGAAGTTTGGGCTAGTTGGTATTTAATTATTAAAAATGAAAAACATCACTATCTCTTATTGACAAAAAATTATGCTTCTTAGACGCACAGTAACAGCGCGTGACGGTGGCTCAGGAGCACGTGGCGTTCAAGTCATGTGTTTTTTCTCTTGGTTTGTTTGTTTTGCCGTTGTGCTGTTCGCACGAATAAACTTCAGATGTAAGTCAGCGCCTTGTTCGTCTACCTTCTCGTTCTCGAGTGCGTCTTTGCGTTGTTTTTATTTTTTAATCTTTTTTTAAATATCCTATTGCTTTTTTAGGGTAATCTGTAAAACATGCAACTGAAATTAACATGCCCTCATACGCATGACTCTATGCAAACTAGTGCTTAATATCACGCCTCTCAAGGCACTGTTTGTTGTGTTTATCGAAGGAAAACAAAAACACATGGAGCTGCATTTCTCAAGATTCACTTCCGTATATCGCTTACCTCTGAATCAAGATTGCAAAAAGTACTAGTTTTTTTGTTTTTTTTTTGCAGTAAAGAAACATTTACACACTGCATGTCTCTGTTTTATAGGGCCGTGTACAGTTAAGACATCGCGGTGAAAGATAGGAGGTGGTTATAATCAAGAGCCAGAAAACGTCCCACTTCTGCGTTTTTCGACATCAAAAACGTTCATCCTAAAAAATGAGAAAAATGAGAAGAAAAGGTTGTGTGAAGGGACTTATGTGTAAGGACAAAAATAAAAAGGGAAATATGAGGGAGGAGAGGAGCGGGTGGGCCGGGCTTCCGAGTCGACAGGTCTAACGAGTCAAAACGTCCAACGAGTCACAAGATACATTATTGGACGTTCTGACTCGTTGGACCTTTTGACTCGTTGGACCACTTGACTCGCCGTGGATCTTTTAACTCGTTGAACATCTTGACCCACATTAGATCTCTTGACTCGTGTTTGGCAAGTTAAAAGATCCAATGTGTCACAAGACCCATTATTGGACCTTTTGACTCGCTGGACCTTTTGACTCCCAGTCGAATCACCGGTAAAGGAGGTAAGGGCTTCGAAGAAAATCCGAACAAGAAGAGGAGGAAAAGGAAGAAAAGCAAAACAACGATGAATGACGAATTTCGGGTGGCAAGGAGGGGTGTGACGGTCACCGCACTGCAACGAGGTAGGATCCCGCGACTAACGACGAAGCAACAAAAAAGGGGGATATGGGAGAATAGGACGCAGTGACATCGGGGACGACAGGTTTAGGGAGGCTGAATGGCTGGCTGTGTCACGGCGTTGTGCGTTGTCCACCTCAATCGGCTGGTGAACAACGCCACCTCTTCGTGCGGTACGCTTGACTACCGCAGGAATTTCCCAAAAGGTGTGCACCCTGTACGGTCGCGGGAACGCAGGTTGTTTCTTAAATTTAGAAAAAAACGAGCAATTAGTCGGTGACTTAATTACGAGGTGGTGGCACTTTTGAAACGTTAGTTTGAAACGTTGAAACGTTCGTTCCAAACGTTTGAGACGTTCCACTTGACGCAGTTTCTGCGCATGCGCAGTGCCGACAGCTTGTGAGGGCTCGTTTGGAAACAAAGCGTTGGTCTATACACAGCATGAGCTCCACTGGCAGGAAGGGTTGTGTGCATGATTTGGACAGTATAAGGTCTGTCTGTCATCCAGAGGGTCAACGTGCCATTCCGCAGTATATTGCCGGTATGGCCAGTGCAGCATGACTGGTAACTGGCACCACGCTGTACGGGGAACCCGCATCGGCGTGCGATCGCGTAGTCACTACAGCGTGGTGCACGTAAAGACTCCAGGTTACGCTCCGTTTTACCTAAGGATGAAGCGCAGCCTATGCTAGAAGCCGAGAGCGTCACGGGACATCTCGCTCCACGCGACGCCTTGAACACCTTTGAGTTCGAGGCATTTTAGAGTTGGAAAGGCCCTATTAGGGAGGAGATCAAACAGACACGCCTCTATAGGTGCGCTTCAGCTGTGGGGACAACAAACCGAATTTTCTTGTTTTATTTTAATCAGAGAAATCGAAGATCACGATTCGAAGGCCGCTCCTCATGCGACGAGCACTGGTCAGAGCGAAGCGCTCGTGCCCAGGCCGTGCTGTTAGAGGAGGCTATGGTGCTGGCGTGGTTCAATTTCTTTCCTATACTGTGTAGTAAACACAGGGCTGTGGGGACAACAAGCTCGATAAATCGCCCCCTATAGTTCGATCTTCTGCCAAATAGTACCCTGTGTCTTGCTCTGCATGCACACGCTTCACTGGCTCGAGGGCAGGTGGAGCAGCACTTATCAAAAGCCACGCACACTTTTATTCGTCTTCCGAAGTATCGCGATAGTACGTATATTTATTTTGGGTTGCATAAACGCCGAAACCATATATTACTTATCCTTTTAATGTACGCTACCTAGTCAAATTTTCCCATGCAAACTGAATTATTTTATTCGCACGTAATAAAGCCGAGGGGAAAAAAACAACATCGCACCTTCCACTTTTTCGCCACATATTTGGATCCCTGCATCCGATGATTCATTAAAGAAAGCGCTTATCATATGCTAATTTAGATTGGGATACGTATCATATAGACCCTGAAAGTTCATTGGAAAGGAAAGGTTTACCATAATTTCAACCCGCGTTAAGAAGAAAAAATATTTTTTTATTATTATTTTTTATTATTTCTTGTAATAATGCCTTCCCATTGGCCAAGTTCGATTTCTCACCTTCACGAAAAGAACCTGTGAATTAACGGGAGTTCCTCTCTTCGAAGTGGCCATCCTAGCCGCGTCCTAAAGGAGTCATGAAACGATTCCTCGACTTTCGCTAAACACTATTTAGAATCACTTCCTAACGTTAATAACTGAATAAACTTGCCTTAGTTGTTCTTTCTAGACAATGTCAGTGGCCAAATAAATTCCAGAAATATGAGCGTCGTTCATCCCTTGAGCTCGGAACCAGAGCAAGCGGCCACGTGCCCTGGTTCCCAGTCTATGCCGTCAACGTGAATCATAGCCATGTGCTGGGGGTTGACAAGTAGAGAATGCGTGCTGAACTCCAGGCATTGTTAGAGTTTGGCAATTCTCATCACCGCAGCGATTGGGCACGAGCCACTAGCCAAGTGTCCGTCGAGCCATTGATCGTTACTAGCTGAAGTCGAGCGCTCACGTAGTTCTCGCATCCAATCTATGAGCCGCGCTCGATTACCGTGAGTCGGCTAATTTTGATGCCACAATCACGTCATCTAACTTTGCCACGGCCAGACTAAAAGATAAAGTCCCCTTTTAATCTTCGCAATTTCACCGCGACAAATAAGTTTTAGAATGAGTGGTGGTTTGTGCGAGTATACTTGGGCCAGACTAGGACCAGTACGCATCTGCAATGTTAAAAACGTTCCAACCCGATAACATTTCATGACCCCTTTAAGGGATCCGTGCGATGTATTTAACGTTAAAAGATTCTGGTGCTTGTTACTTTTGTTTGGCTTACCTTAGCACGAGTAAAAGAAAACACACTAAGAGCCCTCAAAATCACAGTTTATCATATACTGTTTGCCCACTGTAGAATACGCCTGAGGTAATCGGGAAACATGGTGTTGAGGGTATTATTGCAGGCAGCGCCCCTCATTACATATCGCGAACTAAACCACTTTATGCTTTGGTTTTGATGTTTTGCTTTCAAAGCTAACGGCGGCCCCATGGTGTTTTGATTCCCTTGTCCCTCTCGTTTTCGCATTGCAGATTGCTTCACTTTTAAGCGCCCGTCACAGGAAACCATTTCAAGGCGATCACATTCAGACAAGAAAGCATTTTTCACGTTGGGGACTGTTTATTGAAACTCTGCATGGTATAGTTCAATCACAAAAGTCACAAACATAGCACATGGTACAGCCTTACAACAAAGTTAGCTTGGAAGCCGGTCGATTTACAAATATAACGTTGGGCCGAAGACCTTTTTTTTTCCGGAGTACTGGCATGGTATAAATGGAATATTGTGGATGGCAGCTCTTATGGCGCGTGTGAAACGCCATGATCGAACACGCAGCTTAGTGCAACACATTTTGGCAGGTCAGAAAGACATAAAGAGGCATGACAAATAGAGCACATTAAATCATATATGTACTGCACAAGTAAACAATACAAACTCAAAACTGCATGCACACAGCATTATCTAAAGCAACTAAGACATTTTACAGAATTGAAAGTATCTGACTGTTCTCTGTGTCATAAATTATGTTGCTTAGATAAAGCACAAGCTTTATGAAGTGCTCGGAGCTCTTTTACTAATGAAGGGTATGGAGCATATGGCGAGTCGTACAAGGTTTCTTAATTGATAAATTTAGCTCTCTTAGTTTTGTGCTGACTGCGAGAGAGTTTGAGCAGCAACATCCCTATGTTCTGGGCAGCATGCTGCACAAAGCATTTTTAGGTCCAGGTATCTTCAAAACTTACTGTGCAAACCCGCCTCGTGCAAGTGTCCAGCAACTGCAGTGTTAAAAATGTCTGCAGCCTGCTCCACAAAAGCAACCACAGTTTCCGATGGCCATATTAAACCTTAAGCCATTAATGTAGGATCATATTCCTTGAATTAGAGGAGCATCAAGTGGGGACTCACAACCTTCAGTAGGGTCATCAAACTGAAAAACTGCGAGCACTGTCCAACTTTGGTTACTGCGCGATTTACGCAGTAACCTGCTACGTAGGCTGCGGCATTTTTTTTCAAAAATCCCCGAGCCTTCAAGGGGCACTGACACGTCAAAATCATATTTTTTTATTATCCGAAACGATTGAAAACGGTGCCGGGACATTACCCTCAAAATTTGAAACTTGGGAATTCAGTATTTGTGAATTAAAAAAACAATTTTCAAATGCCGAATTTGAAGTTCCCGCGCGATCTCCGCCAGTGCAGTCAGTCAAATTTTGCGGTCTCCTGCGACTCGACTTTCTCTCGGACCTCCGCTGACCCGATGCGAGGAGCAGGCGAGCTGTCGCGCGGGAAAAAACGGTTTCTTACCCAACTCGCCGATCTGCTCGAGCACCGCCAAGTTTTCTGAGAGAGGACACACATCTAGGAGGGGACATCTCACTGAACTCTGATTTTTGGTATTTCAAAAAGAGGGGCCGTAGTGCTTTCGCAATTGCGTCAAAAAACATGTTTTACGATTGCCGTTATTAAATGTTATAGAAACTTCGCCTACAAAACTTCTAAATTTCCTGATTTTTGACATCACCGATCAAAAGAAGCGAGGAGGTAGCGGCGGGAGATTTAAACGCCAAAAATAAAAGGGCGCGCGCGCGCGCGGGGAAATTTTTTTTCGCGATGCGGTTTTTTTTGCGTGTCTATGACTACAACTTGCGTCGTTTTAGACAATAAAAAAAAATACGACCTTTGGGGTGTCAGTGCCCCTTTCAGCAGCATCTACAGGGTCATTCAAATGGCTCTGTTCTGCACTCTCCCCTGCGCCCTCCTCAATAAGCACCTCTGATGGTAAGTTGCACGACGAGAAACTACCTGCACAACGCAGGACTTCATCGAAGTCCTCCTTGCAGTTGGTGACCTGGCCCGACCGCATAAGGTTTTCAGTCATGAGTGCTTTCACTGAGGCGTTAAACTGTTCTGTGTAAGGGCAGTTCCGGAAATCCCCTTTCTGGCGAATGACAAAAAAGGAGTTTTCAAGACAGCCCTGATTAAGTCGGTTAGTCATCAAGAAGCTGAGACCCTCAACCTGAAGCTGTTCCCACATCTGCAAAACTGCGGCTATGGTGATAAGCCAGCCTCTTTTGCAAGGGGGGAATGATGCGTGCCTTCCTTCCACTGTGAGGAGCTTCCACAACCTGATGAAATCCTACTTCGTTTCTAGTGCGGCAACATGTGTAGAGGTTGGAGTAATGGCCCGAGCAAACACTTTCGTGTGCGACAAGGAACGCGAGTTCAGTATGTTGAACAGCTCGTCCATTTGCTCGACGAACTCCACTGTTCCAGAGTAGTCGTCAATACCGCTGCTGCATGTCTGTATCATGCACAGGCCAGCAGCTACACTATGACTTAGAGCCTGTGTGGAGTATTTTACCCTCATCTTGTGTTTTTACATTTATGTGCTTATTGGTTAACACCTTGTACACATTCTAGGAATCTTTGGCATACAAATACTCATTGGCAGACAACTTTGCCATTTTTGATTTAACAAACGTTATGTTGTACTTAGAGAGGATGTTCCTCGTAGACTTCAGAAGGTATGGTGGATCAAAAAGGGCAAAGATGGTTGACTTGCCGAAAACAAAGAAAGGCCTTTCAGGCGAAACACCGAGCTGAGAAAACAATCTCTGCTTTGTTGGCCCTTGATCGCAAACAACACCCACAACTTTGAGGCCGCACTCTGTAAAATGCTGTGGAGCAGTAAATACAAGCGCCTCCATAATGTCCCTTGGTGTTGACGACGAGGAAAAGAAGTATCTTAGCATTTGCTTCCATTTTCCAGCAATGCTTCGAACCATGAAGAAGAGCGCATCAGTGGCAGGCTTCTGCCCAGGCCGGGGAGGGTGTTCTTGCCCAAACATTTTCGAGGCCCATAACAGAGACAGAAGCACTTAAATACTGAAGCTGAGTCTTGATATGCATTTCATCAAAAGACAAGATTCACATTTTTTGCTCATCCGGCATTGAGGCAGCAGCATTCTTAACAGACTGAAGGATCACTAGACAAATGCCAGGAGCCTTCGCAACTCCAAGAATGCTGCGCTTCAATGTCGACTTTGATGGTAGCTGTAAGTACTTTCTTAGCACCCTGTATACCGCAGGGCTCTTTAGGTACAGGTAAAGGGCCAGGTTTTTACCTGTTGCGGTCCACCTCATGCCCCGAGGTCGAACAGAAAATGCTCGCACCTGGATGATGATGAAATTGTAGCTATTGACTGACACGGAAGACTTGAGCTCCTCCAGCATTCGACTCCTGCATCAATGCTTTTCGGCGCTGAATGTCAGCCTTCGCTTGAGCTTGCTGACCCTCACTCGAAGGTTCCGGATGAGCTTGGGCTTCGGCGTCACCAGCTGTTGCACGGCCCCTTTAGGGAGGGCATGGTACGGCGTGTGGCAGGCCACGACTAATATCCAGAGCTAAACAGCGTTGTAAGGAAGTCATTCTTATTAAAGTAATTTTAATTATTTGGTTGATACGTGCCGAACTAATTAGAATACCGGTGCAGACGCGGTGTTGGCATCTGTTCCGGTCGCTGCTCCCAGCTCGAGTCACCTGGTGCGGGATTGGTCGTGGTGTACCTTGTGTCCTCTCTTCCCGTCACATCCTCACACCGCATATCTCGGTCCGAAATATGTGGTGTGACCCTATCGTGACGGCAATAAATTGAACATAAATGTTATGCTCGAACATATTTCGGCACCACCTAAGTGACGATGCAGAGAGGCTGAACTTTTTTACATCTGCTACCGGAGACCAACGCGGAGAACGAATTGAACACGAGCGCTGTGTCAGCGTTCCGCCAGGGCTCGGGTTCCGCCGGCGACGACGCGGGTCCCAGCTGAAGTCTCCCGCACCACTTGTAGGACTTTCTTCTGTTACGGGAGTGAGTTACAAAAAGGGACTAGAAGCCATTCATATCAACAAAATGTGTTTAAAAAATGCTTTAATAAAGAAAATGGTGGTCTTAGAAGCGTATTCGTCTCAGCCTCCGAAAAAATACCCGCATGAAGCTTGGCTAAATCAGTCCGCAGTAGAATTGTTCAATATCATCTGCACAAAAAAAAAAAGAAAAGTTCAAGGTTCTCTGTTGTGTCCTACCAAAACCACCTAAGTGTTAAGGCCTTCGCATGACGTCATCATCGGTGGCTCCCCGACCCTGCCCAAGCTGTAAACAACCGAAGCTCGTCGGGAGCACGACCTGCCGCGACATCCGAGACGCTGAACACGGTTACACTGCCGCGTTTAGAAGTATCAGATTTGCGCCCTGCTAAATTTAGCGGACGCTGTTTGTGTGACGACGTAGCATTACATAACTCTGCCATGACGTCACGTGGCTTCACGACGTCACGTGGCTTCACGACGTCACGTGGCTTCCCGACGTCACGTGACACCAAATTCCTGCTAAATTTTGAGGTGACACTTTCCTTTGGTAAACGTAGCGAACCGCTTTTTGACTCCGTGTGCCATGACGTCATGTGACATCGTGAAGTGACAATGTCAACGAGGATTCTTCGCTATTCATAGCTGAAAAATTGTTAAAGTTTGCGTAGAAGTTTTTTTACCGCTTTATTTAGATTGCTGCGACGTACATACACAAAAGTATGGTGACCGGAGGGCGCCTCCGACAAGTGTTTTCTACCTTGTTAAATAAATTTTTCCTCGATTTCCGCCCGATAACGTCATGAAATCTCATGCTTTCGCCGACCGCGATCCTGGCGGCGTCACAGCAGCGATGGTGCGTGTGGCGGACGCCTTTTCTGCTGCGGGTCGCTCTCCAGCTGGACAGTCCCCGGAACCTGCGGCAGCCAGGAGTTGGGACGTCGTGACGACAGCGACACTCGCGTTCGCTCGTGCTTTTTTTGCCGGAACTCCTCCGACGAACCACCAGGATTGCAACATATGACAGCAATACACTCGGGTTTTTTTCTGGCGTCATTTGTTGCCACTTCATTGCCACTTTGCATGCATGGGCAGTAAATAGGACTCTAAACACACCAGTCGAAGGCTCGTTCCAAGCACCATATTCGAAACGCACACGGAAGTGCAGAACCTCGCCGATAACGGCTACAAACATAAAACGCTTTGCAAGTTCGGTTGATATTGAGGTAACCCACCGTCAACAAATATTCCAGATGCTTTAAATACGATATCTCAAAAATGTTATTTTTCTTTTTTTTATATTAGCAGATAAAGTGTCCATGGCTATCTCGTCTGAGATTTACCCACGTGTGTATACACGATACGACACGAAGGACAATGTAAAATAATAAGAAAAGCGATATCCACGAGAGTCGCCTATTGAACGAAGCCGCTTTCCGCGTTTTGTTTACTCCTAAACGCTGCAGGAAAACACAGCACCGGGTTGCCCTCAGCGAAGTGGAAAATCGAATTTGTGTTCCATCACCTAAAACAAATACAAACCGTAAAATAACTTTAGCGCCGCTGTATAAAAACCTTGCTCACCGGTTGTATAGTACCACACGTTTTACGCAGCGCTGTCTTGACGAGGACGGACACCTCAGCACCAAAGGTAAACGTGCTTATTTTATGGTGCATTTCTAAAACAAATGCATTGGGTATACATAAGGAAAACTACATTTCGCTCGAATATGCATACTTGTCACACCCATGGTCACTCCAGTCTCCAGTCACTCCAGTCTCATTCTATTTATTTTTTTAAAGATCTATATAGGCTTGTTTTGTTTCGTTATTATACGCTTAAAATTACTAGGTACTTAATTTTGTATTTGAGTGAAGAGTGACGAAGTTATAGTACGGTGGCTTTTAAATGCGAAGTTGACATGACGATCATATCGATGAAAATTTATTTTTTTTAACCTTTTGCGGATTACAGTTTCAGGTTGGATTTCCAGATTAAACATATTTGTTCTTTTTTTATTCCAGACATTATGAAGCAAGTGATTGTTGCCTGCCTTCTTTTTGGCTCTGTTTTCTTGGCATGTAAGTGTAGTTCTGGTTCTCTTTCATAAAAGTATCAAACCTTTTACTAGTCAGAAATACCAAACAGCACTCCGCACTAATTTTTTAATATTTTTATTGGGCCGTCAAGCACAACCGCAAAGTTAGAAAGACAGCGTCGGGAAGCTTTGATTTTTAACGTTCTAAATTTTCATTTTAGTAAATAATGCGAGAAGGATCAAAACAGCAACAGAGGTTACAGTTTCCGTTTAGGTTGACGCGTTTTCAAATGTTGAGTTTGTTGGTGAAGAATGTGCTTTTGGATAATGCTCATCTTATAAGTCATGGTGAAATAGCTGGGCGTCCTACGATACAGACAATCAAATCTTTCACCCAACGCTTCAAACTGTCGGTAAATTTGTCATAGATTTTCATAAATACAAAAACAATTTCATACAATATGTAATAAATATAATTCCTCAGGATGCCTGTCAAACATTTTGTTGCAAAAGAACAACATAACTCTTTCCCAGTAAGGAATCCATTCGTCATATTTTTTTCCTTGGAAAGGGGGAAAGTAAGACATTTTTGTCGTTTTTATTATTGAAACTGCTGAGTACTCCACGCAATTTTGTTTGTACAAAGTCCCTATAATATGTTTTACTATAATAATGTAGCTTGTAAAATTAAGTCAACAATCCAGGTATGCAAATTGTTTCTTTCAGTTGGCCTTGAGAAAAAGGAAGAAGAGTCCGACCCTTTCGACGTTATTTTCGACAAAGAGGTGAAGAAGGTGGGAGAGGAGGCAGTTCTGGTTGGACAGATTCTTCAAGAATGCGCCAAAGGCCTGAAAGTTCGCGTTGCACAGCACGAACACCTCGATAACGAAGTAAGTGATGGCTTTGCAGTGCCGCGTGCATGACTGAGAAGGAACGCTTCTCCGTACTTCTAGAAGATACGAGTTTATACCCATGCCACACGGGCAACTCGAATGCCATTTACAACGAATGACATTCGTGTGATCGACGAATCGGCTCGCGCTCTGTCACGTGTGGAACGCCCCACGCTTGGAGTGTCGCGCGCTGATTGGCCGATCGTTCAAATGTCATTCGTTGTAAATGGCATTCGAGTTGCACGTGTGGTACGGGTATTACTCTTACCTCGAGTGTAAAAGATAATGAGGCCAACATAACCTTTGCGAGTCAGTCTCGTCCTAGCTTAATTTGGAACATTCTAGGTCCAATATTCGACATACCGAGTTTAGTAGACAAGGCGCCCAGCGCGGCCTCGGCCACTCATTCTTTCCCAACGAAGAGGCACGCTCTCTCTCGTTAGCCAACTGTCAGGCCGACATAGCGTCGCTCGCTGTTGCCGCCGTTGACGCTCGTTCTTTCTTTTGTTTGTGGCACAAGGTCGCCGGTAAAACATTCTTTTTTTCAGTTTACGCTCGACCAGTCTTTGCCATCCGCAATAATATATTAGATAAAATGAGATATACTCTTTCTATTTATTTTCGACGTGTTCTATTAGTCTAATTTGGGGTTTTATTTTTTTAAATTCTTTTGCGGAATTTTTTTTTTTTTTTTTTTTTTTTAGGCACAATGAATTTACTGCGAGTAGTCTCATCAATACTAAACTTCTGAACACTGGGCGATATATTTCAATAAATGTATTTTATTACTTAATTAAAAGCACCTGTAAAATTTGCCTGCTCAAAAGAAAAACGCCGGCAGTTTTATTAACCTGTTTATATTCTTGAATAATTTTGAAAGCCCTTGGAATATAAAGCCCAGTCTGTAAAAGTATTTTTATTTTGTGAGTTATATTCAAAACATAAAATTTCATAATACGTGTCCCGCAGACTTCACGTGAAAGCCAATGTTTCCTTTGTTGCCCACGTGAAAGCCAATGTTTCAAATCAGTAAACGTACCAAACACCTCGATTTTCTGAAGCAAATAATGATCAAAGTGTTGAACATTATTGTTCTGTGATTTTATTTTGGTGTTTCCATTCTCATGCGGTCGTTGTTATTTTTTGTTTTCATGGACAATGAAGCGGTTCAGTATTTTAGAGAAAGAAAAAACAATTAAAATCGTATTTATTTGGCTCCGACATTACGAATATCAAAAACATATTTCAGATTGATGTGCCAAGTAGCCATAACAGCGCTTTCAATATAGCTCACGTTCGATGCGAGGTGGGCATCATGACGTATTATACACACATCTCAACATTTCCACAGGTTTCGCAAGCCTTACCAGGCGGTCCAAGGCGCTAGACGCGTTCCCTCACAAGCGGAACGCGCAAGGCAGCTGAAACCTCTGGGTATGACGTCATGCCCAGAGGTACATACCCAAAGGTATGACGTCCTCTGGGTATGACGTCATACCCAGAGGTTTTTCGCTTCCCTCGCGTCTTTTGATACGCTCGAGTCAAATGCTTGTGATTGTCAAATTTACGGAACAAAACAAACAAAAACGCTAGAATTCACCTGGAGCTCGTTTTATTTTTCATTTTTTCTCCAAGAGTTTTTTTTTTGCTTCCCTTTAATATAAAGATTGCGTAATCAGTTACATACTTTCTGTTGTTATTGTTTCTTGTTTTTATTTTAGGACTATATATTGTCTAATTATTGGCACGCTTTACCACGTCATGGCATCTTTGACACCATAAAGATGACACTACCGTATTTTCTCCTTTTTGCAGACGGCGGAGTATATTATCGGGAGGATATGGAGCGGATTCAAGAAAGTAATAAAGAAAACTGCCCAGGTTGTCGTGAATGTCGGCAAAGCCATCATTCCGACAAAGGTTGTTTATATTGTCAAGGATCTTATTCAGAAGAAGATCGGTGGATACGCTCTTGCTGAGGACAAGTCATCTGGTGGTCTCGTTCTGGCTCTGGCAAAGGACATGGACGACTTGGGCAAGGCTCTTATCGAGAAAGGCGTACATTTGTGCGGAGCGTGCAGAATGAAGAAATTGGGAGATGTTGAAAAGAGCTTTGTTGATGAGTTTGTGTCTGCGTTTTGAAAGTTTAAGCTTGCATTCCTTATTATAATTTTTATTTACAACACTCTTTAGGTATTTTTATGACACTCTTTAGTGTATTGATTGTCAAAATAAAATGTCGAGGACTTTCAATATGGCACCGATGTCGCTTTGTTGGTTTTAAGATATACTGTGACAACTAAAGGGAAGCTGAAGCACCTTCCGAAAGAAATCTAAGTTAAAAACGGAATTCCGTAGTCTTTTTTTTTCTGTCATGTCAAATTATTTATTGCATTTGACTTGGGCAGAAGCAAACGTAAACTGCATTTATTTGAGAAATGTGATCAGCGTTTGCCACAGGGCATACGGAGAGCCTCTGTGCCGCCTATTGTTGTCCATATCGTAGTGACGTCATCTTCGGCATTCCCGTGCTAGCTTAGCGGCCAGCAAGGGTCATCTGACCCCGTAAATGACATCACTTTTGCTAGTTCTCTCCGCTCTCGCGCTCTTCTGCGCTCGACGCGCCGTAAACGGATGGGCTCTGCGAAAATATTTAATGGGCGATGAGGACTTTTTTTTAGCTTTCCTTTAGTTAATGCTTTCAAAACGCCCACATAAACCAATGTCTACAAAAATTGTATGCAGATCTCCGAAGAGTGAAGGTAAAAAAGATAGTTTTTTTTAACATATGTTTAACACTGGCACTTTCTCAATCTGGTTGTGGCAAGGCATGTTATTTAATGTTTCTGTTGTAAGTTATGTCGGGTTTGAATTTTCGTGCTGCCATTTTGAAAGGAAGAGAGTATTTATATGCCTCCGCACGTCAACTGTGAAATAAATTTGGCACGGGTTTCTTGACCAACACGTTGTCCTGGCACTAACTAAAAGTTAAGTATAATGTTCTACGAAGGCTTTTCTTTTTTTCTTTTTTTTTCCTTTTAATGAATTAGGTAAAATGTTTATTGAAAAACGTTCAACATGATCAACATTAAGAAAAGGCACTCTAACTACTTCACATAATTACCACACAAATTTAAGCAATTATGACGTAGACTAAGCTTTTTGGAAACCCTCCTTCAAGTAGGTTAACGCCATCGTTCTCAGATGTTCTACCAGGCCTTCAACACTATCTACAGTCGTCACTTGTGTTCTCCACTGATCCGCATTATTCTGGAAGTCTGTTTGAATAACTCCAGGCAGAATTTGACATAAATATTAAACGTATGTAGCTACTGACAACCTTAAAGACGCGCGACCCAGTGAAACCAAAACTCGCATTCCTGAGACTAGAGATCACAGGGAACGATTTCTACTTAGTTAGGCAATGACTCCGCTTTTTTTTCAATCTAATTCTTTGTTACATTTCTGGTATTCGCAGTTCTCCCCCCACCCCCCTCCCCTACCCCCCCCCCCCCCCCACACACACACACACACTAAACCTTTCCCCCTTACTTTTACTTTTTTTAATTTATTTTCTTTGTTACACATATTTCCCTCCACACACTCTTTTCTTTCCAACCTGAGGATTACTAGAGCCAAATTTTTCTGGTGCAAAATAAATGATAACTAAAGGTCCTTACATGTCCGATTTCAGACCCTTGTTTTTTTGTGTGCTCTGTTTTTATTGATTTAATATTCTACGTTTATAAAGAAATATTTCAATGATACCCTAGCCTTAACGCTTTTAAGCAGAAGATAAAATTTATTCAGCTAAATGTATACGTTACAGATCAATTACATAAAGTAAAACAGGAACTTATAACGTTTCATTATAACCTATTTTGTAAAAGCACTTCGATGCCGGATCTGACCACTGCGCAAGAGAGCCTTGGAAGACAAGTGCGTATTTTCCGATGAAACGCGTCATCAAATGTCCTAAAGAATTTTCTCATTTTTTTAGGATGAACTTTTTTATCCATAAAAACGCAGAAGTGATCCGTTTTCTTGCTCTTGATTGTAACCACCTCATATCTTTCACTGCCATATCTTAATCGTACATGGCATTTGAAAACAGATGCACCCATTGTTAAAGTTTTTTTTTTTTTTTTTGTACTCCAAAAAAAGTAGTAGTTTCCAATACCATGATTAAGATTGAGACAATCATAGGTCTTCCTATTGGCATTTTCCACTTTATGTGCGCAACATCTCCAACTATCAGGTATCGGAATGCGCTAAGCGATATACGGAAGAGAATCTTGAGAAATACAGCACCACGTGTTTTTGTTTTCTTTCGATAAGCACGAGACTGTGTCCCGAGAGGCGTGATATTAAGCTCAAATTTGCATGAAGTAATGGGCATCAAGGTACGTTAATTTCAACTCCATGTTTTACAGATTACCCTGAAAAAAAAGAAGTATGTTTTAAACGATTAATATTTGAAAACAGCCCAAAGACACGCACAAGAGCGAGATGGTAGACGAACAAGGCGCTGGCTTACAACTGAAGTTTATTTATGCTGATATCGAGTATAAATTACTCAACGTCAAAACAAACAAACCAAGAAAAAAAAAATGACATGGACGCCATGTGCTCCTAAGCCACCGTCACGCTCTCTTACTGTGCATCTAAAAAGCAACATTCTTCATTCGACAGAGATAGTGATGGAGCGCCTTACAGAGGTTTCCCCCAATCTTCCAAATTCTCGCGCTTCAATAATTTCTCGAGTGAGTTTATCTTTGTTCTTTCTAATCACCTCACACTTGTCGAAGGCGGAAGTGCAACGATAGTCTCGGCAAGGTAGGCCGAGATGACCTGACACAACGCCCTAACATAAACGTTGTACTTTTGCTCTCGCAAGCGATCATTGAAGCAGTGCCCCGTTTGCCCGACGTATCTCCTACCGCACTACAGCGGAATGTAGTACACTACTCTCTCCACAAAGTTCACAAATCGGTCATGGTGTTTTTTGGTGCATCTCTGCCTTTCATTAGAATCGGAGTAGCCACATTCAGAGCCTTTTACCTCAACAACCGGGGCGTATTTCGCAAAGTTCCCCAGGAATCTTGTAGTATACATCATGGTGTAGTAAGGTGGAGAACTGGGCCTGTTGGTTGACGTTATACATGATGGGGAAAACAGCTCAGGAAACACGGACTACGAAGAGGAACAAACACGACAGGACAATTCTGTACTCGCAACTGAAGAATTTTAATAAAGGAAACAAAGACAGAAAAAAACATACACAGTATCTTAAAAGATTGCACAAAAACAAAGGACCACTCTCGCCAACCGTGAAGCGTGTCAATAAACTACCCGTTCACTACATGACTCATGTTTTGCCGCAGGAAGGAAATTTCTTTGGCTGACAGCGCCAATGACGGTTCACTAACACATGAATGACAATGACACAGAATGTGGAAGGCCTCAATGATCTCTCTCGTCACCCTATCCTTGTGCGCTCCCAGAACGGGGACTCTGCCAAAGTCAGGTCGACACTTGCAATCTCAACAATGAACAGGCAGAAGCCCCCCAACCATAGCTCCGAGCGAATATTAGTGCTCTCGTAATCTATCATTCAGACATCTTCCTGTTTGCCCCACATAGCACCTGTTACACGACAAAGGTATCTTATATACCACACACAAAACACAAGGGACAAACGGTTTTCTGTGCGCTTTGGGGCACTTCGCGCTGGAACGACCAACTACCCCCGCACCAATCCTGGAACATATCTGGCCTATTTTGGGGCGCCGAAAACACTACCGGTATTCCATTTCTGCCACCTACTTGTTTCAGGTTATGGGAAACGCGGTGGAGGTAGGGGATCACTACCAGACGCTTCTTTTCTCTTTCCGGCCTCGTCCTCTCTACCCCCTTAGCTTTCTTAAGAAGTGAACTGGCTACTTCCGCCAAGAGTGTCGACGGGAACCCTGACCCCTTCAATCTACCAATTTGTTTTTGAAAACCTTCTGTCATCTTGTGGGCACATGATTTTTTGAGGGCCGACCCAAGGTACGACACCGCTATGGACCTCTTAACCACCTTTGAGTGGGAAGATTTAAAATCTTGTATCGCCTTTTTGGTGCGCGGGCAAAAGGACCAACATATAGTGTTGTCACCCGGGTACATCGTCAAATCAAGGAACTGTAAAGCCCCTTCCTTTGGCTCTTCACACGTAAATCTCAGGCCCCCACCACACTTCTCAAATGCGTCTAAAACTAAATACCGCCTATCGTCTTATTCTACTCCCTCATACAAAACCAAAAAATCATTTACATATCGAAACACCTTTTTTACAGTCGACGCCCCCAAAGCACACGCCACAGCCCTATCAACCCCGGATAGGTAAATGTCGCTCAGAATTGGAGCAACACAGGACCCGATACACACTCCTTGCTTTTGTAGGAAAAAAGAATTGTTCCATCCTACAACCATGGAATTTAGATAAAATTGCAACATCTCTAAGAAGTCTTCCATAGCAAGTCCACTGGAGTTTCTAAACCCCAGTTCCCCGTTCGTTTCAATACAATCTCTAACAGAGGCAAGCAGCTGGTCCTGAGGTAGGGAATAAAATAAATCCTCAACGTCAACGCTAAAGGCCGACCATTTCTTGGCCTCATTATCTTTTCAAAAATCGCGCACGACCTCAGAGTTGGCCACCCTGCAAGGGTCCCCCACGTCCAACGGAGCCAACTGTTTTTGAATAAACGTCGCCATCTGCCGTTGCCACGTGCCCCTTTCAGTTACGATAGCCCTAAACGGGCACAAGTCTTTATGCGTTTTGGCGCTAAAAAATATCTCGAGATGTAACCCCTCGGATTTCTTGATAAGCCCCCCCAAGTGACTTAAGCCTAGGATCTCACACATCTCCATGGCTCTGGCCTTGGCCTTTTTTAACACCACATCAACCTGCCTAAAGTTTTTGGAAATGGCCGCATTCGCTTTTTCACAAAAAACACCTTCTGGCATCACAACAAAGGAACCCTCCTTATTTGATTCCAAAACACGCATCTGATTGGTCACAAAATAATTGACCAAAGGTGTCAATCCCACATGTCCTCCACGTGGCTTCAGGCACTGAAGAGTGTCCACGCACTCAGAGGTACACCGTGGCCGGTCCAGTTCCGTAGCTCTGTAGGCGACCTTCCTTGCAAATCGTCACCAGCTCTGGAGGACTCAGCTTTGGTTCAAGGCAGAACTTGGGGCCACGTTCAAGAATATTGGCATATTTGGCGGGGACAGTGGCATCGCCGAGAGTAGTAAAGCGAGCTGCTGGGGAGGTCACTTTTTCTTTTTTCGCACGGGCGAGCGTTGGCCACACCCTCCGCCACAGAAATTCTGCCACTTCCTCAACGGTTTTGCACATCTCCGAGTAAAATCGTCGCTGACGCTCCGCACTTCCACCCCCTGCCGCACAGGCCACTCTTAAACCATCCTTGAAGAAACGTTCCTGTCGCCAGTACTCTGACCGGAGGATTCGGCACATCCCTCGCGTGTGACCTACAGACGGTGCCAGCAGGCCACAGAGTCCAACAAGCTCAACCGGGCACGTATCTTGAATGATGAAGTACGACGCAACCCTTGCACTGCACAAACATTGTGCCGCACAATTGACGAGAGTGAAGGGATTACTAAGGAAACTGTTATTGTCGACAGAAGAAGCGCCCGATGAAGAAGAAATGAACTGTAATAAGGTGGAGAACTGGGCCAGTTGTTTGACGTTATACATGAGGGGGAAAACAGCTCAGGAAACACGGACTACGAAGAGGAACAAACACGACAGGACAATGCTGTACTCGCAACTGAAGAATTTTAATAAAGGAAACAAAGACAGAAAAAACATACACAGTATCTTAAAACACGAACTTCGTAGTTCGTGTTTCCTGAGTTGTTTTCCCCATCATGTACAACGTCAACGAACTGGCCCAGTCCTCCACCTTATTACAGTTTATTTCTTCTGCATCGGGCGCTTCTTCTGTCGACAATAACAGTTTCCTTAGTAATCCCTTCACTCTCGTCAATTGTGCGGCACAATGTTTGTGCAGTGCAAGGGTTGCGTCGTACTACATCAGGCAAGGTACGTGCCCGGTTGAGCTTATTGGACTCTGTGGCCTGCTGGCACCGTCTGTTGGTCACACGCGAAGGATGTGCCGAATCCTCCGGTCAGAGTACTGGCGACAGGAACGTTTCTTCAAGGATGGTTTAAGAGTGGCCTGTGCGGCAGGGGGTGGAAGTGCAGAGCGTCAGCGACGATTTTACTCGGAGATGTGCAAAACCGTTGAGGAAGTGGCAGAAGTTCTGTGGCGGAGGGTGTGGCCAACGCTCGCCCGTGCGAAAAAGGAAAAAGTGACCTCCCCAGCAGGTCGCTTTACTACTCTCGGCGATGCCACTGTCCCCGCCAAATATGCCAAGATTCTTGAACGTGGCCCCAAGTTCTGCATTGAACCAAAGCTGAGTCCTCCAGAGCTAGTGAGGATTGCAAGGAAGGTCGCCTACAGAGCTACGGAACTGGACCGGCCACGGTGTACCTCTGAGTGCGTGGACACTCTTCAGTGCCTGAAGCCACGTGGAGGACACGTGGGATTGACACCTTTGGTCAATTATTTCGTGACCAATCAGATGCGTGTTTTGGAATCAGATAAGGAGGGTTCCTTTGTTGAGATGCCAGAAGTTGTTTTTTGTGAAAAAGCGAATGCGGCCATTTTCAAAAACTTTAGGCAGGTTGATGTGGTGTTAAAAAAGGCCAAGGCCAGAGCCATGGAGATGTGTGAGATCCTAGGCTTAAGTCAGTGGGGGGGGCTTATCAAGAAATCCGAGGGGTTACATCTCGAGATATTTTTTAGCGCCAAAACGCATAAAGACTTGTGCCCGTTTAGGGCTATCGTAACTGAAAGGGGCACGTGGCAACGGCAGATGGCGACGTTTATTCAAAAACAGTTGGCTCCGTTGGATGTGGGGGACCCTTTCAGGGTGGCCAACTCTGAGGTGATGTGCCATTTTTAAAAGATAATGAGGCCAAGAAATGGTCGGCCTTTAGCGTTGACGTTGAGGATTTATTTTATTCCCCACCTCAGGACCAGCTGCTTGCCTCTGTTAGAGATTGTATTGAAACGAACGGGGAACTGGGGTTTAGAAACTCCAGTGGACTGGCTATGGAAGACTTCTTAGAGATGTTGCAATTTTATCTAAATTCCATGGTTGTAGGATGGAACGATTCTTTTTTCCTACAAAAGCAAGGAGTGTGTATCGGGTCCGGTGTTGCTCCAATACTGAGCGACATTTACCTATCCGGGGTTGATAGGGCTGTGGCGTGTGCTTTGGGGGCGTCAACTGTAAAAAAGGTGTTTCGATATGTAGATGAGTTTTTGGTTTTGTATGAGGGAGTAGAAAAAGACGATACGCGGTATTTAGTTTTAGACGCATTTGAGAAGTGTGGTGGGGGCCTGAGATTTACGTGTGAAGAGCCAAAGGAAGGGGCTCTACAGTTCCTTGATTTGACGATGTACCCGGGTGATAACACTATATGTTGGTCGTTTTGCCCGCGCTCCAAAAAGGCGATACTGGATTTTAAATCTCCCCACTCAAAGGTGGTTAAGAAGTCCATAGCGGTGTCATGCCTTGGGTCGGCCCTCAAAAAATCATGTGCCCACAAGATGACAGAAGGTTTTCAAAAACAAATTGGTAGATTGAAGGGGTCGGGGTTCCCGTCGACACTCTTGGCGGAAGTAGCCAGTTCACTTCTTAAGAAAGCTAAGGGGGTAGAGAGGTCGAGGCCGGAAAGAGAAAAGAAGCGTGTGGTAGTGCTCCCTACCTCCTCCGCGTTTCCCATAACCTGAAACAAGTAGGTGGCAGATATGGAATACCGGTAGTGTTTTCGGTGCCCCAAAAAATAGGCCAGATATGTTCCAGGATTGGTGCGGGGGTAGTTGGTCGTTCCAGCGTGAAGTGCACCAAAGCGCACAGAAAACCATTAGTCCCTTGTGTTTCGTGTGTGGTATATAAGATACCTTTGTCGTGTAACAGGTGCTACGTGGGGCAAACAGAAAGATGTCTGAATGATAGATTACGAGAGCACTCATATTCGCTCGGAGCTACGGTTGGGGGGCTTCTGCCCGTTCATTGTAGAGATTGCAAGTGTCGACCTGACTTTGGCAGAGACACCGTTCTGGGAGCGCACAAGGATAGGGTGACGAGAGACATCATTGAGGCCTTCCACATTCTGTGTCATGGTCATTCATGTGTTAGTGAACCGTCATTGGCGCTGTCAGCCAAAGAAATTTCCTTCCTGCGGCAAAACAGGAGTCATGTAGTGAACGGGTAGTTTATTGACACGCTTCACGGTTGGCAAGAGTGGTCCTTTGTTTTTGTGCAATCTTTTAGGATACTGTGTATGTTTTTTCTGTCTTTGTTTCCTTTATTAAAATTCTTCAGTTGCGAGTACAGCATTGTCCTGTCGTGTTTGTTCCTCTTCGTAGTCCGTGTTTCCTGAGCTGTTTTCCCCATCATGTATCATGGGGTAGCTATTCAATGATATAAGAGACGTCTAGGTTGTTTTCTGCGGGTTCTCTGCGAAGGCACAGTTGCCCAAAAAACGTGTGGTCCGATAGCCCTCGGCAAGATCTAGCCAAAGAGGTCAACTTCAGCGCCCCCTATTTCGGCTTCCAGGTCGCATCGAAGCCCGTGAGGTAGGTATTCAACCTATTAGACAAGGAACTATTAGACGTCTAGACTGTTTTTGCGGGTTCCCGGTGAAGGCGCAGTTGCTCAAGAAACGGGCGGTCGAATTGTTCCAGGCGAGATTTAGTCAGAGAGGCCAACTTCAACGCCTCTTATTTCGGTGTCCAGGTCGTACCTTGTAAAGTTCCCCGGGAATCCCCAAGTTCCCCTCTTGTGGTAGGTATTCAACGAAATATTAGACGTCTAGGTTATTTTCTGCGGGTTCCCGGCGAAGGCACATTTGCCCAAAAAACTGGCAGTCGTATTGTCCCAGGCAAGATTTAGTCAGGCCAATTTCAGCGCCCACTAATTCGACATCCAGGTGGTATCTCGCAAAGTTAACTGGAATACCGTTATCCACCTCATGGGGTAGGTATAGGGAGTATTCACTGGCGGCCATATCTGTGTGCGCGAATGCTGAGCGCGTGCTGACGGTGAGCTTCCACAGTTATTTTGCAACGTGCAATCCGCACCATCAAGAGTGCCGGTCTTAGCAGCCTACTGGTGTGAGCTCGTTCTGAGCATGCGCTCTAAACAGCACCCACAAATATGGCGTCCAGTGAATACTCCCTATTCTATGAAGTCAACAAACGTAGAAGTTTGGGCTAGTTGGTATTTCATTATTAAAAATTAAAAACATCACTATCTCTGATTGGCAAGGAATGTTAGTTTTTAGACGCACAGTAACAGCGCATGACGGTCGCTTATGAGCACGTGGCGTCCATGTAGTGTGTTTTTCTCTTAACTTGTTTGATTTGACGTTGCATTATTTATACTCGATGTTAGCACGAATAAACTTACATTGTAAGTCAGCGCCTTGTTCGTCTGCCTTATCGTTCTCGTGTGCGTCTTTGCGTTGTTTTTATTTTTTAATCTTTTGTTAAATATCCTATTGCTTTTTAGGGTAATCTGTAAAACATGCAACTGAAATTAACATGCCCTCATACGCATGACTCTATGCAAACTAGTGCTTAATATCACGCCTCTCAGGGCACAGTGTTTTGTGTTTATCGAAGGAAAACAAAAACACATGGAGCTGCATTTCTCAAGATTCACTTCCGTATATCGCTTACCTCTTAATCAAGATTGCAAAAAGTACTAGTTTTTTTTTTTTGCAGTAAAGAAACATTTACACACTGCATGTCTCTGTTTTATAGGGCCGTGTACAGTTAAGACATCGCGGTGAAAGATAGGAGGTGGTTATAATCAAGAGCCAGAAAACGTCCCACTTCTGCGTTTTTCGACATCAAAAACGTTCATCCTAAAAAATGAGAAAAATGAGAAGAAAAGGTTGTGTGAAGGGACTTATGTGTAAGGACAAAAATAAAAAGGGAAATATGAGGGAGGAGAGGAGCGGGTGGGCCGGGCTTCCGAGTCGACAGGTCTAACGAGTCAAAACGTCCAACGAGTCACAAGATACATTATTGGACGTTCTGACTCGTTGGACCTTTTCACTCATTGGATGGACCACTTGACTCGCCGAGGATATTTTAACTCGTTAGACATCTTGACCCACATTAGATCTCTTGACTCGTGTTTAGCAAGTCAAAAGATCCAATGTGTCACAAGGTTCATTATTGGACCTTTTGACTCGCTGGACCTCTTGACTCCCTGTCGAATCACCGGTGAAGGGGGAAGAGCTTCGAAGAAAATTCATACAAGAAGAGGAGGAAAAGAAAGAAAAACAAAAAACGATGAATGACGAATTTCGGGTGGCAAGGAGGGGTCATCGCACTGCAACGGGGTAGGATCCCGCAACTAATGACGAAGCAACAAAAAAGGGGGATGTGGGAGAATGAGATGCAGTGACCTCGGGGACGAAAGGCTTAGGGAGGCTGAATGGCTGGCCGTGTCACGGCGTCGCACGTTTTCCACCTCAATCGGCTGGTGACCAACGCCACCTCTTTGAGCGGTATGCTTGAATACCGCAGGAATTTCCTGAAAGGTGTGCGCGCTGTACGGTCGCGGGGACGCAGGTTGTTTCTTGAATTTAGAAACAAACGAACAGTTAGTCGGTGACTTAATTACGAGGCGGTGGCACTTTTGAATGGGCACGTGCGCAGACGTTCCAATAGACGCAGTTTCTGCGCATGCGCAGTGCCGACACCTCGTGAGGGCTCGTTTGGAAACGAAGCGTTGATCTATACGCAGCATGAGCTCAGCTGGCAGGTAGGGTTGTGTGGATGATTCGGATAGCATAATGTTTGTCAGTCATCCAGAGGGTCAACGTGCCTTTCCGCAGTATATTCCCGATATGACCAGTGCAGCATGACTGCTAACTGACACCACGCTGTACGGAGAACTAGTAACGGCATGCGTTCGTGCAGTCACTACTGCGTGGTGCACGTAAAGACTACAGGCTATGCTCCGTTTCACCTAAGGATGAAGCGCGGCCTATGCTAGAAGCCAAAAGCGTCACGGGACATCTCGCTCCGCGCCACGCCTTGAAAACCTTTGAGTTCGACGCATTTTAGAGTTGGAGAAGGGCCCTATTGGGGGGGAGATCAAACAGTCACGCCTCTATAGGTGCGCTTCAGCTGTGGGGACAACAAACCGAATTTTCTTGTTTTCTTTTAATCAGAGAAATCGAAGATCACGATTCGAAGGCCGCTCCTCGTGCGACGAGCACTGGTCAGAGCGAAGCACTCGTGCCCAGGCCGTGCTGGTAAAGGAGGCTATGGTGCTGGCGTGGTTCAATTTTTTTGTCATACTCTGTTAGTAAACACAGGGCTGTAGGGACAACAAGCTCGATAAATCGCTCCTATAGTTCGATCTTCTGCCCAATAGTACCCCGTGTCTTGCTCTGCATGCACACGCTTCACTGGCTCGTGGGCAGGTGGAGCAGAATTGATCAAAAGCCACGCACATTTTTATTCGTCTTCCGAAGTATCGCGATAGTACGTATATTTCTTTTGGGTTGCATAAACGCCGAAACCATATATTACTTATCCTTTTAATGTACGCTACCTAGTCAAATGTTCCCATGCAAACTGAATTATTTTATTCGCACGTAATCAAGCCGAGGGAAAAAAAACAACAACATCGTACCTTCTACTTTTTCGCGACATATTTGGAACCTTGCATCCCATGATTCAATACAGCAAGCGCTTATCAAATGCTAATTGAGAATGCGATACTTACTATGCAAACCCTGAAAATTCATTAGAAATGTAAGGTTTACCATATTCAAAGCCGCCTTAAGAAAAAAAAATACTTTTTGTTATTATTTTAGTTATTTCTTTTAATATTGCCTTCACATTGGCCAAATTCGATTTCTTACCCTCAAGAAAAAAAACGTGAATTAGCGGGAGTTCCTCTCCTCGAAGGGGCTATCTAAGGCACATCCTAAGGGAACCATGAAACCATTTTTCAACTTTCGCTAAACATTATTTAGAATCACTCCCTAGCGTTCATAACTGAATAAACTTGCCTTATTTGTTCTTTTTAGACAACGTCAGTAGCCAAATAAATTCCAAAAATATGAGCGTCGTTCATCCCCTGAACTGGGAACCGGAGCAAGGGCCACGTGCCCTGGTTCCCAGTCTATGCCATCAACGTTCATCATAGCCACGTGCTGGGGGTGAACAAGTAGAGAATGCGTGCTGAGCTCCAGGCATTGTTAGAGTTCCGCAATTCTCATCACCGCAGTGGTTGGACACGAGCCACTACCCGAGTGTCCGTCCAGCCATTGATCGTTACTAGCCGAAGTCGAGCGCTCACGTAGTTCTCGTGTCCCATCTATGAGCCGCGCTCGACTATCGTCAGTCGGGTGAATTTGATACCACAATCACGTCATCTAGCTTTGCCAAGGCAAGACTAAAAGATAAAGTCCCCTGTTATCTTCGCAATATCACCGTGACAAAGAAGTTTTAGAATGATTGGCGGTTTGTGCGAGTATACTTGGGCCAGACTAGGACCAGTACGCATCTGCAAAGTTCTAAACATTCCAACCCGATAACATTTCATGACTCCTTTAAAAGAGCCGCGCGATGAGTTTAACGCTAAAAGAATCTGGTGCTTGTTACTTTCGTTTGGCTTACCTTAGCACGAGTAAACAAAAACACACCCAGAGCTCTCAAAATCACAGTTTATCATATACAGTTTGCCCACTGTAGAATAAGCCTCTGGTAATCGGGAAACATGGTGTTGAGGGTATTAATGCAGGCAGCGCCCCTCATGAAATACCGCGAACTAAACCACTTTTTATGCTTCGGTTTTGGTGTTTTGCTTTCAAAGCAAACGGCGGCCCCCATGGTATTTTGGTTCCTTTGTTTCTCGCGTTCTTGCATTGCATATTGCTTTAATTTGAAGCGCCCGTCACAGGACACCATTTCCAGGCGATCACACTCAGACAAGAAAGCATTTTTCACGTAGGGGACTGTTTATTGAAACTCTGCATGGTATAGTTTGTGGGTCGCTCTATTAAACTGCTGCCCAATCGGTTCCTGCCTGGTCCGCCCTCCCAAGAAGTCACACGTTCAAGGAGATGTTTGAAAACGTTTTACTGTTCTCTGGCGCTTGACGGTGCCTTGACTGTGGACCTCGTCGCCAGTCGTCCGGGTGTCCTGCGTTGCCCCTGGCCGTTCTCGCCCGTGCCTTGCTCGAACTGCTCGTGGCCACCTCACGAGCGCCAGTCTGCCGGCCACCGCTTCTGCCCCCTCGCGCGCCGTCTTCCTCCTCGGCTTCCCACAAGTTCAATCAAAGAAGTCGCAAACATAGCCCATGATACAGCCATACAACAAAGCTAGCATGGAAGCCGGTTCATTCACAAGCATAAAGTGGGGCCGACGACCTTTTTCTTTTTTTGCGGAGCTACTGGCATGTTATAACAGGAATATTGTAAATGGCAGCTTTTAGGGCACGTGTGAAACGCGATGATCGAACACACAGCTTAGTGCAACACATTTTGACAGGTCAGAAAGACGGCAAGAGGCATGACAAATAGAGCACATCAAATCATATATGTACTTCACAAGTAAACAATACAAACTCAAAACTGCATGCACACAGCATTATCTGCAGCAACTACGAAAGTTTACAGAATTGAAAGCATCTGACTGTTCTCCGTGTTATAAGTTCCGTTGCTTAGACGAAGCACAGGCTTTCTGGAGCGCTCAGAGCTCTTTTACTGATGAACAGCATGGCGCATATGGCAAGTCGTACAAAGTTTCTTAACTCATTACTTTATCTCTCTTAGTTTTGTGCGGACTAATACCAAGAACAGAACATGCGAGACAGCTTGAGCAGACATCCCTATGTTCCGGGCAGCATACTGCACAAAGCATTTCTAGGTCCAGGTATCTTCAAAACTTACTGTGCAATCCCACCTCGTGCAAGTGTCCAGCAATTCCAGTGTTAAACATTTCTGCACCCTGCTCCACAAAAACAACCACAATTTAGGATGGCCCTTTTAGACCTTGAGCAATCAATGTAGGATCATATACCTTGAAAGAGAGGAGCATCAAGTGGGGACTTAGAACCTTCTGTACGGTCATCAAACTGACGCACTGCGAGCACTGTCCAACTTTGGTTACTGCGCGATTTACACAGTAACCTGCTAGGTAGGCTGCGGCATTTTTTTCAAAAAACCCCGTGCCTTCAGCAGCATCTACAAAGTCATCCAAATTGCTCTGTTTTGCACCCTCCCCTTCGCCCTCTGTGGAGGAAGGGACCCGAGACGTGTCCTGTTCGGATGGCCGTTTATGGAACACTGACATTGCGGGCGCCCAAGCCCCGCGTGCGCCCCAATTGTCCGCGCGCTCTTTCTCGTCCTTTATTTCTCAACACCCTCCTCAATATTTACCTCTGATGGCAAGTTGCACGACGAGAAACTACGTGCAAAAAGCAGGACTTCATCGAAGTCCTCCTTGCTGCTGGTGACCTGGCCCGACCGCATAAGGTTTTCAGTCATGAGTGCCTTCACTGAGGCTTTAAGGTGTTCTGTGTCAGGGCTGTCCCGGAAACCTTCTTTTTTTGCGAATGACAGAAAAAGTGTTTTGAGACAGTCCTGATTCAGTCGGTCAGTCATCAAGAAGCTGAGACCCACAACCCGAAGCTGTTCCCACCTCTGCAAAACTGCGGCTATGGTGATGAGCCAACCTCTTTTGCAAGGGGGGATCATGCGTGCCTCCCTTCGGCTGTGAGAAACTCCCCCGACCTGATGAAGTCCTGCAGCGTTTCTAGTGCGGACACATGTGTAGAGGTTAGAGTAATACCCCGAGCAAACACTTTCGTGTGCGACAAGGACCGCGAGTTCAGCACGTCGAACAGCTCGTTTATTTGCTCGACGAACTCCGCTGTTCTAGAGTAGTCGTCAATAACACTGCTGCATGTCTGTATCATGCACAGGCCAGCAGCTACGCTCTGACTTAGAATCTGAGCTGAATATTTTACCCTCATCTTATTTTTTTTATATTTATGCGCTTATTGGTGAAAATAGGTGCCACCTTGTACACATTCTGGGAATCTTTAGCATAAAAATACTCAATGGCAGACCGCCTTGCCATTTTTGATCCACCAAACCTTATGGTGTACTTAAATAGGATGTTCCTCGTAGACTTCAAAAGGTGTGATGGATCAAGAAGGGCAAAGATGGTTGACTTGCCAAAAACAAAGGAAGGCCTTCCAGGTGAAACGCCGAGCTGAGAAAACAACCTCAGGTTTCTTGGCCCTTGATCGCAAACAACACCCACAACCTTGAGGCCGCACTCTGTAAGATTCTGCAGAGCAGTAAATACAAGCACCTGCAAAATGTCATTTAGTGTTGTCGATGAGGAAAAGAAGTATCTTAGCATTTGCTTCCATTTTCCAGCGATGCTTCGGACCACGAAGCAGAGCGCATCAGTGGCAGGCTTCTGCCCAGGCCGGGGAGGGTGTTCTTGTCCAATATTTTCGAGACCCACGACAGAGTCAGAAGCACTTAAATACTGCAGCTGTGTCTTGATGTGCATTTCATGAAAAGACAACATGCACATCTTTTGCACATCCGGCTTTGAGGCCTTCTTATCACCTGAAGGATCACTGGACCAAAGCCAGGAGCCTTCGCAACTCCAAGAATGCTGCGCTTCAATGTCGACTTTGATGGTAGCTGTAAGTACTTCCTTAGCACCCTGTATACCTCAGGGCTCTTTAGGTACAGGTTAAGGGCCAGACTTTTATCTGTTGCGGTCCACCTCATGCCCCGCGGGCCAACAAAAAATGCCAAAACCTGCCTGATGGTGAAATTGTAGGAATTGACTGACACGGAATACTTGAGCTCCTTCAGCATTGGGCTCCTGCATCAATGCTTTTCGGCGCTGAAGGTTAGCTTTCGCTTGAGCTTGCTGACACACACTCGGAGATTCCAGATGAGCTTGGTCTTCGGCGTCCCCAGCTGTTGCACGAAACCGTTAGGGAGGGCATGGTAGGGCATGTGGCAGGCCACGACTAATATCCGGAGCTTAACAGCGTTACAAGGACGTCGTTCTTATTAAAGTAATTTTAATTAACTGATTGATACGTGCCGAACTAATTAAGATACCGGTGCAGACGCGGAGTTGGCATTGGCATCTCACCTGGTGCGGGCTTGGTAGTGGTGTAGCTTGTATCCTCTCTTCCCGTCACATCCTCACACCGTATATCTCGATCCGAAATATGTGATGTGACCCTATCGTGGCGAAAATAAATTAAATAAAAATATTATGCTCGAACAATTTCGGCATCACCTAAGTGACGATGCAGACAGGCTGAACTTTTTATATCAGCTACCGGAGATCAACTCGGAGAACGAATTCAACACGAGCGCTGTGTCAGCGTTCCGCCAGGACTCGGGTTCCGTCGCCGACGACGCGGGTCCCAACCGAAGTCTCACGCAGCACTCGTAGGACTTTCTTCCGTTACGGGAGTGCGTTACTGAAAGTGACTAGAGGCCATTCATATAAACAAAATGTGTTTAAAACATGCTTTAATAAAGAAAAGGGTGGTCTTAGAAGCGTATTCGTCTCAGCCTCCGAAAAAATACCCGCATGAAGCGTGGCTAAATCAGTCCGAAAAAGAATTGTACAAAATCATCAGGAAAAAACTAAAGTTCCCCGTTTTTTTGCTGAGCCTTACTAATACCACCTAAGTGTTAAGGCCTCCGCGTGACGTCATCGTCGGTGCCTCCCTGACCCGGCACAAGCTGCAAACAAACCAAAGCTCGTCGAGAAGATGAACTGCTCCGACAGCCGAGACGCTAAACACAGTTACACTGCCGTGTTTAACGTTATCAGGCTTACGCCCTGCTAAATTTAGCGGACGCTGTTCGTGTGACGCCGTGCCATTACTTAAATCTGCCATGACGTCACGTGGTTCTATGACGTCACGTGAGATAAAATTCCTGCTAATTTTTGCAGAGACACTTTTCTCGGCTTAACGTAGCGAAAAGCTTTTTGACTCCGTGTGGCGTGACGTCATGTGACATCGCGACCTCACAATGTCAACGAGGGTTCTTCGCTAAACATAGCTGAAAAATTGTTAAAGTTTGCGTAGAAGTTTCTTTCCCGCTTTATTTAGATTGCTGCGACGTACAGAGCGCGACAATGTTAGCGCGAACAAGCGATCGCCGGTTTTTCCAGTTTTACTCTTTAAAACCAAGGGACGTCATCCAACTTATTATTGCAACGGAAAGAGCTCATTTAGTTCTATAATGTAAGCGATAAAATTTCGTGCTCGTTAATACTATATAGAAGTAAAATGCGAAAATGCGCCGATGTCGTGTTCGCGCTAACAGTGTCGCGATGTGTACATACACAAAACTATGGTGCCTGGAGGGCGCCTCCAACTGGTGTTTTCTACCGCGTTAAATAAGTATTTTCTCCATTTTCGCCCGACGACGTCATGGAAGTCTCATGCTTTCGCCGACTTCGATCCTGGTGGCGTCACAGCAGCGATGGTGCGTGTGGCTGACGCCTGTTCTGCTGCGGGTCGCTCTCCAGCTGGACAGTCCCCGGAAGCTGCGGCAGCCAGGAGTTGGGACGCCGTGACGACACCGACACTCGCGTTCCCTCGTGGCCGGAACTTCTCCGACCAACCACCAGGATTGCAACATCCGACAGAATAACACTCGAGTTTTTTTTTTTTTTTTTCTGGCGTCATTTGTTGCCATTTCATTGCCACTTTGCATGCATGGGCGGTAGATAGGACTCTAAACACACCAGTAGAAGACTCGTTCCACGCGCCATATTCGAAGCGCACACGGAACTGCAGAGCCTCGATGATAATGCCTATAAACATAAACACTCTGCAAGTTCGGTTGATATTGGGGTAACCCACCGTCAACAAATATTTCAGATGCTTTAAATACGATATCTCAAAAATGTTGTTCTTGTTGTTTTTCTTACTATTAGCAGATAAATTGTCCATGGCTATCTCTTCTGAGAAGTCCCCACGTGTATATACACGATGCGACAAAATGACAATCTAAAATGATAAGAAGAGCAATATCCACGAGAGTTGCCTATTGAACGAAGCCGCTTACCGCGTTCTGTTTACTCCAAAACGTTGCAGGAAAACGCAGCAACGACTTGCCCTCAGAAAAGAGGAAAACCGAATTTGTATCGCGTCATCAAAAACAAATACAATCCGCAAAATAACTTTATCGGCGCTGTATAAAAACCTTGCTCGCAAGTAGTATAGTACCACACGTTTTACGCAGCGCTGTCTTGACGAGGACTGACACCTCAGCACCAAAGGTAAATGTGCTTATTTTCTAGTGCATTTCTCAAACAAATGTATCGTGTATACATAAGGGAAACTCGACATTTCGCTCGAATATGCATACTTGTCACACCCATGGTCACTAAACTCTCACTCCATTTATTTCTCGAAGATCTATATATGCTTCTTTTATTTTGTTATTATACGCTTAAAATTACTAGGTACTTCATTTCGTATCTCAGTGAAGAAGAACAAAGTTATAGTACGGCGACTTTTATGTGCGAAGTTGGCATGACGATGATATCGATGGAAATGAATTTTCTTTAACCTTTCGCGGATTACAGTTTCAGGTTTGATTTCCAGTTGAAACCTATTTTTGTTGTTTTATTTCAGAAATTATCATGCAAGTGATTGTTGCCTGCCTTCTTTTCGGCTCTGTTTTCTTGGCATGTAAGTGTAGTTCTGGTTCTCGTTAATAAAAGTATCAAAACATTTACTGGTTAGGAATACAAAACAGCGCTTCGCACTAAAAAAATGTTATTTTTACTAACCAGTCAGAACACAAATCATTTTTTTTTACCATTAAATCAAGACAACAGCAAAATTAGCAAGAAATCGTCGGGAAGCTTTGATTTTTAACGTTCTCAATTTTTTTATAGTGAACAATGCAAGAAAGATTAAAATAGAAACAAAGGTTGCAGTCTCCGTTGGTGTAGACGCGTTTTCGAATGTGGAGTCCCTATAATATGGTTTACTATAATTAGGTAGCATGTAAAATTAACTCAACAATCCAGGTATACGTATTGTTTCTTTCAGTTGGCCTTGAGAGAAAGGAAGAGTCCGACCCTTTCGACGTTATTGTGGACAACGAGGAGAAGAAGGTGGGTGAGGAGGCAGTTCTGGTTGGACAGATTCTTCAAGAATGCGCCAAAGGCCTGAAAGTTCGCGTTGCACAGCACGAACACCTCGATAACGAAGTAAGTGATGGCTTTGCAGTGCCGCGTGCATGACTGAGAAGGAACGCTTCTCCGTACTTCTAGAAGATACGAGTTTATACCCATGCCACACGGGCAACTCGAATGCCATTTACAACGAATGACATTCGTGTGATCGACGAATCGGCTCGCGCTCTGTCGCGTGTGGAACGCCCCACGCTTGGAGTGTCGCGCGCTGATTGGCCGATCGTTCAAATGTCATTCGTTGTAAATGGCATTCGAGTTGCCCGTGTGGCACGGGTATTACTCTTACCCCAAGTGTAAAAGATAAGGGGGCCAACATAACCTTTGCGAGTCAGCCTCGTCCTAGCTGACTCTGGAACATTCGAAGTCGAATATTCGATATACCGAGTGTAGGAGATAAGGCGCCCAGCGCGGCCTCGCCGACTCATTCTTTCCCAACGACGAGGCACGCTCTCTCTCGTTAGCCAACTGTCAGGCCGACATAGCGTCGCTCGCTGCTGCCGCCGTCGACGCTCGTTCTTTCTTTTGTTTCTGGCACCAGGTCGCCGGCAAAACATTCTTTTTTCAGTTTACGCTCGACGAGCCTTTGCCGTCTGCGATTATATATTAGATAAAGTTAGATATACTCTTTCTATTTATTTTCGACGTGTTTTATAAGTGTAATTTGGGGTTTTATTTTTTAGATTCTCTTGCGGACTTTTTTTTTTTTTAGGCACAATAAATTTACTGCGACTAGTCTCATCAATACTAAACTTCTGAACACTGGGCGATATATTTCAATAAATGTAATATATTACTTAGTTAAAAGCGCCTGTAAAACTTGGCTGATCAAAAAAAAAACGCTGGCAGTTTTATTAAAACTGTTTATATAATTATTTAAATTTTAAAGTACTTGGAATATAAAGCCAAGTCTGTAAAAGTCTTTTTATTTTGTGAGTTATATTCACAATATAAAATTTCATAATACGTGTCCCGCAGATTTTACGTTAAAGGAAATGTTTCCTATGGTATACTTTAATCTCAAGGAAAAAAAACATTCCGGCAAATCAGTAAACGTACCAAACACCTCCATTTTTTTTAAACAAATATTGATCAAAGTGTTAAACACTTTTGTTCTTTGATTTTATTTTGGTGTTTCCATACTCATACGGTCGTTGATTTTGTTTGTTTTAAGGGACGATGAAGCGGTGTAAGGACAGAACGAGCGGGTTGGTAGGGATAATTAAACTTGAGGAAGAAAACGAGAAGGGACGGACAAACAACATTTCCTTTCACGCTTGTCCGTCCCTTCTCGTTTTCTTCCTCACGTTTAATTTAATCAATGCAACGGTTCAGTATTTTAGAAAAAAAAAAACTTAAAATCGTCTTTATTTAGCTCGGAGATTACGAATTTCAAAATAATATTTCAGATTGATGTGCCAAGTAGCCACATCAGCGCTTTCAATATAGCTCGCGTTCGGTGCGAGGAGGACATCATGATGTATTATACACACATCTCAACATTTCCACGGCTTTCGCAAGCCTTACCTGGGCGGTCAAAGGCGGTAGACGCAATCCCTCACAAGCGGAACGAGCAAGGCAACTGAAATCTCTGGGTATGACGTCATACCCAGAGGTTTTTCGCTTCCCTGGCGTCTTTTGATACGTTCGGGTCAAATGCTTGTGGTAGTCAAATTTACGGAACAAAACAAAAAAAAAAAAAGCTAGAATTCACCTGGAGCTAGTTTTATATTTATTTTATCCCAAGAGGTTTTTTTAGCTTCCCTTTAGTGTAAAGTTTGCTTTATCAATTAAATAATTTTTGTTGTTGTTGTTGTTTTTACTTTTAGGACGATATCTTGTGTGATTATTTGCACGCTTTAATACGTCACGACATCTTCGACACCAATAAGATGACACTACCGTATTTTCTCCTTTTTCAGACGGCGGAGTATTTTATCTGGAGAATATTGAGAGGAGTGAGAATGGTTGTTGATATTATCAGGGGTCGTATTCAGGAGAATACGGATGAATACGCTCTCGCTGAAGACACGTCATCTGGGGGCCTCGTTCTGGCACTGGCAAAGGACATGGACGACTTGGGCAAGGCTCTTATCGAGAAGGGCGTACATTTGTGCGGAGCGTGCAGAATGAAGAAATTGGAAGATGCTGAAAAGAGCTTTGTTGATGAGTTTGTGTCAGCAACTTAGAAGTTAAACCTTGCAGTTCCTGCTGTGATTTTTATTTACACCACTCTACGTATTTTTACGACACTCTTTAGTGTAATGCTTGCCAAAATAAAATGTCGCTTACTTTCAATATTGCACCGATATGGCTTCGTTGGTTTCAAGATATGCTGTGACAAGTAAAGGGAAGCTTAAGCACCTTTCAATAAATATGAGTTGAAAACAAACTTCTATAGTTTTTCTTTTTTTTTGTTTTTTTGTGTTGTGAAATTATTTAATGCATCTAACTTGGGCAGTAGCGAACGTAAACCGCATTTATTTGACAAATAGTTCCAGCATTTTCATCAAGGCATTCCAAGGGCCGCTGTGCGGCCTGTTATTTGTCCATATCGTAGTGACGTCATCTTCGGCATTCCCGTGCTAGCTTAGTGGCCAGCAAGGGTCATCTGACCCCGTAAATGACATCACTTTTGCTAGTTCTCTCCGCTCTTGCGCTCTTCTGCACTCGACACGCCGAAAACGCAGGGGCTCTGTGTAAATTTTGAATGGGCGATAACGGCTCTCCTATTGATAAGATCGAAATAAAATTTAAGACGCATCGTTTTTAAAATGCCTACGTTAAAGCTTTTCTTTTTTTTTTTTATTGAAGGACGTTTTTTAGATTTCATTTAGTTAATACTTTCAAAACGCACACATAAAACAATGTCTCGAAAAATTGTATGCAGAACTCCGACGAGTAAACATAAAAGAGATCGTTTTTTTTTTTTTTTTTTTTTAACGTGTGTTTAACGCTGCCACTTTCCAAATCTGCTTGTGGCAAGACATGTTATTCGATGTTTCTGTTGTGAGTAATGTCGTGTTCGAATACTCATGCTGCCCTTTTGAAAGGAAGTGAGGATTTATACGCCTCTGCACGCCAACTGTGCAAGAAATTAGGCACAAGTTTTTTTGACCAACACGTTGTCCTGGCACTAACTAAAAGTTAAGCGTAATGTTCTACAAAAGCTTTTCCTTTTTTCTTTTACTTTGAATGAATTAGGTAAAATAATTATTAAAAAACGTTTAACATGCTCAACGTTTAGATAAGGCACTGTAACTACTTCACATAATCACCGCACAAATTTAGGCAATTATGAGGTGGCCTAAGCATTTGGATACCCTTCTTCAAGTACGTTAACACCATCGTTCTCAGATGTTTTATCATGCCTTCAACAAGAACTTGAGTAGTCACTTGTGTTCTCGCCTGACCCGCATATTATGCGAGTCTATTTTTGTGCAGAATCCTAAATACATATTACACGTATATAGCTACTGACAACCTTATTCACGCGCGGCCCAATTAAACCACAACTCGCATTCCTGAGACTAGAAATCACAGAGCGCGATTTCTACTTGGTTAGTCAATGACTCGGCACTGTTATTTTCAATCTAATTCGTAGTTACGTTTCCGGCGTTTTTTGTTCTCTCCCCCCCCCCCTTGGCCCACCTTCTCCTCTTCTCCCTTATTTTTACTATGTTTTATTTCTGTCCGTTTTTACATATATTTCCCTTCACACACTCCTTCCCTCCCATCTGAGGTTTGCTAGAGCCACATTTTTCGGCTGCAAAAAAATAAGTGATACCTTATCCTCAACATCTTTGAAGTAGAATATAAAATTTATTTAGCTAAATGTATACGTCACTGATCAATTACATAAAGTAAAGCGGCAACTTATAACGTTTCATTATAACTTATTTTGTCAACGCACTTCGATGACGAATCTGACCACTGCACAAGAGGACGTTCGAAGACAAGGGCGTATTTTCCGATAAAAGGCATCGTCAATTGTCATAAAGAATTTTCTAATATTTTAGGATGAACTTTTTTTTATGTTGAAAAGCGCAGAAGTGCTTCGTTACCTTGCTCTTGGTTGTAACCGCCTTCTATATTTCACCGCAATATATTGACTGTATACGGCACTTAAGAACAGATGTATCCATTTTTACAGCATTTTGTACTGCAAACAAAAACTAGTAGTATCCACAACCTTGATTAAGAGTGAGGCAATCATTAGCCTTCATTGTGGAATTGCCCACTTTATGTGCCCAACATCTCCAACTCTCAGGTATCGCAATGACGTAAGTGATATACGGAAGTGAATCTTGAGAAATGCAGCTCCGCGTGTTTTTGTTTTCCTTCGATAAGGAATACACTGTGCCCTGAGAGACGTGATATTAAGCACTAGTTTGCATAGAGTCATGCGTACGATGGTATATTAATTTCAGTTGCACGGTTTGCACAGTACCCTGAAAAAAAGCAGAAGGATGTTTTAAAAGATTCGAAATTGAAAACAGCCCAAAAACACGGATAAGAACGAGAAGGTAGACAAACAAGGCGCTGACATACAACTGAAGTTTATTCGTGCTAACATCGCAACAGCAAAACAAACAAAAAAAAAACACATGATTTGGACGCCACGTGCTCCTGAGCCACCGTCACGCTCTCCTACTGTGCGTCTAAAAAGCAACGCTCCTTATTCGACAGAGATAGTGATGGAGCGCTTACACAGGTTTCCCCCAATCTTGAAAATTCCCGCCCTTCAATAATTTCTCGAGTCAGTTTATCTTTGTTCTTTCTAATCACCTCACACTTGTCGAAGGCGGAAGTGCAACGATAGTCTCGGCAAGGCAGGCCAAGATGACATCACACAACGGCCTAACATAATCGCTGTACGTTTGCTCTCGCAAGAGATCATTGAAGCAGCACCCCGTTTGCCCGACGTATCTCCTACCGCACTGCAGCGGAATGGAGTACACTACTCCCTCGACACAGTTCAGATATCGGTCATGGTGTTTTTCGGGTAGCTATTCGATGAAATATGAGACGTCTAGGTTGTTTTCTGCGTGTTCCCTGCGAAGACGCAGTTGCCCAAAAAACGTGTCGTCCGATAGCCCCAGGCAAGATCTAGCCAAAGAGATCAACTTCAGCGCTTCCTATTTCGGCGTCCATGTCGTATCGAAGCCCGTGTGGTTGGTATTCAACCTATTAGACGAGGAAGTGTAAGACGTCTGGGCTGTTTCGTGCGGGTTCCCGGCGAAGGCGCAGTTGCCCAAAAAGTGCCCGGTCGGATTGTTCCAGGTGAGATTTAGTCAAAGAGCCAAACCCCAGCGCCCCCTATTTCGGAATTCAAGTCGAATCTCGCAAAGTTCCTCAGGAATGCCGTAGTCTACCTCATGGGCAGGTTTTCAATGAAATATTAGACGTGTAGGTTGTTTTCTGTGGGTTCCCGGCTAAGATGAAGTTGCCCGAAAAAACGCGAGGTTGGATTGCCCCATGCGAGATTTAGTCAAAGAGGCCAAATTTAGCGCCTCGTATTTCGGCATTCAGGTCGTGTCTCATAAAGTTCTCCGAAAATCCCGTAATCTCCCTCTTGGGGGTTAGGTATTCAACGAAATATAAAACGTCTAGGTTGTTTTCTGCGGGTTCCCAGCGAAGGCGCAGTTGCCCAAAAAACGCACCATTCAGACCATCGGTAAGAGATCCTGTCGCAGCAGCCTAGCTCAGCACGGGATATTTTGTAGAAGAGGTAGAATCCCGCAAAGTTCCCGGGGAATCATGCAATATAATTACTGAAGTACGTATTCAATTTAGGTTGAGCGGTGTACGTCATTTTTTCTAGGGTCCCTGCAAAGCCCCTTCTCCCCCCCAAAAAACGGCTTAGTGGAGACCATCGGAAAGAGAATCGATCAAAGTGGTCCATTTCAGGGCCGCTTATTTTAGCAGGTCAAATTTGTGTATTTCTTTAAGAAATCATTTATTTAAATAACAAAAGTGCCCTCTTGCACCATGACGCGGCAGTTCCCAAGCCATTGGACCTCTGTACCCGCATTTTATCTTTTGACTCGTGCCTGACGAGTCAAAGATCCATTATTGGACCTTTTGCCTGGTTGGATCTTTTGACTCATTGGATATCTTGGCCAGAAGCGGTGGCCCGGGGGGGGGGGGGGGGGGGGGGGGGGACAGCAACGAACGCCAGAAACGTAACTACGAATTAGATTGAAAATAACAGTGCCGGGTCATTGCCTAACTAGGTAGAAACCCCGCCCTGTGATCTCTAGTCCCAGTAGTGCGAGTTTTGATTTAACTGGGTCGCGCGTCAATACGGTTGTCAATAGCTACAAGCGTGTAATATGTATGTAGGATTCTGCATGAGGTTTACAAACAGACTTCCATAATAACGCGGGTCAGGGGAGAACACTAGTGACGACTGAAGGTTTTGTTGAAGGCCTGATAGAGCATCTGAGAACGACGGCGTTAACCTACTTGAAGGAGGGTTTCCAAAAGCTTAGGCCACGTTATAATTGCCAAAATTTGTGCGATGATTATGTAAAGAAGTAGTTGCAGTACCTTATCTAAATGTTGAACATGTTAAACATTTTTTTAAATAATTGTGTAACCTACTTATTTCAAAGTAAAAGAAAAGAACAAAGAAAAGCCCTTGTAGAACATTAAAATTGTATTTATTGCCAGGACAACGTGTTAGCCAAAGTAACCCGTGCCTAATTTCATGCACAGTTGGCGTGCGGAAGATTATAAATCCTCACTTCCTTTCGAAATTGCTGCAAGAATATTCGAACACGACATAACTCACAACAGAAACATTAAATAGCATTCCTTTCCACAAGCAGATTTGGAAAGTGGCAGCGTTAAACGCACGTTTAAAAAACAACCGATCTTTTTTATCTCCTCCCTTCGGAGATCTTCCTACAATTTTTCGAGACATTGGTTTATGTGTGTGTTTTGAAAGTATTAACTAAATGAAATCAAAAAAAAAGATTTTAAATAAAAGAAAAGCTTTAACGTAGGCACTTTAAAAACGATGCGTCTTAAGTTTTATTTCGATCCTATCAATAGGAGAGCCGTTATCGCCCATTCAAAATTTTCAAAGAGCCCCTCCCTTTACGGAGTGTCAAGCGCAGAAGAGCGCGAGAGCGGAGACAACTAGCAAAAGTGATGTCATTTACGGGGTCAGATGACCATTGCTCGCCACTAAGCTAGCACGGGAATGCCGAAAATGATGTCACTACGATATGGACAAATAACAGGCGGCACAGAGGCTCACCGTATACCCTGTGGAAGACGCTGCACACAGTTGTCAAATAAATGCGGTTTACGTTCGCTACTGCCCAAGTTAGATGCATGAAATAGTTTCACAACACCAAAAAACAAAAAAAAAAGCTATAGAAGTTTGTTTTCAGCTTAGATTTAGTGAAAGGTGCTTCAGCTTCCCTTTACTTGTCACAGTGTATCTTGAAACCAACAAAGCCACATCGGTGCCATATTGAAAGTAAACGACATTTTATTTTGACAATAAATACACTAAAATGTATCGTAAAAATACCTAAAGACTGTTGTAAATAACAATCATAGTAAGGAATGCAAGCTTAAACTTCTAAAACGCAGACACAAACTCTTCAACAAAGCTCTTTTCAGCATCTCCCAATTTCTTCGTTCTGCACTCTCGGCACAAATGTACGCCCTTCTCGATAAGAGCCTTGCCCAAGTCGTCCATGTCCTTTGTCAGAGCCAGAACGAGACCACCAGATGACTTGTCCTCAGCGAGAGCGTATCCACCGATCTTCTTCTGAATGAGATCCTTGACAATATTAACAACCTTTTTCGGAATGATGGCTTTACCGGCATTCACGACAACCTGGGCAGTTTTCTTTATTACTTTCTTGAATCCGCTCCATATTCTCCCGATAATATACTCCGCCGTCTGCAAAAAGGAGAAAATACGGTAGTGTCATCTCTACGGTGTCAAAGATGCCATAACGTGGTAAAGCGTGCCAATAATTAGACAATATATATTCCTAAAAGTAAAAACAACAAAAAATAACAACAAAAAGTATGTAATTGATTACGCAATCTTTATATTAAAGGGAAGCTAAAAAGCTCTTGGGGAAGGATAAAAAATAAAACGAGCTCCAGGTGAATTCTAGCGTTTTTTGATTGTTTTGTTCCGTAAATATGACTATCACAAGCATTTGACCCGAACGTATCAAAAGCCGTGAGGGAAGCGAAACACCTCTGGGTATGACGTCGTACCCAGAGGACGTGATACTTTTGGGTATGACGTCACACTTCTGGGTATGACGTCATACCCAGAGGTTTCAGCTGCCTTGCGCGTTCCGCTTGTGAGGGAACGCGTCCAGCGCCTTTTACCGCCCTGGTAAGGCTTGCGGAAGGTGCGGAATTGTTGACATGTGTGTATAATACGTCATGATGCCCTCCTCGCACCGAACGCGAGCTATATTGAAAGCGCTGTTGTGGCTACTTGGCACATCAGTCTGAAATATGTTTTTGATATTCGTAATGTCGGAGCCAAATAAAGACGATTTTTATTGTGTTTTCTTTCTCTAAAATACTGAACCGCTTCATTGTCCATGAAAACAAAAAATAACAACGACCGTATGAGAATGAAAACACCAAAATAAAATCACAGAACAATAATGTTCAACACTCATCATTATTTGCTTCAGAAAATCGAGGTGTTTGGTACGTTTACTGATTTGAAACATTGGCTTTCACGTGGGAAACAAAGGAAACATTGGCTTTCACGTGAAGTCTGCGGGACACGTATTATGAAATTTTATGTTGTGAGTATAACTCACAAAATAAAAAGACTTTTACAGACTGGGCTTTATATTCCAGAGGTTTAAAAATTATTCGAGAATATAAACAGTTTAATAAAACTGCCGGCGTTTTTTGTTTTTTTTTCAGCAGGCAAATTTTACAGGTGCTCTTAATTAAGTAATAAAATACATTTATTGAAATATATCGCCAAGTGTTCAGAAGTTTAGTATTGATTAGACTACTCGCAGTAAATTCATTGTGCCTCAAAAAACATTCCGCAAGAGAGTCTAAAAAATAAAACCCCAAATTACACTTATAAAACACGTCGAAAATAAATAGAAAGAGTATATCTCATTTTATCTAATATATAATCGCGGATGGCAAAGACTGGTCGAGCGTAAACTGAAAAAAAGAATGTTTTACCGGCGACCTTGTGCCAGAAACGAAAGATAGAACGAGCGTCGACGGTGGCTGCAGCGAGCCAGGTTATGTCGGTGTGACAGCTTGCTAGCGAGTGAGAGCGTGGCTCGTCGTTCGGAAAGAATGAGTCGGCAAGGCCGCGCTGGGTGCCTTGTCTACTAAACTCGGTATGTCGAATATTGGACCTAGAATGTTCCAGAGTCAGCTAGGACGAGACTGACTCGCAAAGGTTATGTTGGCCCCCTTATCTTTTACACTCGGGGTAAGAGTAAACTCGAATCTTCTAGAAGTACGGAGAAGCATTCCTTCTCAGTCATGCACGCCGCACTGCAAAACCATCACTTACTTCGTTATCGAGGTGTTCGTGCTGTGCAACGCGAACTTCCAGGCCTTTGGCGCATTCCCGAAGAATCTGTCCAACCAGAACTGCCTCCTCTCCCACCTTCTTCACCTCTTTGTCGAAAATAACGTCGAAAGGGTCGGACTCTTCTTCCATTTTCTCAAGGCCGACTGAAAGAAACAATTTGCGTACCTGGATATTGACTTAATTTTCCATGCTGCCTTATTATAGTAAAACATATTATAGGGACTTTGTACAAACAAAATTGCGTGGAGTACTCAGCAGTTTCAATAATAAAAACAACAAAAATGTCTTACTTTTTTGTCATTTTTATCAATCAAAATAACACGTTAACTCGCCCCCCCCCCCCCCCCCTTTCCAAGGAAAAAAATACGACGAATGGTTTCCTCACTGGGAAAGAGTTCTGTTGTTCTTTTGCAACAAAATGTTTGACAGGCATCCTGAGAAATTATATTTATAACATATTGTATGAAAATGTTTTTGTAGTTATTAAAATCTATGACAAATATACCGACAGTTTGAAGCAGTTGGGTGAAAGATTTGATTGTCTGTATCGTAGGACACCCAGCTATTTCACCATGACTTATAAGATGAGCATTATCCAAAAGCACATTCTTCACCAACAAATTCAACATTTGAAAACGCGTCAACATCAACGGAAACTGTAACCTCTGTTGCTGTTTTAATCTTTCTCGCATTATTTACTAAAATAAAAATTTAGAACGTTAAAAATCAAAGCTTCCCGACGCTGTCTTGCTAACTTTGCGGTTGTGTTTGACGGCTCAATAAAAATGAAAACATTTAGTGCGGAGCGCTGTTTGGTATTTCTGACTAGTAAATGTTTTGATACTTTTATGAAAGAGAACCAGGACTACACTTACATGCCAAGAAAACAGAGCCAAAAAGAAGGCAGGCAACAATCACTTGCTTCATAATTTCTGAAATAAAACAAGAAAAATATGTTTAATCTGGAAATCCAACCTGAAACTGTAATCCGCGAAAGGTTAAAAAAATTTTTTTTCATCGATATTATCGTCATGTCCAACTTCGCACTTAAAAGTCACCGTACTATAACTTTGTCCCTCTTCACTGAGATACAAAATGAAGTACCTAGTAATTTTAAGCGTATAATAACAAAACAAAACAAGCATAGATAGATCTTTAAAAAAATAAATAGAATGAAACTGGAGTGACCATGGGTGTGACAAGTATGCATATTCGAGCGAAATGTAGTTTTCCTTATGTATACACAATGCATTTGTTTTAGAAATGCACCATAAAATAAGCACGTTTACCTTTCGTGCTGAGGTGTCAGTCCTCGTCAAGACAGCGCTGCGAAAAACGTGTGGTACTATACAACCCGTGAACCAAGTTTTTATACAGCGGCGCTAAAGCTATTTTATTTATTTATTTTTATTTTTTATTTATTAATACTGTTAACCCGGAATCGGGCTGTTACATGAGTAATGGTTACAAAAACATACAAACACCAATATGACGAGATGCACGCTCTTCAATCAGACGCGTAAAAATGATCAAAACCAGTTATAGTGCAGCAGTAAACATAGAAAGAAAGAAAAAAAACAAAAGAAAAGAAAAAAAGCCCAGCAAGATCGATTGTTTAGGAAACATGTGTATAGAGTTAAATTTGCACAATTCTAGACTTCTATAGATGCCACTGTACAATACATCAAATCGATGTATGACAATAATAGCACAGATAAGGCAATACAGCACCAACTCAATAATATGATCTAAGTAACAGTTCGGCATACAATTACGTTAAGGCTCGGTCGAATAAGTGAGCAGATTGTTCATAAAACTATTCACGCTGTCACAATCAACTACGCTCTGTGAAAGATTATTCCAATCTAGGATTGTTCTGGGAAAGAAAGAGTACTGGAAAGTGTCATTTTTCGCTTTTTCTACAATAAGTTCCGCGGTGTGGCATCTCCTGAGTGTTCTAGATTGGCGGGGTTGTAAGAATCTGAAAGTGTTAATGTTAAACAAATTATTTTTTAACATAAATAGAAATTTTAACCTTGCAGTTTTCCGCCGGCTAGAAAGAAGTGGCAGATCCAGATCTTTCAGCATACCTTTAACGGTTTGTATTTGTTTTAGGTGCTGGAACACAAATTAGGTTTTCCACTTCGCTGAGGGCAACCCGGTGCTGTGTTTTCCTGCAGCGTTTAGGAGTAAACAAAACGCGGAGAGCGGCTTCGTTCAATAGGCGACTCTCGTGGATATTGCTCTTCTTATCATTTCACATTGTCCTTTGTGTCGCATCGTGTATACACACGTGGGTAAATCTCAGAAGGGAGAGCCATGGACACTTTATCTGCTGATAGTAAGAAAAACAACAAGAACAACATTTTTGAGATATCGTATTCAAAGCATCTGGAATATTTGTTGACGGTGGGTTACCTCAATATCAACCGAACTTGCAAAGCGTTTTATGTTTGTAGCCGTTATCGGCGAGGTTCTGCAGTTCCGTGTGCGTTTCGAATATGGTGCCTAGAACGAGCCGTCGACTGGTGTGTTTAGAGTCCTATATACTGCCCATGCATGCAACGTGGCGACAAAGTGGCAACAAATGACGCCAGAAAAAACCCGAGTGTATTTCTGTCATATGTTGCAATCCTGGTGGTTGGTCGGAGAAGTTCCGGCAAAAAAGCACGAGCGAACGCGAGTGTCGCTGTCGTCACGACGTCCCAACTCCTGGCTGCCGCAGCTTCCGGGGACTGTCCAGCTGGAGAGCGACCCGCAGCAGAAAAGGCGTCCGCCACACGCACCATCGGTGCTGTGATGCCGCCAGGATCGCGGTCGGCGAAAGCATGAGACGTCATGACGTCATCGGGCGGAAACCGAGGAAACATTTATTTAACGGTGTAGAAAACACCAGTCGGAGGCGCCCTCCAGCCACCATAGTTTTGTGTATGTACGTCGCAGCAATCTAAATAAAGCGGTAAAAAAAACTTCTACGCAAACTTTAACAATTTTTCAGCTATGATTAGCGAAGAATCCTCGTTGACATTGTCGCGTCACGATGTCACATGACGTCACGCCACACGGAGTCAAAAAGCTTTTCGCTACGTTTACCAAAGAAAAGTGTCACCGCAAAATTTACAGGGAATTTGGTGTCACGTGACGTCGTGAAGCCACGTGACGTCATGGCAGAGTTATGTAATGCCACGGCGTCACACAAACAGCGTCCGCTAAATTTAGCAGGGCGCAAGTCTGATACGTCTAAACGCGGCAGTGTAACCGTGTTCAGCGTCTCGGATGTCGCGGCAGTTCGTACTCCCGACGAGCTTCGGTTGTTTACCGCTTGGGCAGCGTCGGGGAGCCACAGACGATGTCGCGAAAGATGTCGCGAAAAAGTGGAAGGTACGATGTTGTTTTCTTCCTCAGCTCACTTACGTGCGAATACAATAATTCAGTTTGCATGGTCAAAACTGACTAGGTAACGTACATTAAAAGGAGCAGTAATATATGGTTTTCGCGTTTATGCAGCCCAAAATAAGTATACGTACTATTGCGATACGTCAGAAAAAGAGTAAAAGTGTGTGTGGCTTTTGATCAACGCTCTTCCACCTACACACGAGCCAGTGAAGCGTGTGCACGCACAGAAAGACAAGGAGTACTATTGGGCCTTTCTCCAATTTTAAGGGCCTCGAACTCAAAGGTGTTAAAGGCGTCACGCAGAGCGAGATGTCCCGTGACACTCTCGGCATCTAGCATAGGCTGCGCTCCATCCTTTGGTGAAACGGAGTATAGACTGGAATCTTTACGTGCACCACGCAGTAGTGACTGCACGAACGCATGCCGATGCTGGTTCTCCGTAGAGCGTGGTGCCAGTTAGCAGTCATGCTGCACTGGCCATATGGGGAATATACTGCGGAAAGCCACGTTGACCTTCTGGATGACTGACAAACATTATGCTGTCCAAATCATCCACACAACCCTTCCTGCCAGTTGAGCTCACGCTGCGTATAGACCAACGCTTCGTTTCCAAACGAGCCCTCACGAGGTGTTGCTACTGCGCATGCGCAGACACTGCGTCAAGTGGAACGTCTGCACACGTGCCCTGTCAAAAGTGCCACCGCAGGGGTGGGATGTCAGCTCCGCGTGGTGGTCTATACGCGCCTTGTAATTAAGTCACCGACTAACTGTTCGTTTGTTTCTAAATTCAAGAAACAACCTGCGTCCCCGCGACCGTACAGCGCGCATACTTTTCGGGAAATTTCTGCGGTAGTCAAGCGTACCGCACGAAGAGGTGGCGTTGGTCAGCAGCCAAATGAGGTAGAAAACGCACGACGCCGTGACACAGCCAGCCATTCGGCCTCCCTAAACCTGTCGTCCCCAAGGTCACTGCATCCTATTTTTCCATATCCCCCTTTTTTGTTGCTTCGTCAATTGTCGCGAAATTTTACCCCGTTGCAGTGCAGTGACCGCCACACCCCTCCTTAACACCCGAAACCCGACATTGATCGTGGTTTTGCTTTTCTTTCCTTTCCTCCTCTTCTTGTTCGAATTTTCTTCGAAGCCCTTTCCCCCTTTACCGGTGATTCGACAGGAAGTCAAGAGGTCCAGCGAGTCAAAAGGTCCAATAAGGGACATTTTGACACATTGGATCTTTTGACTTGCCAAACACGAGTCAAGTGATCCAATGTGGGTCAAGAGGTCCAACGAGTCAAAAGATCCATGGCGAGTCAAGAGATCCAACGAGTCAAAAGGTCCAATGAGTCAGAAGGTCCAATAATGTATCTTTTGACTCGTTAGATTTTTTGATTCGTTAGACCTCTCGACTCGGAAGCCCGGCCCAGCCTCTCCTCTTCTCCCTTATATTTCCTTTTTTTTAATTCCGTTGCTACACATATTTCCCTCCACACATTCTTTCCTTTCCCATCTGAGGTTTGCTAGAACCTGTAAGCGGACCAGACGTCGGTTGATGAAAGAGGTTTATTCAGGAAAGGCAGCGGCTTATAGCCGAGGACGTGACGTTTCTTGCCACGTGTACTGGCTTGGTTCGGGACGTCACGATGACTCGGACTTGAGCCACGCTACATCTCCCCTCCATCCGAATGTCTCTCGGGCAGAGGGTACCGAAAAGGTTCTTGACGTACTTTTGAACTTCACCGAGGTTCTGGAGGCTGTTCGACGTCTTGAGCGTCGGAGGCTTCCGAGGTTCCAGGCGCCCCAACTGTGGCAGTGGCTGCGTCGTGCGGGGCCAGAGGCTTCAAAGGTTCCGCGTCGTGCGGGGCCGCTACCTCCCGAAAGTGCTCTCGGGTGCGACGGACTTCACGACCATCTTCGGTCGGCAGGATCATTGAGCGAGGCGTGTTAGCTTGTCTCAGGACGGTAGCAGGAGCCCATGTTCGTTAGTCTTGTTCGTAGGTTGTGATCTGTTATCCACGTGATAACGTCGGCAGGTCCCTGGCGCCGCGGTTGTAGTACCATCTTTGCCGTTGGCGGATATCTTGTAGTCGGTTGTGGACGTCCTTGGTCAGCACAGTCTTTGGCTCCAGGTGGCTCGTGGGCACGGGAAGCACGGTTCGTGTCTGTCGTCCGATCAATCTCTGCGAAGGCGATTTAAGAATGTCATCCCGAGGGGTGTTCCGCCACTCCATTAGAGCTAAATAAAGGTCGGGAACTTTGAGGGAACATTTCTTAAGCAGCTTCTTTGCTTCCTGTACAGCTCTTTCTGTCATGCCGTTGGAGCGTGGGTGATACGGACTGGAGGTGACGTGGGTAATGTTTAGCTCCTCTAGGAAATCTCGGAATTCTCTGCTGGTGAATGGTGGGCCATTGTCTGTGACCAACATCAGAGCAGTGTTGTACACGTTCCTCAAAAAAGGGAATGAAAGCTCGTTCCTCGTTCCTTCTGATTTTTGGAACGCGTTCCCGTTACAAGTTCCATAGGTGAAAAAGGAACTAGTTCCCGTTACAGTTAAAAATATGAAACGTATCGTTACATATACGTTACATTTGTATTTTGCTGACTACCATATTTAGTTAGATCGAGGAAAGTTTTATTCTTTTATCTATCTCATCAAATGGCAACATACTAATTTTAATACCGTGATAGACCAGGAGAATAAAACAAGAAGCAGAGTTTGATTCGTGGATATACTCACCTTTAAAAATCGCAGCTTTTAACCATATTCATGTATTGTGGTGGGCGATTCAGGCGAGCCAAATGTCCTGTTACCCCACATCGCACGAGCGTTTTACAACAACCTCACACGTTTCAATCTAACAAAGTCCCTCGTTCGAACTTAAGAACAGTTGCTTCCCGATGTTGCTGTCCGCAAAACAAGCAAGTGAAGAAAAAGGAGAAGGCTTTTGGAAGGTCGGTCTTGAAAAATGCAAGTCCTTCGTGAAGGTTGGATTCGTTGTTCAGTTTGAACGTGGGGGAGGGGAGAAGGAATGAAGGTTCCTTTTTGTCCCCTAGCTCCAGGGTTACTATGTCTTACTTTTTTGTATCTTTTAAGGGGCCAATGTTTGGGATGCAAGGGTGTGTTCGATGTCTGGTAACCTGTTCGTTTCTTGTAAATATAGGTATATTTATAGAAGTTCAGCGACGGCTGTAGTTTCCCTTAGATTTCTGGGTGTATGAGGAATCGTGGAAGCAAGGAAAGTTGCTGAGTATTAAACTTACCTCTTTCTGTGTCTTTTCTCTCTACAAAACGTTTGCTTTTTGTACCGCTGTCACGGGCACAGAAAAAAGAATCGATGTCCACTAGCTCTCCTGAACCCGACTGCCACCAAGCGAGGACCACACAAAATGAACCCTAAGATAAGTAACCAAAATATTAACAAGATCCTGCTCTTCGTAAAAATATTGTTTATATACTTTTAGAATTTCCCTCTAAGAAATAAAAAAGAAACACTGGACGAAGAAAAAGAACGCCGTTCCTCTTTCCGTTCCAGTAAAAATGTAACGCGTTCCCGTTCCAGTTCCACAGATGCAAAATGGAACGGCTGTGTTACTTCGTTCCTCCTAAAAGGAACGCGTTCCAGGAACGCCGTTACTTGGAACGCCGTTCCGTACAACACTGCCTCAGAGGTAGTTCGTGAACAGAGAAGATCTCTGCGCACCACGTCTTAACCGAGTTCGCGGTGGTGTGCTGTAGTTCCCGAATGTAAAAGAAAAAGGAATAGACGTCCACGATGACTGCGAACTCTCGGCCGCCATGGGAGAAGTCTATAGGCCCACGACTTCCCACGGCAGCGTAGGGACATCATGGCTCAGAAGGGGCATTTTGGCGTTCCGTGGCTTATGAGTCTGACAAACCTTGCATGTTATGCAAAATTGCTCTATATCCGCAGACATGTTTGGCCAAAACACTTCAGTCCTAGCCCGGGTTTTCATCTTTTTCGCTCTGCGTGAGCCGCATGAAGAAGACGCATGATTTCGACTTTTTTAGAGCTAGGTATGATTACCTTGTTGCTGCAAAACATCAGACTATCTTGCGTGTGTTCTTCCTCTCGGTATGTCCAGTATGGTCGAACCGCCTCTGGTACAGCTTGCTTGTTGTCTGGCCAGGTCGTTTCAGAGAAGTCACGAACCTTGACGAGCGCAGGATATTCGTTGGTAGCTGCTAGTAGATCTTTCAAACGTCGCTCGGAAGCTGAAACATAGTCAAGCACATTAACTTGAAACTGTTCGGCTTCTTCTTGCATTTTGACTCTGCTGGGGAACCGTGACAGAGCATCTGCTAGGAATAGTTCTTTCCCCGGCTTGTATTGCAATTTGGTAGGATAGCGTTGCAAGGACAATCGCGTGCGTTGCAACTGCAGTGGGCACTGATGCAACGGCTTTTCGAAAATTGGTACTATACTTCGTTTCAGCTTAGGTCCGAGCGCGGCCGATGTTATGAGCCGAAGTGCCAATCAAACAGCAAAAGAGACACAACGTCATGGCGTGCTCTCTGTAGTTGATAGGATCAGCCGGTATTCGCCGTCTCTCTGCACTGCTCCTCCGCTGGCTAGTCAAGCGCAGAGAGCACGCCATGACGTTGCGCTTTTTGCCCTGTTCGATTGGCCCTTCGGCTCATAACATCGGCCGCGCTCGGACCTAAGGTGAAACGAAGTATAGGGGATGGTGATCAGTTTCCACTGTCACACTGGCCTGGCCAAAGATGTAATCGTGAGATTTTGTGCAGCCATGCACAATCGCCAACATCTCTTTTTCAATTTGTGCGTAGCGTTGTTGCGAGTCAGCGAGTGAGCGAGATGAAAAAGCGATAGGGTGGCCCTCTTGGACAAGCACGGCGCCAACCCCAAACTGACTGGCATCAACCGAGAGCGTGACTGGCTTTTTTGGGTCGAAGTAGGAAAGAACCGGCGCCTTTATCATTGCCTGTCGCAATGCTTTAAAGCTTTCTTGCTGTTTTTCCGCTCAGACCCATGCTAAAGGCATCCTGCGTGGCCCATTAGGCGGTGCGAAAAATGACTTGTTAGGACTTTTTTGGGTAGTACAAACTTGAGGTACTCATACTGCCACACATGTAGAAGCGTGCCTGCTCTGTTGCGAAACACGATAACGAGGAAAGTAGAAAAAAAACGAAAAATGCCAACGTCGTCGAAGCACAGGGCAAAACTGGGACGATAAGAGCGTGAACCAAGAAACGCCGTGTCACGCGTCCCAAAAAAACATGAAGGGAAAGAAAAACAAAAAACGTCGGGACGCCAGATGTTCTCACGTCACCACTTAGAGATACGAGACGCGTACCCTAGCGGTGGTGGCATGAATCCGGAACTTTTGATTGCCTTGCGGCGTTGAATGTAGCAGATTTCGGACTTCCAAAGGTGTTTTTCTGTTCTTCTGCACTATACAGAAGGAAAAAAAAAAAATCACGGCGAAGGCGCCACAATAGTGGGAGTCCCAACCAGGTGAGCTTGTACTACCCAAAACGAGGGCGCCGCAGTTTGTTCAAAGCTTCAGCGCAAGAAGCCCACATCTTTACGTAGCAAGGTCCGAAGCGGCGCTGTTATGACTGACATGTTGGGAATAAAGCGCTGCACGAAATTCATTGTGCCGAGCAAAACTTGAAGCTCTTTACAGTTTTTTGGCTCCGGCATCTGCAGGATGTTGTGCACCCGTTCTGGGTCGAGGCGCAGACCTTGCGTTGTGAGGACGTGTCCCAGGGAGCAGACTTGTTGTTGCAAAAAGATGCACTTCTTGGGGTTCAGTCTGAGGTTGTGTTCTCGACACCGCGTCAAGAGCAGAGTGAGGTTATAGTCGTGTTCTTCTTTCGTTTGTCCCCACAGTAGTATATCATCCATCACTACCGAAACACAAGGCATCCCTTCTAGCAGTCGGTGCATTGCGGCTTGAAAGATTTCCGGCGCAGAAGCGATGCCAAAGGGCATACGAAGAAAGCGATAGCGCCCGCACGGTCATCGTGCAGAGTTTAGAGCTAGCCTCCGTGAGTTTCATTTGCCAAAATCCGGACGTGGCATCCAAACTGGAAAAGAACTTGGCATCAGCAAGCCGCGGGGCGACATCCTCTAGCGTTGGCATGGGGCAGTTCTCACGCAACAACGCTTTGTTAAGTGCTGTTTGCTCCAGACAGATGCGTATCTTGTCCTTTTTAACAACTGTGACCATGTGACTAGCCCAGTCCGTTGGCTCGGTTACCTTTGCAATGACGCCTTGCTCCCCCATGCGCTGTAGTTCCGCCTTCACCTTTTCCTGAAGAGCCACAGCTACTCTTCTAGCCGGCACGACGACACCCACGCTGCCGGGCTTGAGCTTCATTGCGTACTCGACGTCCTTCAGCTGTCCAAGTCTCTTGAAGACTTCTGGAAAGGGTTGTGCTGGCGGGTAAAGCTCTTCGAGATGGACGTTCTGCACACGGCGTATAAACCCAAGACGTTCGGCGACTATACCACTTAAAGTCACCGGAACATTGTGGTATACTACGAAGAATAATTCTTCGTGTGTCCTGTTGTTTGCGGAGAGCACCAGCGTTACTTTGGCCTGCGAGGTGGTCTTGTGACCGAAGAAAGCAGTGAGCATAGCGTTACAGGCTTGCTGGGGCTTTTCCGGGAGCCTCGTCACGTCATGCCGCGAAATAACGCAACAATTTGCACCAGTGTCCAACTTGCAAGTCATTGGCTGACCCTCTATTTCGACGGTTGCGCTCCACTGGTCTGTCGCGATTGTGTTTAAAGATAAAGCCTCCAAGAAAAAAACCTTCGTCATCTTCTACGCGCAGTTCCCGAAGATATTTCTTTTCTTTGTTCGTCTTCTTTTCTTTTGTTGCTCGCGAGGTTTCCGACGACATGCACGCTTGAGCAAAGTGATTCAGCCTTCCGCATTTTTTGCACGGTTTTCCTTGCGCGGGACAAGCTTGGGCACGGTGCACTGTATAACCACACCTACTGCAGGGTTTAACGCTTGCTGCGACGGTGTTCACTGTGGTGTCGTGCGCTGCCGATTCACTTATTTCGCAGAATTTCTGTTTTCCTTGCTCCTGAACGCGGAACATTTCGACGGTCTTTTGATAGGTCGGGTTTTCTGCTATCAGTTTCTTCTGCAAGCCCTTATTTCTAATGCCAAGGATAATACGGCTGCGTAGCATAAGCTCTTCCAGCTCTCCAAATTCACAGTTTTTTGCTAAAATTCTGAGTTCTGTCAACCAGTCGCTGAACGACTCGCCTTCCTTCTGATCCCTTGACCCAAAGCGGAATTACTGGAAGGTCAAATTGATTGCCGGTCTGTAGAAACCCTCAAATTTACGAATCAGGGTATTAACGTCATTTCTGTCTTCCTCAGTCTCAAACTTGAAGCTGTTGTATGCTTTTCGGCTTTCCTCGCCAATAGTCACCAGCAAGGTTGCTGCCTGCACTTCTTTCGGTTGCTTGCTCAGTTGCGTAGCTGTAGAAAACAATGCAAACTGAATCTTCCAAGTTTTCCATCCAAGCCATGTGTCGCCTGAGGTGTCTAAAGGCTTCGGTGGCGGCAGCTGTAGTTGCAGTGTTGACGGGGTCGACATCTCGACTGTTTTGCTGGCTGGGCACTGCTGCCACCATGTTAGCACGCCAGACATCGGGTAATGAAAGAGGTTTATTCAGGAAAGGCAGCGGCTTATAGCCGAGGCGTGACGTTTCTTGTCACGTGTACCGGCTTGGTACGGGACGTCACGATGACTCAGACTTGAGCCACGGCTATGAGCCGCTGCCTTTTTTGGTGCAAAATAAATGAAAACTAAAAGTCTGTACATGTCCGATTTCAGACCATTGTTTTTTGTGTGCCCTGTTTTCATTTATTTAATAATCAAGTTTTTAATGACATATTTCAATGATACCCTAGCCTTAACATTTTTGTGTAGAATATAAAATTTATTTAGCTAAACATATACGTTACTGATCAATTAAATGAAGTGAAACTGCAACTTATAACATTTCATTATAACCCATTTTGTAAACGCAGTTCGGTGCCGGATCTGACCACTGCACAAGAAAACGTTGGAAGACAACCGCGTATTTTCCGATGAAAGTCGTCGTCAAATGTCATAAGAATTTTCTCATTTTTTAGGATGAACATTTTTTTTTATGTCGAAAAACGCAGAGTCGGTTTGTTTTCTTGCTCTTGATTATAACCACCTCCTGTCTTTTACCGCGCTATCTTAACTGTATACGGCCCTCGAGAACAAATACATCCAGTGTTTCAATTTTTCTGTACTGCAAAAAAAAAAAAAAAGTAGTTTCCACAACCTTGATTAAGAGTGAGACAATCATGGGGCTTTCTTGTGGAAGTTTCCGCTTTATTTTTATTGCATCTCAAACTCTCAGGTATCGCGATGAGGTAAGCGATAAGGAAAGTGTATCTTGAGAAATGCAGCTCCACGTGTTTTTTTTTTCTTTCGATAAGCACAACACTGTGCCCTGAGATGCGTAGTATTAAGCACTAGTTTGCATAGAGTCATGCGTATGAGGGAATGTTAATTTGAGTTGCATGTTTTACAGATTACCCTAAAAAACAATATGACATTTTAAAAAAAAAGATTAAAAATTAAAAACAGCGCAAAGACGCACACGAGAACGATAAGGCAGACGAACAAGGCGCTCATTTACAACTGAAGTTTATTCGTGCTAACATCGAGTATAAATACTGCAACGTCAAAACAAACAAACCAAGAGAAAAAACCCATGACATGGACGCCACGTGCTCATAAGCCACCGTCACGCGCTGTTACTGTGCGTCTAAAAAGCATAATTCTTTGTCAATAAGAGATAGTGATGTTTTTAATCTTTAATCATGAAATACCAACTAGCCCAAACTTCTACGTTATTTACTCTGTAGAGATCTTGCGATGTGTCACTGAAGTGGTCAGGGTATTGGTTGCATGAGGAATTGAAATTGAGACTTGATAGTTTGCTGGCGACAAATCTGGCGACAGATACAAAGAAGGTCTAACCTCCACGAAAGGGTCGTAAGCTTTCGTTCAGCCACAAAATTTTTACTTGCTTTCTCGAAGGCCGAAAAAAGGATTAGGGTCATTGTGAATTAATATGCACTTATATGTCGCTGTATTTGAAAATTTTCTGGTAGAGATGTGGAGATTCGATATTTGGTTATAAGCATAAGAGGCGCTGAAGGTTGCTTCTTTAACGAAATTCTATCCAAAATAGTGAAGAGAGACTTTTTTGGTGAAGTGTGTCTTCGATAGAACGTTCGGAAAACAACCTGCATCATTTGCACATTAATAACTACGCACTTTAGTAATTTTATTAAATGATTTCTTAAAAAAATATACAATTTTGACCTGGTTTCTGAGATAATCGGCCCTGAAATAGACCGCTTCGACAGATTCTCTTGCCGATGGTCTCCACTAAACGTTTTTGGATAAAAGGGGGCTTTGCTAGGACCCTGGAGAAAATGATGTACACCGCTCGACCTAAATTGAATACGTACTGCAGTAATTATATTGCAATATTACCTGGGAACTTTTGCAGGATTCCACCTCTTCGTCAACATATCCCGTGCTTAGTTACGCTGCTGCGACAGCATCTCTTACCGATGGTCTGAATGGTGCATTTTTGGGCAACTGCGCCTTCGCAAGAAACCGGAAGAAAACAACCTAGACATTTCTTATTTCATGGAATGCCTACCCCATGAGGTGGATTACGGGATTCCCGGGGAACTTTGCGAGATACCACCTGAATGCCGAAATAGAGGGCACTGAATTTGGCCTGACTAAATCTCGCCTGGGACAATCCGACCGCCCGTTTTTGGGGCAACTGCGCCTTCGCCGGGAACCCGCAGAAAACAACCTAGACGTCTTATATTTCGTTGAATACCTAGCACAAGAGGGAGGCTACGGGATTCCCGGGGAACTTTACGAGATACGACCTGGACACCAAAATAGGAGGCGCTGAAGTTGGCCTCTTTGACTAAATCTCGCCTGGAACAATCCGACCGCCCATTTTTTGGGAAAATGTGCCTTTCATTTTATTTCATTTAATTTTTTTCACCTCAAGGGCGTCCGATGGACGCATTATATGAGGGGAAATTCAAAACAAATGACAAAGGTTAAAAAACACAAAAACAACACAAAAAGCAGAATAGCAATGCACGGAAAGTGAAATGTGATCACGGATGCACCCAATGTCGTCGAACAAAGCGAAATAAAGAAAAAATAAAGCACAAACAAAGCACAAAAGGTATTATACAAAAACAAAATCAAGGTGAGTAATTATACAATAGTGAACACTGATCTCGAATGAAATGGGATTGCTGTCAGTATCAATATGATCAGGTAATGCATTCCAGTCTCTGATACAAAGTAATAAGAAGGAGAAAAGGAAAGTGTTAGTGTGACTCAAGAATGGTACTAGTTTCCGACAATGATCTAGTCTTGGCGATGTAAAATTGGCAGGGCGGCAATAAACTGATTTAAAAGGCGAATCGATGTAATAGATGCTAGGAAAAAAACAAAGCCGAGTTATTTTACGTCTTAGTTCAAGAGGAGAGAAATTATTGCTAGTTTTTAAGGCCGAGACACTAGTTTCCGGCGAGTATTTGTTGCATATAAATCTTACTGCTTTGTTTTGGACAGATTCCAGTCTTTGAAGAAGGTAAGTTTGGTGGGGGTTCCAAATGGTGCATGCATACTCTAATTTGGGAAGGACTATTGTCTTGTATGCGAGTAGTTTTGTTTTAGATGGGGCAAGATATAATGTTCGTCGCAAGAAGCCAAGTGTTTTCAAGGCACTGCTTGTAATGTTTTCAATGTGGTCGTTCCATGATAGAGTGTCTGTAAAATGTATTCCCAAGTACTTGTACGATGTTACATGTTCCAGGTGTAGTGATAACAATGAATATTGTGATTCTGTTACTGTAGAAGACTTAGTGATGGACATTTGTTTACATTTGCGAGCGTTTATGTTCATCTGAAACATAGAGCACCACAAAAATATAGTATTTAAATCGTCTTGAAGTAGAGATGAATCGTTATTTGTAATAATTTTTCGGTAAATAACGCAGTCGTCGGCGAAGAGCCTAATTGTGGAGTTTATGGAAGAAGGAAGGTCATTTATGTATATTAAAAACAACAGAGAACCGAGAACACTACCCTGGGGGACCCCGGATGCTACAGTGGACGGACGCGATGATGAGTGGTTATTTTGACTATATGTTTTCTGTTTTCAAGAAAGAAAGAAATCCAGTTAATGACGAAAAAGGTGACTAGTGCACGAGTGACCTTTTCACTTGTCTTGCCTTGTCTTACACTTGTCTTGGTGAGATATGACATGGGTATAAAGGACATGTTCCATGAGTTTGCATGGCATGCTGGTAAGGGAAATGGGGCGATAGTTCGTAGGATCGAATGGTCTCCTGATTTAAAGATCGGCATGACTTTGGCGTAGCGCCAGTCAAATGGGACTGAGCCGGAGTTAGAGATTGTTGGAATAGTTTGCAAAAGATAATTGAAGCTGCATGCTTCATTATTTTTAGAAATTTAGCAGGAATTTCATCATCACCGGGCGCACTGCTCTTGGGCAGGTTTTCTATTACTTTGAGAATGCCGTTCTGATTAAACAAGATGGGCAGCATAGGTGGATAACTATTTGTAATAGCGTATTGGGGTAATGGGTGAGTTCCCTGGGTAAACACGCAAGAAAAAAATGTGTTTAGCAAATTAGCAGCATCAACATCAATTATCTTTTCGTTCTATTGATTTGTAAATGTGGGGTGATTTCTGTTCGATATAGGGTTAAGAATTTTTCAAAATTTCTGGGGATCAGATGAAAGCATGCCGAGAAGGGTCACAGAAAAAAAGTGTTTCTTAATATATTTTACATTTATTTTACATTGTTTTGAGAAGGTTTTGTAAGATGTCCAGTCAACAGAATTATCCGTTCGTTTAGCCTTGGAGAATAATCTTTTTTTCTTGTTTAATTCGCGCCTTAAGCTATTTGTAAACCACGGTGACAAATCTTCGGTTGCCACCTTGAATCGAGGGACGAAAATTGAAAGCATTTCACCGAGTGTTTGTTTTATGATAAGCCCGTTTTCACTGGTAGAACGCTCCGTGTATGAGGCAGCAAATTCACGCTCAAATTTGTCCATGGCTGACAATAAACTTACGATATCCGTGCGTGAGTAGGCGAATATCGGTTTCTATACCTTCTTAGAGAAAAATGACGTTTCGACATGTATAGTAGAATGATCGCTAATGCTTTCCATAGAGGCGAATGATGTTAGACATTCTGGGCTCGAGATAATGAACAGATCTAAGATTGCTCGGTCACGAGTAGCCGACGTTATTATCTGGTGGAGCGCGTAAGTTTCCAAGAGAGATAAAAAATCGCGGCATTGGCTAGGATTATTACAGTTCGAAATAGGTTTTAATGTTGCCCAATCTATACCAGGGTAATTGAAATCACCACCGAGAACCATGTAGTGATTAGGAAAATGTACCATTAAATCACCAAGGCAATTATGCAGCGTGTCGTTGAAATCGGTTTGGTCAGTATGGGGAGGACGATAACAAACACCTATGATCACTGAACAAAAGTCCAACTGCACCCGAATCCATAAAAGTTCAAGGTTAGAAATTATTTGTATTTCTGAGCAAGAGATGTCTTTTTTTGCGGCAATGAGAACACCGCAACCTCTTGCGGTTTTGCGGTCGTTGCGATAAATAACATACCGTTTGCTCAGTAAAAGTTCTGAGTTGCTTATATCAGACGTTAGCCAAGTTTCGGTGCAAAGAATTATATCAGGTTCGCTGGAAGACGTAATACTCTCAAATTCATCCTGCTTTGATAAGATGCTGCGAAAATTTGCGATAAGAAACGAAAAGTTGGCGACAGTGGCTGGGCGATAGAAAAGCTTTCTTTTATTATGTCATACTTGTGGCATCGTATTTTCATGGGGGCCACGAACAGAAACCACCGATCCACTTGGGTGGTCATAAACATAGGTCGAGTCGTTAACGTACAATTTATCAAAACGGATCTTATAGCGGGTGTTGCATTCTCTGAATTGTGAGGCAAAATCCGACGGCTTTTTCCTTGCGAATTGAACCTTACGTGAAAAGTCTTCGGATATTTGAACCTTGGGCGCTACCACATGTTTCAGTTTGAAGGCGTTGTGAAGAACTTCGTCCTTGCTTTTAAAACTAAGGAACTTGACAATGATTGGGCGATTTATTCCAGTTCGTTTTCGGCCCAGACGATGCGCTCTTTCTACGCTGTCCCAAGTCGATTGCGAGGTGATTCTTCACGAAGTGAGTTACAATCCTTTCTGTGACGTCCCAAGTTTCATTTTCTGTTTCCGGAAGACCTTTGAAGATTAAGTTATTTCTTCTCATTCGATTTTCAAAGTCATCTATCGTGTCACCAAGTGCCTCGACTTGTTCACGTAAGGCTAAAGTTTCATGTTGAACTGAGGCCACGGTTTCTTTAACAGTGTTTAGGTTTTCCTTCATACTCGCGACTTCTTGCACTTGTTTTTCAAGGTTCGTGACGCGTGCACCCAGGGCAGCGATGCCGTTGTTTATCTGGTCAAGTTTCATAGCATTCGTTTCTTGATTTTGGTTTGAGTTCGCGATCAGACTGTCTATCGCGTTTTGAAGTCTGTCTATTTTTTCAGCATTCGTAACGGGGCCTTGGTTCATTTCAAAGTCTCCTGCGGTTGCCAGCAAAAGAAACATGACAGTTGCTATCGTGAACAGCTTCAGAGATCCAGGCAGCCATATGGCAGACATGTTCAGAAAGCGTATTTTTGCGGAAGATAAGGTTCGCTTTTTTTTGTTAGGGAGGAACGAACCGATCCGCGCCCGGTAAATCACAATGTCGGTACCCATTCCAAAACACCCCGACTGACGACCAACAAAAACACAAGGCAAAGGTGGGATTCGCAGCCAGCAAAGATAGAAACGGAGTACCCTAGTGGCTTTTGGGCCTACCTGCAAGAATACAGGAGGGATGTGTACACGGCGGAATCAGGGCTGCGAATCCCGCTGTGGTGCTTGCGTTGACGGCTTTTGTCTTGTTGGTCACGTGCTTCCTCTGGCGGTGGTGACGTGTCGATGGTCTTGGTGATTGCTTCCTCGGCGTGCTGCTGATGCAGCAGTGATGACGTCAGAGGGTAGTTGGCGCGTGCTGGGCTTGCAGGAATGAGAATCGCCTTTCCAGGTGGCAGCGACTGCAAGAATACAGGAGGGATGTGTACACGGCGGAATCAGGGCTGCGAATCCCGCTGTGGTGCTTGCGTTGACGGCTTTTGTCTTGTTGGTCACGTGCTTCCTCTGGCGGTGGTGACGTGTCGATGGTCTTGGTGATTGCTTCCTCGGCGTGCTGCTGATGCAGCAGTGATGACGTCAGAGGGTAGTTGGCGCGTGCTGGGCTTGCAGGAATGAGAATCGCCTTTCCAGGTGGCAGCGACTGCAAGAATACAGGAGGGATGTGTACACGGCGGAATCAGGGCTGCGAATCCCGCTGTGGTGCTTGCGTTGACGGCTTTTGTCTTGTTGGTCACGTGCTTCCTCTGGCGGTGGTGACGTGTCGATGGTCTTGGTGATTGCTTCCTCGGCGTGCTGCTGATGCAGCAGTGATGACGTCAGAGGGTAGTTGGCGCGTGCTGGGCTTGCAGGAATGAGAATCGCCTTTCCAGGTGGCAGCGACTGCAAGAATACAGGAGGGATGTGTACACGGCGGAATCAGGGCTGCGAATCCCCATGACAATTGTGTGATTGGAACCACCCGCCTGACGAGAGTCGAGCGCGGCTCAGCTCACAAATTGTACACGTGAGCAGCGTGAGCACTGGACTTTGGCTCGTAACAATCAATGCGTCGGCGGACACTTGGGTAGTGGCTCGTGTCCAACCACTGCGGTGATGAGAATAGCCGAACTCTAACAAGGCCAGGAGGTCAGCACGCGTTTTCACTTTGCCAAACCCAGCGTGTGGCCATCATTAACGTTGGCGGCATAGAAGAATCACCCCGTCACGCGGCTGCTTCTGGCCCCGAGTTCATGGGATGAACGATGCTCATAATTCTCTAATTTGTTTAGTGACTACCACTGCATAGAAAGAAGAGCTAAAGCGACTTTATTTAGTTACTAACTTTAGGGAGGGATTCTAAATAGTATTTAGTAAAGGCAAAAAAAAATCGTTTCATGGTTACTTTAAACAAAATACAGAGATGGTCGAAACTTGGGGAGTAACTCGAGAACGACGCTCGCGTGACATTTAGAGCGGTTGCCAGCGTTCGAATGTCCCTCTGAGGCCACCAGGATTTTTTTGCTCAGGTATCCCTCCCGTACACACATGTAGTTTTATGTAACGTCCTATTAATAAGTCACATTTAGCTCTTTCAATACTTCTATTCTCAGGGACATCTTTCCGAGGCAGTTCAGCGACAACGAAAACATGTTGGGTGCCTTAGTGATGTAAAACTAATCGTGCAACATTTTTTGTACTTTCAGTAAATAACGCTACGAAGTTATCCCTGATGTTGATAGCTTGCGAAAATATCCATTAGTTTTGCTTTCTGCGCCATAGCAGACGCAGAAAAAAGAAAGGAAGGAAACAGCTGTCCCCTCCTCAAGTCACAATTAGAACAAACGGACACGCGATCTGACACTAATTACATACCGTCACTGTTAATCATAGTCATGCGCTGGGGTTTGGAAAGCTAAGAACTTGGTGTGAGCTTCAGGTATTGTTTGAGTTGGGCTATTGTCATTTTTAATTCAACACGAGCCGTTACCCGAATATTTGGCGATGCTGATTGCCATAAACCCGAGCACTCAACTCTGTTTGAAGATCGCTTACGTCACGGTATGACATGACTCTCGGTGCGAAATCGTGATGCTATGTTACGTCACGCTGTAAAGAAGGTTAATGAATCTAATGACTTCCTTAAATTAAGTCAACTTGACGCAGTGAGTCCCGTGACGTCATGGGGTCACGTGTCATTACTTGACAACATGTATTGACACCATGACCTAACGTGACCACGTGACACATGGTTGATCATAGTGCCAATGCAAAAGCGCCACCAAAACCCACAATTTATCATACATTACAATTCTAAAGTTGAAGCCTGGGCGAGTTGGTATGACATATTTAAAAGGTTAAAACAGCGCAAAAAACAACAAAATTCAAAGTCAAATTGGACGTTTTAGTGATTTATACAGCGTAAGGTTGGTCTGCCAGTAGGGGCGACACTGGTTTACACTGTAGATGAGCAATTTTGCCAGTGCAGTACGACTGCTAACCTGGGGTCTTTAACGTGCTCACGCAGTAGTGATACACGACCGCACGCCGGTACGATGCTCATCTAGATCGAAACGGGCAGGGGTGGGGCTCGCAAAAAAACAACGGACAGGGTAAAGAAGGACACAGACAGAACGCTCCGTCTGTGTCCTTCTTTACCCTGTCCGTTGTTTTTTGCGCTGTTTTAACCTTTTAAATATTACAATTCTGTATATGGCGATTTGATCAATACATAGAAATAGAGCTGCCAGTTTTTTTATTCCCAAATATTCCTTTTGTGACACTAACAAAAAAAAAAAAAAACATACCTTGAACCTTTTTGAACCGGTTACCGTTATATTTTTTTCCCGTTCGGTTCCGGTTCAGTTCCAAGATGGCGCCGAAGATTTCGGTTAGGTTCAGTTCCGGTTCGGCTAAAAATAGCGGTTCGGTTCCGGTTTTCGGTTCGGTTCGGTTCCGGGTCAACACCCTGATTTCGCGCGCACCGCGTGGCTATACAAGATAGCCACGCGGTGAAGTGAAGTGGACATGACTTCGACGCGCGCCACCAATTCGTTCGGAGCCTTTGGACTGAAAGTACAGAGCAGAACGTAATTTCGGCCTGATAACGTCATCAGAAGAATAAAAATCGATACATGATACAAAAAAGAGTATATACATGACTGACGGGGACGGCAGATCAGCAGCCATCGTTGTGGCCTTGCTGCTGGGCGCGTACCTTTGGATTGGTTTTTTCGGCATATGTATATGCTGCACCGCACAATTCGTTTTTCTCGCCAAGAACAAGTTGAAATGACCGGCAACAGGGTGCAATAATGAAACGAGCAAGTCGTGTGTAGGCAACACCACCTAGAATAATCAAAGGAGGTACTTTACTAGGTGAATACATTCCACTCGTCGCAAATACAATAGCCTCCGCGCGGAAAGGTTTTCTGGGCTTGGCGAGGGTCATCTATCGTCGGGGAGGTCTCGGCACGTCGTGGTCTCGGCTATCGGGCGATAAATGACGATGAAGATGATGATGATAGTCGTTCTTGATTTTGAGGCTGGTTTTTTCCTTTAAATTCAGTGCCGAATGGGCGCGCCGCTGGCCGTTCGATTGTGTCTTTTTATATATCTTATTTTATTCATACAAATATACGCGCATAAATAAATAACACAACGACGACGACGTTGAAAGGACACACCGGGCGACGACGGTACCTCAATCTGAGCCCAGGGCCTCGATTCCCCGGAGACGGCAGCTACTACTTTGACTGGGCTACCTCCTTGGAGCCTGATGCTTCCACCCCAGTGTACCCCAGCGAGCAACAGCGCCATCATGTTCCTGGGGCTCCGTCATGCACCGTTCGAACGGCGGACCAGATCGCCGTGGCACGCTGCTGACCCGCCCAACCCGCCTCCACGAAATCTGGACTTCTGCGAATCGGACTGCCATCCTCCCCAATACCAACAATCCATGTCGTCGTCGTCATGCATGTATATACTCATCACATTATCATGTCCACGGGGTATATTGTGAACATCATTTCGAAAAAGTATCGAACGAAATCACCACGCAACACATTTGACGTTATTTGACACCTCGAGACACTGTCTTGCACTGGCGCACCGACCGCCGGCGTAGCGTAGCGCGTAGTCGTGAAATGTCTGCGACTAGTAATAATAACAGCTTATTTGCAAAAAAAAAAAAAAAAAAAAAAAACTCGGCGCGGAGCGGAAAAATCTGGAGACGACACCACCGCGGCCGCCGCTAACATCTTGATGCGCATGCGCGTGGACTGACGCGGACCTCCCCTTCGTCAAGGCTGGATTCGGTTCTGTACCCATTCTGTATAATGCGAATGAGCGGAGTGTAATGTATTCCCTTTAGTAAAGTATTTGATCAAAGCTTTTTCATCACCTCCTTTCTCTTCATGACACGTCATCAGTCGGATCGCGCTAACTCAGTTATTGGGCCCGATCCGACCTTGGACGCGCTGATTGAACACGAGCCCCGGCCGAACACTGAAGCAGCACTCGTGCCCAATCTCAAGCCTTGAGCGATCTGACTATGATGACGGTGCGATCACGGTGTGGAGGCCTTCTGCTTATCAAAGTGGTGTTGATATAGGTCCAGTGTCTCGTTTTGACGTGACACGCTCGGTGCTCTCCACAAAGTCTTGACTGCGCTTGCAAAGAAGTGTTATCAAAGGCAGAACGCTCGCGCTCCAGGTGGTGTATCTAGAGGGTTTTTAACCAGTCACCGACTAGGGTGCCTTCATTTGCGCTTTTTTTAAGGTGATAACTTCTGACCATTTTGTTCTGAATGTTTTTTTTTTTTTTACTTTTCTGTTCCGGGGCGCGAGAAAGCGAGTTTCAAGGTACGAGCTCTTGGCATTTTTTTACCGGCTGTTTTTTTTTGTATTGTTTCTGAGAGCGCGTGCTGTCGCCATCGGGTGCTACAAAGATTGGCATCACCATAGACAGAGCGACATTGAGGCACCCCACCACCGACTATTCTTGTATCTCATCGAGTTGCTCGACTCGAGACGCATATGTTCCAACGCTATTATTCTCCGGGAACGAGTCTGTTTTGCACTGTTCAGTTGGCTCAGGTAAGCGGAGGAACACGGAGAAAATACAACCCCGACTGCGAAGACAAATTACCCAGGGGCCGAGGCCCCGTATTAGTGAGGGACGCGCCGCTAGCGTGATACGCTCGCATTACTGGCGACTTGAGTAATAATGTACGCGCTCGTACAGTGACTAATGATAGACTTTCGCATCGATTGCGTCTGTTTTGTGTTTCTCCGGCCGTTCTAATAAGTAAGTTGATGACAGGGCAGCTACGGTTCCGCTCTCTCCTAATATATTCTTCCAAGGTTACGCGGTGGGTTTAATCAGGCGGCCCGTTCGCCAATGGACGATGAGAGATAACGATTAATTTAGAGGGCGGCTGCAGCAGAAAGCGACAAAATTAGATATCTGGCCTTTAATCATCACTCCTTAAAGAAAGCATTCTTCTTTTCGAGAAAGAATAAAAACTATTGACCTACGTTTTTGTTTTCCGACTGCCGTTTTGCCAATGCTTCGCTATTGCGCTGCTAGCTCGCACGGCTGGTTTTCTAGGAGTGATGCGAAAGGAGGAAGCGACGCCGATGGGTTTGCCTGCGCTCGTCGGCTCCGGCTCGCTTCGCAGCTTGGCCTTTCGCAACTTGGCGTGGTCTCTTGCCACTGATCGCTGCTTCATGGTGGGTTGACGAGAGAGACGGCGTGGCTCTCCCCCTCGCCTCGCCTGCTCCCCTGTAGACTGCGAGGCGCCGATATACGCGCGGCGTCTTATTGGTTAGTGAAGGAGACAAATGAGCGCTACGCCGGTACACCTCAAAGCAGAAGTTGATATTTCAAGCGCGGTCCTCTCAGCACGGTCGCTAATCCTGCAGCCAATATTAAAATGAAACCCGGCTGCGAACTGTCTCGATTCGCCTGTCAAGTTTTTAACCTGGAGTTCTGTAAATAAAAGTACGCATATACGTCTTTGTCCTCGGGCACTCTGGAAACGCCGGAATTGTTCAACATTTAATTTAAAGGCTGCAACATTTATTTGGTAGCCTATGACGTGTCTCAGCCTGCTCAGTGCGAATTATTTTTGTTTTCAAACATTAGCAGTGGCAGATAAAAAAAAAACTAGAAGCGTTCGCGCTCTCAACATACAGCTGTACTCGTTTGCATGTCAAGTTCATGACGTTGCGAAAGCTAGTGACGAGAACTTGAGGCTTAGTCAATATTCCGTTCACCCTTAAACTGACAGGCTAGTGGAAGCTACGTGCTCTTTGGGCCAATCAGTTGTCGAGCCATCGCCACGTGATCAGGCTCCCACCCACACCCACGCGTGAGTGCCTTTATTACGCAGAGTTTCCAGCTGGTCAATCGGGCTCACGTGGTTTATGGGCTACATTCGCAAAACGAGCTGCGTGGAGGAGACGAACGCGTTGTTCGTCTGTAAGCGCCTCAGCCTTTCCGCCCGCTTTCCTCCTCGCTATGCAACAACGCAGCGCATGCGCACTTACGACCAATCAGCGCAGGAGGCGTCCGTCATTAAATGCCAAACGCTCCCCATGGTTTGAGATGGAGCCTCTCTACAATATTGGCTCCCTCCCCGCATGCAGGGTGCGGGGTCAGAGGATGAAAGGGATGTGGTTGATAGGTTCGACAAACCCGTAGGTGCCACCGCTCTATTATGTTGGGGGTGGGCAGAGACTGATTTGCGGGATATAACGAGAAAAAGAACCGCAGGTTCAAACCACATACTCCGGCAAGCATAGTTGAGCAACTTGCTGAGCAATTTATATGCCGAAATTGTTTTTACAATTTCTAGGGCTCACGTGCTGGAGTTGGCAATGCGCCGGTCATATGCTACCCTTCATGAATATTCTTTGTTCGGCGATTCCCGTCACCACTGTGATCTGTTACGAGTCACCACCCCAATGTCCTTCGAGGCTTGGCTGACTGCCGACTGCTGACTGCTGCTGCATACAGCTTTCAAGGGATATCCACAATAAACACAACGTTTATCGTACACTTCAAAATGTGTGTTCACTGTGAAGAGCCAGTTGTACCTCACCTGTTCTACATTGTCTCTCACCAAAACTAGAACGACGAAATGATATGATCGACGGTAGATCGCGCGTATATCTGCAGCCCCGCACAACGTTTAGTGAGTTTGTGATTGCTGGAGCAAATGAACCTCAAATATTTTTTCTTGGGTGCAATACACTTACCTGTATTACATGTATGCACGCTTATGAATGCCCCTTCCTGTGTCAAGATTTATTTTTACTGTCAGTGGGACATTTTTCCTGTTTCCTTGTCGCATTGCCGATGTCGGACCTCATTGTGCGCTTGGACATCTAGCCCTGAATACCCAGCCCCCTCCCCGTGATCATTTCCGTCCTTGAATATATAGACTAGAATCCTGGGATTTAAGAAGAAAAATTTTGATAGCTTTAATGGTAGAAAATACGTTCTTTTTTCTCCATTGTTTATGTTTATGCCGATTGGTACTGAACACAAGGCTCAGCCAAACGCTGACGCCGCACTCATGTTCAATTTTTTTTTCGCACATCTTCCTATGATGACGCAAACTTGTAGCGCACAGGATTTGATTATTTTTGGTTGTGTTGCATTCATACGACAGTGGCGAAAACCTCACGTGTGTCACGTTCTCGATCACCAAGATGATTAACTTTGAACTCTAGCGGCGCTAGAAATGGGTAACGAACCAAACGTCTTGCAACTACTTTGAAGCTTAAAAGGGGTCCAGCTTTTTCCGCCACGAGGGCCGGAAATATATTTAATCAGCCTCTTTCTAAGCGAGGTAAGGTATCGTGCTCAGAGGGTTTTTCACTAAGGGGAACGAAGGACGGAGCTCTCCTACTATGAAACGTAATTTGCAGATGAAAATAAAGCGAAGGAACACTCTACGTCGCCTGCTAACAGATAAAAAAGAAAGTGTTTCGTTTGCTACCAACCGTAGCAAACAAAGCCGTTGCTAGGTGACACTGGGGGCGCATGGGAATATACCAAATGAAGGTGTGCATGGGAGACACGGGCAGGGTGTCTTGAGGGTAAAGAGGCGATCAGTAATTTGAAATCTGAAAAACCACTAGACACAACTGAGTATACACGATGGGCGAGAAAGGTGAATAAGCATATATGTACATGAAACGTTTGAACACTAAATCAACAAACCTATCTCGAAAACAAACACTCAAATACCAACAGTCAAGCGCGGGGGCAGAACAGAGTACCTCTGGGAAAAAGGAAAAGAAGCTGAGAGAAACATGTGGGAAGAAAGAATGCAAAAAAAAAAATCTGCTTTAACTATGTATAGAGGACGAAAAGAGGAAGCAAGAAAGAGACATTGGTATAGTAATTCACGGGGGAGCTCGTTTTTACTCGAGGTTAGAACAGGAGTATTACGGACTAGAAAATATAGGACAAATATGAGGAAATTAATACGCGGTGTGCCGTATGGCAAGGGGAAGACGAGCCAATAGAACATGTGGTGTTGAGGTGCACAGAGTTTGTTCCCGCCATCCCGTTGGGGGCGACGAATTTGGCTGGAGCACTGGGGTATCGAGACGAGAATGAAAGAATGGATGATAAGTGCATTTTTATAACAAAGAGGAGATTGGAAGATTGGTGGAACTTATCTAGGGAGAATTGAATGACGTACAACTGTCTGACACAACTGGGGACAGGCGGGACAAAGAAAAGCTTGGGCTGCCTCCAGCGTGGCTTCGGCCCAAAATCTCCACCCCGTCTCCCGGTGGGCCCAGTGCCGGGGTAACGCCGACTTGACCAGATGAAAATTAGTGACTCCCTCGCCGGGCGCAAGAGGTGGGGAGGGAAGTTTTCTGTATCTTCTTTCCCGATCCCCCGAAGGTCATCCTGGTGATATCCCACACCGCCTGGTTATAGTTACGAAATTGCAAAGGGTAAGCAAATTGGCGAAGGAAAGAAATCATACTTTTGGTTCTTAACTTCTAGGCTAGGTGGCGCAGGCTGTCACCCAATATAAAGGGTACAGACGTTAGCATTCATCCATCCATCCGTAAGTCACGGCGAAGTGAGATCGGGCGCCGGATGAAATTGTGATCTTCTGATACTTCACATTTATAGAGCTCGACAACCCGCACTTCCTTTGCAAATCTAAAGGTGTTCCGCTGCCATGCAGAGGCTGCAAATAGCAGGTGGATAAAGAAAGGACAAGCATATTAGAGGACGCAAGAGCTCTATCACGGTGTGTCGAGAATTTCACCGAAATTCTGCCTCATTCTAGACTGGCTAACGGATCGAATTTTTTTATTCACCGATTACGCGGGCCCAGCAGGAGACTCCGACACCACATCCGATCTCCGAAAGCTGTCGATCTGACCTTGACGAGAATGGAACCCCAAGAATCTTTTTTGCAGACAAGCTAATGTACGAGTGTACCATCAGTGTCCCTCTATTGTCCTGTGGTTCATTCTAACGAACGTCTCAACCACTGATCTCTATTGTAGTAGACTTGATCACGGGTCGAGGCTTGTCTTGCTGGGGTTGAGCGGCACCACTGGCAACCATTGATTGACACCAGCTAATGCATGGGAATCTATGGGTGAAACGGGAATAAGTTCAGTTTCGTAACTTACTGGGTTGTCTCGACTATGAAACTTTTATCGTCTCTTCCGTAAAATTACAGTGAATATTCTCGGCGCTAATGTCAAATGTTTTAGAATACCAATCTTTTATTTAAATGACTCATTTCTGGTTGACATAGAAGTTTGCGGCTTTGTTGGACGTAAACTGTGATGCGATTCAATGAGACAAGTGTTGCCAAGAGACAATGTGGAGTCGTTCGTCATCTTGAAGTCATAAAAGCTTAGCAGACGATAAGTTAGAAGGCCTTTACGGGGGACATTCGCATCGTTTCAAACGCTTGTACAGAGTACTTCGGGTGCAAGCTTTTGCGTTGAACTGCAGTCAGGGCTTTTGTGACGAATTAAAACTCGTAGCGTGTTCTTCATTTGTTGAACGTGTAATTTATTTAGCAATAAAAGCAAGCGACGCAGTCACAGTCGGTGGTTATCCTGCACATTTGATTTTTTTAATCGGCGTTCGACCACTTGATAAATACTTATTTGATTTCGAAACACTTGATATAATGATCTCTGCGCATCATCATATACTCACCCTCGAGCACGGCCTGCAAACTTCAATATTTCTACATTTATGGGCTTCCCTCATAGACTGCCGTGTATTGCCTGGTGCCAAGCAATGGCCACCGTTGGTGCACGGACGGGATCCTGAACCGCGATCCAGCCTATGCAATGGAGATCAACGGGCTCAACTATCTAAATATTGTGACGGGGGAAGTCGAAGAGACGATAAATATTGAACTGAAAATATAGGTTTAATTGGCGAACCTCTGCCAAAAACAAACATAAGAACAAACGTCGAGCAAAGCAGCAGCGAGCGTCGACGGCGGCAGTAGCGAGCAGCGGTGAGTCGGCGTGACAGCTGGTGCGAAAGTGAATGTGCCTCGTCGTCGGGTGAATCTGAGTGAGTCGGCAAAGCCGCACGCGGGTCCTTTTACACTACGCACTGAATCTCGAATATTCGACCTAGAACGTTCGGGAGTGAGCTAAGACGAGACTGGCTAGGAAAGATCATTCCGGCCTCCCGTATTTTTTACACTCGGGGTACGAGGAAACACGAATCGTCTAGAAGTACTGCGTTCTTTCTCGGTCATGCACGTAGCAATATGAGGCCCGGTGGTGAGACAGAGAGAGCCTAGTAATATGGAAAATAACCTGGCTGCGTTCATATAACTCAGACACTGGTCCTAAAGTCACGAAAAAGCTACGCTTCAGAGTAGCGACACCTAACCCAAGCAGCACAGAGTTGGCCAATCATTGGCCAATGGCTTTCAATGGTCATCTCGCCAGTGGCCAGAGAGTGGCAAGCCACTGGCCGATGACTGGCCTTTCTCTAGCCATTGGCCAATGGTCACTGGCCATCAGCCATCGGCCAAGCATTGGCCGATGAATGGCCGCTGCTTGGGAAGGCCATATTGGTGCTTAAAGCGGCGGTTACACCGCCGCTCCGCAAAAATAAACTAGACATTGTTCAGCGGCGGTTACACCACCGCTCCGCAATGTCTCGTTTATATTTTCTGTGAAAGAAACAAGCTTAGGCCTTATCGCGGACACCCGGTACATACAGGGTGTTATTTTTTATTCGAAACAGATTTCTAAAAAAGGCGTCTTTACTGCTACGTGAATGCCGTCTTCACTATGTGTTTCTTGAGCTCGGCGGACATTCGAGAGGCGAACAACCGTCACAGTCTGGTGAGTCATTAACTAAAATCTGTTAATTAACTTTTTAATTATTGGTTTTATGAACCATGTTGCAATTGTAATTTTGAAGCCAGCCGTGCTGGAAGGCTATACCAACTTACACATTTAAAAAAAAATGCAACTGGTTTGGAGATATCCGTCGACAATTTCTCCCCTTTCTATCATCCGATTCCGAAACTGAAAGTTCCAAGTGCGCCGGAAGCGCTGATCACGTGACGCTTGTAGAAGAGACGGTTTCGTGACGTACAAATGGTCATGATCTCATATCTGCACTGCGGCTGTCACGGTGCGGCTCGAGGTATGCAAACTCGCGGGGGCGGTCTTTAGCGCTCTCGCTTTTAATGCGTCATTGCCCTCGGAGCTTCACTCGCGATTGTTTGTCGGCGGGGAAGGCGCTTCGCCAAATAGCGTAGGCGCACGAACGCTGACGAGGGCCCTAATCTGGACACTTGGAGAAAAAGTCGGCGAGAAATCTGGCGGCTTCGATCGCCAGATTTCTCGCTTTGATCGCTTTGATCGGCCTAATACCGCCAAGTCGTCCTCCTCCTCCCCCTCCCCTCCTCCTCTTCTTCCTCCTTCCCTCCCCCCCCGTCCTCCTCTCCCTGCTCCTCCTTTCCGCGCGGTGCATTATGGGACATTTCCCATAATGCACCGCGCGGTTACGCTGAAGGCGACGCCGCTCAAGCCGGAAACGGGCGCCGAAGAGCTGCGCTCTAAAATGTAATAAAGTATATGACAAACAAAGTTATGTTGCTTGTTCTAGATAGCCTTATTGAAACTTGTTGGATATAAGCATCATCCGGAACGGATTTCAGCAAAGTTTTTTCTCTTGGAATCAGTCCAAAACCACAGAAAGCACGTACGAGCAAGCAGGCATGTTTTATTACCTTAGAAACCCTCGCATTTGCCCTACAACCTCACGTCAGATGATCAGCACTTCTCTACGTTTTTCTAAGGTCCATGGTGCAGCCGTATGACTCGGCTGGACCTTTCTCGAGCTTTTGCGATGCCGACTGGACTCGATTTTTTTAGATGCACTACAGGGTGCTTTTAAGCGCTGAATTCGTCATTCTCGTGTTTCAAACGTCACAGTATTTTGGTCAACAACGTCAGTAAGGTCCCGCGCGTGATTGAAACAAAGGGAGGCGCTGTTGATAGCCTTCAATACCCTGGGAAATAACGGTTATACAATTACTAGGGTTGTGTGCTACTGGTGTTTATTTTGTTATTGAATTTGGGAATATTTTTTACGGGGTTTATTTTTCTTCACAAAACCGGTGTTTGTGCGTAAAGTGGTTAAGATATATCACATTTACACAAAAACACCGAAGATGTGAAAAAAAATAAACCCAACAAAAAATGTAACCCCAAATTTGTCAACAAATTAACACCAAAAACACGGAACACTATAAAAGACCTACTAAGTCCCACGATTGACATAATGGGGAGGTCCCTTTGTACCAATCCCCCCTCCACCGCCCCCCCCCCTCCCCCAACCTCGAGATAACTCTTACAATTACTTTGTTAAACCATGTTCGACCTTGGTCAACGAACTGGCACCTTGGCCTAGTTCTCCGTTCTGCGAATTGGCTTAGGGCGAATTGCATTTTTTTAAGCATGAGCGCCGAAATATACCTATTTTCTGTATAACACAAAACAATTTACGCCCAAAACATCAAACGTATAAAAAAATATACTCGCCGAAATAAACAAAGAAGAAAACGAACAACACAGAATTCTACATATAATTGCACGTTAGAGATGAGCTTTCACTGATGCCACACCCGCGGTCCAAACCCTTTCTCTCTGAACAAAGGCCCAGCTCCGTAAGGCGGACGCAAGACCGGATTACTGCCCTATTCCCCGACTCGGGACGTCTGGAAAGCGCCGATCCCTTGGGAGGATTTGCGGTCCCATATATCCGTCCCGTAATTAAAGGAGGGTTCGCTCTCGATCAGAGCGCGTTTTAATTGGAGTCGTAATTCTTCCCCCGTGGCGGACGGAATTGCGCAGCTTCTAACGAAACGCGTATCATCCTTTTCGATTTGCCGCCATTATTTGTCCCTTTCACAATCTCCCCCTCTCAGAGAGTTAAAAGGATATTGACCTTGGAGGAGTAACACTCCCGATACACCAATGATGAGCACAAAAATGTTCCTCTTCCGAAACGGGATGCCACCTAGAGTCACTGACAGCAGGGATTGTCCGATGATATGCGGAAGTTACCAAGGTTGGCTGCTGGTCACGTAGAAAGGGCCCAAATATAGTCATATCTAATTTTTCATTTATTAAAAGCAGCCTCAATTTTTGTCAAAACAAATGATGAGCAGCAATACGAATCTGCACGCCAAACTTAGAAAGTCTAAATGGCTGGTCAATGCGTGACGCCATATCAGGCACGACATCGTCAGATTCGCTGGCGTTGACTTATTTCCGGTTGTGATGCGCATGGCTTATGGTGCGTATACAAAGAACATCGTCAACCAACTGAGGGTTTCTTAATACCATCAATATTGCAATATAAATAAAGGCGAGAACATAAAAGTCAAGGACGGGCAAGACGTTTCCCTGTTCGGGAAACGCCTTGTCCCGCCGTGTTTTTTTTTATGTTCTTGCCTTTATTTATATTACCCATAGCAGCACGCTCTCCATTCCAAGCATCAATACTGTGTTTCGTAGAACGGAATTAATTCACTGAAACGGCAGTCGATAGCTCCCATGGCTCTCTTTACCTGATATTACGTCAGTTTCTGCTGTTGCCAGCGAAAACGTGGCGTGTTTTACGGATGGAATCTGACACTTGGGATCTGTTTGAAAATAATTACTTATTCGGGTGACGATACAAAATTCTGATATTGTGCGGAAGATGATCTTTAAAGCAGTGACACTATAATTTGATTATTTTTTTAAAGACGCGTTTTATCGGACAATCTTTTCAAAAGATCCAGGACCTGGAGAGTTCCAAGCATCTAATTTTTGCTTCCACAACCATTGAGATTGCGGAATTAGCCCATAAGAACGCGGCTCGAACACAGAGATACAAGGTATAAGCAACACCGGTAGTGTTCGTCATTATCTTCTGTGGTTTGGAAAGTTCCGTTCTATTTTTGTCTGAAAGAGGGGGACAGTGATAACGAACTTTAGTCTATAAAAGGGTTACGTCCTTGTCCGGCCCACCTCTATCAGTTGGATTCCGCAAGGTGATCAGTGTTGTCGGTGAATTCCTGAGGTGCAATGGATACGTCGATGCGCGAGTCATTCATTCCACCCAGGAAAGGTTGTGGGAGAGGGATGGGGGAACAGTGGGTAGGTTGCAATACCAGTAGGTGTCAAGAATGGAGGGCCTAGTTTCCGCATTTAGGGCAGGTAGTGGAATCGGGACATTTGTAAATATTGCCACGCGCAGCTGGCGAAGTAGGCAGCGCGGCCGTGGCCTAACGACGTCAAGGCGTGGTTAGAAGATAAGGGGTTTTTTGTTCCGTGGTCTATCAACTGTATTCTGTGTAAGAGGCCAGAAACTGTGGAGCACGTATTCCTAGAATGCTGGGATGCGGTGTTTCACTGGGACATCCTCCAGCGCACTCTTAAGAAACAGTTTCCCTTAACCGCGCAAGGCATTCGTTTTTTGTCAATCGTGAAGGATGCAGGAATCCCCTATGATATGTTTATGGTTCTCAGTCTTCACAGCATTTGGAAAACTAGGATGGCTGTGCTCCACGCGGACGTGACCGTCCGCGACGTTAGGGAGAATTTCATAATTTCATAACCGGAGCCCCCGGAATGGATGTCGGTGTTGAATGAATTATTGTCGATAAAGAGATTTTAATGCAATCACGTCTGCCAATATCTAGCCGGCGTGTTTTAGCCTTTGTCGTTTGTGTGTGAATGTCCAAGCAGGCAATAAAGAAAAAAAAAAAGCGGCCGTGGCCTAACGATTATCGTGTTTACCTCCCACACGAAAAGTAAGGGTTCGATTCCTGGGAGCGACGTGTATTTTTTTTATTCTTGCAATTTCGTGTTCTGATAAATTCGAGAATCCTGTTGCTTGTTCGAGGTCCGAATGTTCTCCGCGCCGAACCTTCTACGCCGATTGTTCCAGAATTCCACGCGCGTACATAAGGGGCTTCCCGTGCCGATGCGGAGTCAGTTTCACCCCAGCGTTCGACTCTGCTGTCTCGCCGACTTCGACGCCCGCGACACTCTTCTTTCTTCTGTTCCCTTTTTATTTTTGCGCACAAGTTCAACCCATTAAACGTTTAGTTTCTTCAATTATTATCGCCTCATCAATTGTCATTCCTGACATTCTGGTGGAGGTGCGGGGTATAGCTTTCTATGCCCGTTGAGCGTACACCTCCGAAGACATCCCGGCCAAGTGAGGTGCTCAGCCCCGGAAGGCTACCCTTCGCAGAAGACGCCGTCGCCCGAGCACGCCGTCGTACCAGAGGCCAATCCCCGGAACTGGGACCCCTGCCGCAGAAACAGAAGAAGACGACCGCGAGGATGACCGCTCCACCCGTTGTTGCCCTGCCCGTCGCTGCCCGTACGCCTGTGTCCTTCCATGGCGAGCCTTATGAAGACGTCGAGGACTGGCTACAGCAGTACGAGCGAGTGGCTCAGCACAACCGATGGACGGAAGAACAGCGCCTACAATGTCTTTACTTCGCGCTCGAAGGAACGACCAGGCATTGGTTCGAGAATCGCGAAACTTCTCTGACCTCGTAGACCGCCTGCAAGGATGCTCTGGGACGGACATTCACCAACCAATATCGACGGGAGAGGGCCGAGGACCTTCTACGAATGATACCCAGGGCGCAAGCGAGACGATCACCAGTTTTGTCGAAGATGTTCTGCGCCTGATCGCTCGCGCCGACCCTCAAGCCACCGACGAAAAGAAGCTTCGGATTCTGATGCGAGGCGTAAAGGATGACATCTCGGTGGCCTTGTCCGCAACCCCCAGCCAACGTCAAAAATTTCATCTAGGAAGCCACAAACATCGAACGTGCCCTTCAAGCACGTGCCTCCCATTACCAGCGTCTTCCCGGCGTCGCTGCCCTCTCGACTTCCAGCTGCAACGGCCCGGACCTCCTCGACATCATCCGGGCCGTCGTGCGGGAGGAACTCAGGAAGCTTCTTCCTGCTGCCGCAAGCCCGAATTCGCCCTCAATCGCCGATATTGTCCGGGAAGAAGTTCAACAGGCGCTGCAGCACCAAGTTCTTGTCAGCGCCGCTCCCGAACCACCAACGCTGAGCTACGCCGCAGCAACCGGACGACCACCGCCCCCTGCTCACCCGTATACGGTGCCACCCCGACGTGAACCTAGAGCGCCGCAGTTTCCCCGACGCCAGGAAAATCGGCCGCACGCCCACCCAGACCAAGCAGCGCCACGAAAGACCGACGTGTGGAGGACGGCCGATTGACGCCCGTTGTGCTATCACTGCGGTGAAGCCGGCCACATTTACCGTCGATGCCCCAACAGACAACTGGGGCTGCGCGGGTTCCACCCGAACGACCCGCGCCCAAGGTACGACGAACGCCCTCGCGACATCGAGGAGTACCTCCGACGCTTGTCCTCTGCAGTGTCGTCTCTCCGCCGTGAAGCCCGCTCCCCATCGCCCCGACGTTCAGCGTCCCCAGCGCCACGACCCCGCCGAGAGAGCCTGTCTCACCTGCGTCGCCGGGAAAACTAAGTGCGGCAACGCCTGGAGGTGACGTTGCCGAAAACGACGGAAGCAAAGAGCCTCCAAGAACACCGGAGCACTCCCACTCTCCCGACGCCGCCCGTCGCACCGACGCCCCTGCAACGGTGTCCAACAACCTAAACGTTGTTATCGACAACCTCGACGCATCGGCACTCGGGGACACCGGAGCAGACTACTCAGTCTTGAGTGGGAGGCTCTCTCGCCGCCTGCGAAAAGCGACAACGCCGTAGGACGGACCCCAAATACGAACCGCCGGAGGGCATCTCTTCACACCAGTCGGGAGATGGACCGCTCGCGTCGAGATCCACGGTGAGACGTGCCCTGTGAGATTCGTCATTCTACAAGACTGTGCCAGAGACGTCATTCTCGGCATGGACATTTTGTGTGAATACGGTGCCGTCATCGACCTTGGTGAAAACAGATTGACGCTGCGGACGCCTGTTCCACCTTCAGAGAAACCCCAAACACCGTCAGCCGCCGTCCGAGTCGCTGCCGATTACGTGAACCTGCCGCCGCGATCAAGTGTTGTCGTACCCGTCGTGACCGATGCAGCTACCTGCGGCGAAGTTGTTCTGGAAGGCAACCTTTAATTGCTCCTGGGAAGAGGAATAGGCGTCGCAAGAGGAGTGACTAAACTTCAGGATGAGCGCACCGTGGTCCTCGTGACAAACGTCCGACAAGAAACGCAACACCTCACAAAAGGTGCCGCTCGGGGCCACGTTGAGGAACTTCGGAACTCCGCCGAAATAGCCGCGATTGCTGAAGAATCATTGCCACCTCAGCAAGACATTACGCCGCCAGCGCAGCTTGACATAGACCCCAAGATTCCAGGCCCGAAAGGACAGCAGCTGAGTGACCTTCTCGCCGAATACAGCGACTGCTTCGTGACGTCGTCGAAGGTGCGCCAAACCACAGTTGCGAAGCATCGCATCGTCACCGAGGACGACGCGCTACCTGTGCACCAATCGCCGTACCGAGTCTCCATAAAAGAACGGGAGGTCATAAACAGCATGTGGAAGAAATGCTGAACGTCGAGATAACCCAGCCTTCAAGCCGTCCGTGGGCCTCTCCAGTCTTGCTGGTTAGGAAGAAGGACGGAACGCTTAGCTTCTGCGTGGACTATCGGCAGCTGAACGCGGAAAACGAAGAAAGACGTCTATCCACTCCCCCGAATCGATGACACGCTAGACCGGCTGCGCCACTCTCGATTCTTTTCATCGATGGACCTGAAGAGCGGCTACTGGCAGATCGAAGTCGACGAACGGGACCGAGAGAAGACAAATTTCGTCACGCCGGATGGCAGGAACGAGTTCAAGTTGATGCTCTTCGGCCTATGCACGGCGCCGGCAACTTTCCAGCGTGTCATGGACACAGCACTGGTAGGGCTGAAGTGGCAGAGCTGTCTCGTCTACCTTGACGACGTCGTAGTGTTTTCATGTGACTTCGACGAGCACTTGCGACGACTCCGAGCTGTTCTCGAAGCCATTCAGACCGCCGGACTCACACTCAAGCCGTCAAAGTGCCGCTTCGCCTATGACGAACTGAAGATCCTAGGCCACGTGGTTAGTCACAAAGGCGTCCGCCCAGACCCCGAGGAGACTCGCGCCGTCGCGGCATTTCCAGCGCCCACAGACAAGAAGGCCGTGCGAAGATTCCTTGGCTTTTGCGCCTACTATCGACGCTTCGTTCGCGATTTCGGTAAAATGTCCGCACCGGTCACAAACCTTACGAAGGACGCCGAGAAGTTCGAATGGGACGAGCAGCAGCAGCAGGCATTCGACGAGCTGAAACGACGACTCCAGACTCCTCCTGTGCTTGGACGTTTCGATCAGGATGCGGAAACCGAGATTCACATGGACGCAAGTGGCGCGGGACTGGGCGCAGTACTGGTCCAAGTACAAGAAGGCATCGAGCGCGAGTCATCGCCTGCGCAAGTCGGACACTGTCCAAGGCGAATAAAAATTATTCCACGACAGAGAAAGAATGCCTTGCGGTCGCCTGGGCAATCATGAAGTTTCGTCCGTACTTGTACGGGAGCCCGTTCCGCGTGGTGACGGACCACCACTCGTTTTTCTGGCTTCCGAACCTCAAGGACCCGTCAGGACGCCTCGCTCGATGAAGTCTCCGACTACAAGAGTTCAACATGACTGTGGTCTACAAGTCAGGCCGCAAGCACAGCGACGCCGACTGCCTGTCCAGAGCCCCCGTCGAAACCCCTTGCTCCGGCAGCGACGACAATGACGACGAGTGCTTCCTAGGAGCAGTGAACACCGACGACATGGCACGACGTTGACGGGACGATTCTGAGCTGCGCGCATTAATCGGGCACCTGGAAAGGGGCGGGAGTACCGTGCCACCTGTCTTCTCACGAGTACTGCCGACCTTCACCATTCGACAAGGTGTACTCTACAAAGAGAACTTCGGGGACAACACACCGTGGTTGCTGGTAATCCCGACCGACCTTCGGGAGGAGATCTTTCAAACATGTAACGACGACCCGACGTCCGGACACCTCGGTTACAGACGAACACTGGCCCGTATTCGTGAAAAGTATTACTGTCCAAAGCTCCCCAAAGCCGTCCACTTCTACACCCGTCGTGCCACGAGTGCCAGCGACGTAAGAAACCGCCGGCGAAGCCGGCAGGTCTCCTGCAGCCGATTGCCCCCCCCCCCCCCCCTGACCGCGCCAATCCAGCAGATCGGAAGGAATCTACTTGGCCCTTTTCCGCCGTCAGCGTCGGGAAACCGCTGGATAATCGTCGCCACAGATTATCTCACGCGGTGCGCCGAAACGAAAGCCCTTCCTTCAGAGACTGCGTTGGAAGTCGCCAAGTTTTTCATCGAGTCCATCGTCCTCCGGCACGGCGCTCCCGAAGTTCTGATTGCAGATCGCGGATCATCGTTCATGGCACAGATGACCCAAGAAATCTTCCGGCTCAGTCACACCAGCCATTGTCGTAGCACTGCGTACCAGCCGCAGACCAACGGGCTGATGGAGCGACTCAGCAAGACGATCGCCGACATAATCTCTATGTACGTCAACGTAGAGCACAAGACGTGGGACGAGGTGTCGCCCTACGTCACGTTCGCCTACAATACTGCAGTTTGAGAGACCACTAGATTCACACCTTTCCAGCCTGTACATGGTCGGAAGGTAACGACCATGCCGGACGCCATGCTGCCCCATGAGCCATGTGACAATGAGAGCGACGACGCCCAAGTGGTTGCTCAACGGGCCGAAGAAGTCCTCCAGCTCGCCCAACTCCTGCTGCAAGACCAGCAACGCGTCGACGCGGGCCGCTACAACCTTCGTCGCAGAAACGTCCACTTCCAGCCCGGAGACAGGGTGTGGGTGTGGACGCCCATGCGTCGCCGCGGCCTCAGTGAGAAACTGCTGAAATGGTACTTTGGACCATACAAGGTACTTCGTTGCCTCGGCGAGCTGAACTACGAGGTGATACCCGACGGAACAAGAACATCATCACGCCGCCCACCACGACCTGAACTCGTCCACGTCGTGCACCTGAAGCCGTACTACGCTCAATAGGACTATGGACCTTTTGTGTTCTAAATGACTCTTTAGTTTGCCGTTCTTTTTATTTCCTTTGTTTTGTTTTGTGGAGCATCGAAGCGATGCACTTCTTGAACGGGGGAGTAATGCCGCACGCGCAGCTGGCGAAGTAGGCGGCGCGGCCGTGGCCTAACGGTTATCGTGTTTGCCTCCCACGAGAAGAGTAAGGGATCGATTCCTGGGAGCGACGTGTCTTATTTATTCTTGCAATTTCGTGTTCTGGTAAATTCGAGAATCATATTGCTTGTTCAAGGTCCGAATGTTCTCCGCGCCGAACCTTCTACGCCGATTGTTCCAGAATTCCACGCGCGTACATAAGGGGCTCCGCGTGCCGATGCGGAGTCAGTTTCGCCCCAGCGTTCGACTCTGTGTCTCGCCGACTTCGACGCCCGCGACGCTCTGCTTTCTTCTGTTCCCTTTTCATTTTATGGCACAAGTTCGCCCCATTAAACGTTTAGTTTCTTCAGTTATTATCGCCTCATCAATTGTCATTCGTGACAATATGGTGGAAGATATGGTGCGATGGTAGGGAGTTGGTCTGGGCTTGTTTGACCAGAGAGGCTTGCTCTTTCAACAATGTTTTTGGGAATGAGTGCACATGGTCCGCTATTGCCGTTATTTTTTTAGTTTCGACTTCCGTAGGCCTCGGTTTGTGTTCTCTACATTCCCCGCTGAGTAGGCGGTCGGCTATGACGATGCAGGTCCCGAGGAGTTTTCGCGGGTGAAACTATAGGCTGTAGGGAGGTGGCCGAGGAGTCGTCAAGCTGCATTTATGCAGCTTTCTTCCTCGGTCTCTTTCTATCATGGATGTGATGGAGAAGCAAAATTTATTATTTATTTATTTATTTATGCCCGTTAGCGCGTGTTGTGACGAAGGCGATTATGCCGCGCGTGACATCGTGGCTGACGTCCGTAAAGTAGGTATCATGCTCCTTCTTCTACAGGTATTGTATTAATTTTTGAGGGCTTTATAGTGTAAGTTAATTTATTTGTGATATTGATTGTTGATTTCCAATGTACTCTCCGCATGAATTTTTACGAGGAATTAAATGCGAGGAATTGAAAAAAAAATACTAATTACCGTAAAAAGTAGCGAATTACTTTCGAAGTTACTTTTGAAGTTACTTTTATATGTTCTTTTATGGTAGAACCAGTACACAGGTTTCGATCCGCTAGCGAAATTGTGCCAGCCAAATATGAATCTGCTTGCTTTTCCACAGAAATCCTTTAACAGCTGGTTCTCTTTCTGCGTGCCTAATTGTTTTGTACTTCCTTGTTTGTTTGTTCATTGATGTATTGCAAATGTGTCATTTCTACTTTCAGGTTTAACACTGCATGAGCTTGATTTTTAGACAGTGTTCGCTTGTTTAGAGTGTTGCGTAAAGTACATCTAAAAAGTACTTGAAGTACAAAGTAAATTAGAGGTTATGTACTTCAAGTAAAGTAGTAAGTAGACCGGGTGCAATGTACTTGAAGTAACGTACTCTAAATGCAATATATTTCAAAGTAAAGTACAAGTACTTTTAACACAATCTTTCATGATGCCCTTTCATTCCCTGTACAGTGTTTTGTAACTGCTAGCATTGCTCCAGGGGTAATCGGAGATGCACCGGATTTTTTACGGAAATGGCAGCAAATATTGTATAAAGTCAGGTCGCCACAGAGCAGTTGTTTACTCTCGCTGACGAGCTATTTGAAACAATCAACTTATAAGGCACCTATTTGTGTTCGTCTTACAGCCGCCATTACTTCACTCAGAGAAATGACCAGATGACGCCTCGAAAGAGCGCGTTTTCACACGACGATACGCCATTTTTTTGTTTTCAAATTCGGGGAATGTGCATTGAAGTCGGGAGTTTGTTTACCTCGCAGAGTACAATTACATGCTCAGATAATATACTTCAAGTAAAGTACAAGTTTTCTAAACAGTGGTACTTTAAGTAACATGTACTTATAGTACGTCCCAGCACTGCTTGTTTATTTTTCTTATATAAAAACGTTGGGGGAATTACTAAGGTTTCTCGAACGATCTTCGAATATTTGAAGATCTGCATATTCTGAGTTTTGGGAGGAAAGGCAACGCAAAAAGGTCCCCTTTGACTTGCCCTTTAGCACGCGATTGTTCGAGTGCAGCACAAACTACGGGAGAACCAGATGAGCATCAGAGCAGGTGCTGCATTTTGTTGCCTCCTTTGAGTAAGGATGCAGTGTGTGCACCTCTTGTAGTGGGCGAGAATTTATACGTTGGGGAGAAGCGAGGACCAGCCCTTTCTTCAAATGGGTGAAGTCTCCTTGAGCTTCGGGCACAAAGAAAGGCCAGTCTTCGGCGCTAATCCCGCAGTTACTCGGCCTCTCTTGCGTCGTGTCTGTTCGCTCCCCGCGCCTCGTAGAAGTGTTGTTACAGTGTGTGTGTGTGTGTGTGTGGGGGGGGGGGGGGGGGGCTAGTGAAAATTTTGGGGGGTTTCGGAATTTCAAACTATTTTCTCCCCCCCCCTTCCTTCGCCATATGCTTCCCCCTCTTTGCATATATCAGCTGATCTTCCAACATCTTATCTCTTTTATGCAGGAATGTTTGTTGACAGGCAAAACAGCCACTAAAATTCGAAATTAATTTGTAATTTGAGTAGAAGTTAATCGGAAAAAGTAATTAAAGTAAACTACTAATTACCGAAATAAAAACGTAATTGAAAGTTACAAAACTACTCAGAAAAGTAGTTAAACTACAGTAACTTGAGTAGAGTAGTTGAACTACGTAAAATTCAGATTTTTACTTATGGAACCTTCGGTTTTTAATTATGATGGTGTAGTAAGCTGATAAAAATTCAAAAATGTCCGTTTGTAGTGTCGCGATAACGTGACATTTATCTTTCTAAGGAATACCAAAATGTATACGTCTGTTGTTTTCTCCACAATGTTTGCTTTGAACAATTCCTTCTCCTTGGTACTCCTCCCGATGATTTCAAAAGGGGGAAGCTGGTTCCGCTCTATAAATTAGGTGACACACATATACCTCACAATGGCCGGCCGATCTCTCAAATCAGTATACCTCCTGTTAAATAATGGAACGTATAGTTTACTCGCACTTGTTAGTTCTTTAGATTTCAATTCATTTTTTTACCTTCTCAATTGGGCTTTCGTAAAATCTTTCTTGTAAAACTCTAATATTCCCCTTTACTAACAATTGACTTTCTATTCTCGACCAGGGGTTCTAGATTTATTGTGTTTTTTTTAGTTTTGCAAGGCATTCAACAAGGGTCCCACAACTTTCTACTTTCTAAACATGGCCAACGGACCTCGATCCCAATGTCTCGTCCTGGAATAATTTTTTTAACAAATCGTTCTCAATTTTTTGTTATTAACCAAGCAAAATTTTACATCAGTCCTTTCACCTCAGGTGTCTCACAAAGATTTGCTTTAGGCTCATTGTTCTTTTCTTATTTACACTAATGATTTACTCAAGATCTTCCGTCTTATGTTAGTTTTTTACGAACGACTGTGCTATCTAACCCGATGTTACTAAAGAGTGATTATCTTTCCCTCCAGATTGATTTAATCAATGTTGTGACGTATGGTTCATGACTTCTAACAGAAACAAGTGTAAAACTATTCTGGTATCTGGACGTAACACATCGCCATTGTTCTACAACATGGGTACCTTCGCCCTGCAGTTTGTTAAATCTTAAAAATATCTCGGTTTCCACATACCCTTTTTCATTCATTCATTCATTCATTCATTCATTCATTCATTCATTCATTCGCCAGGCATTACTGCCTGGCGAGCCCTTTCCGCCCATTACAGTTTGACAGCATTGAAGCAAAAAAAAAACCAAGAATAACAACACATAATAGTAATGAACACTTAAAATACAGCTAAGTACTATACCAATAACTGGATACACATATGCTATAAGACAAAAATATTTCACCACTACTTAAATGCATCAGCAGACATCACAAAAAGCACGCACATACCAGAGAAATTAGATTATCTTAATACAAAACAAAAATATTAAATGTTTCGTAACAAAAAATGAAAGCCGTTTACAACTCCCAGTAACGCCAAATTAGAGCGCAGCTCTTGAGGAGGAGGATGGGAAGGGCTCTTGAGGAGGAGGATGGGAAGGTACGTAGAGGAGGCTACGCCCCTTCTCTCCTGCTCGCCTCCCATTTAGGGGAAAATTTTTCGCTAAATTTAGCGGGGAAAGTTTTCCGCTAAATTTGGCGGGGAAATTTTTTCGCTAGATTTGGCGGCAAAATTTTTCTGCTAAATTTAGCGGGGAGTTTTGTCCGCTAAATTTTTCGGGAAATGTTTCCCTCTAAATTTGGCGGGGAAATTTTTCCGCTAAATGTAGCGGGGAATTTTTCCGCTAAATGTAGCGGGGGAATTTTTCCGCTAAATTTAGCGGGGAAATTTTTCTGATAAATTTAGTGGGGAAAAGCTTCCGCTAAATTTAGCGGGGAATATTTTCAGACAAATTTAGCGGTGAAATTTACCCATGATGCACCGCGCGGTTACGCCGACGGCGACGGAAACGGCGACGGCGACGGCGACGCCGACGCCGCTCAAACCGGAAACGGGCGCCTAAGAGCTGCGCTCTAAAAATAGAAGCACTATCCATGGAGCAAACTATAGAAGCATTCATCATTTACATGTATTCATAACAGCACATCAAGCAGCATAACGAGAGCATTCAGAGGTTGCATGCAATTGCTCAATACAATGCTTGATTGCGTACCTATTAATTTTAAACGCTATATTTTTCTTATGATAACACGTTTGACATTGGTTTTATATTTGCGAATCCAGTCTGAATAAGTACCTCTCCTTCTAAGATATCAAGAAGACCGATTATTTGGTAGTTAAAATTTTGCATACCATAATTCGTTCAAAATTTGGGCATTGGTCTTTTCGAAGGCCGAAAGGAGTAGGTTTTATCGCCCTGAGGTTTACTTAGCTCTATGTAGTACTTATTTATAAATAAATTTTGCCAATGTAAACTAATATACCTCGTCCGCTTTCAGCAAATTGTGTTACATAATGCGGCTCACATTGAAAGTTATCATGTTTCCGTGCTAGTCAGCATACATACGTAGAACTTTATTCTGTAACACTGATAGTTGATGATAGTTTCCCATTGTTGTGGTGCCCCAGACCAAAATGCCTTATGAAATGTGAGAGTAGAAGAAGGAATTATACAAGCCTTTGTTTAGCCAGAGCGGAATTACATTTGCGATTATGTACATGCACCCAATAGCTCTGGATAGTTGCGTTTTGATGTGACAGACATGTGCATTCCACGTGAGCTCTTCATTAAACCGAACGCCAAGAAAGTTTTGTTCTTTTTCCTGTTCTAGGGTTGTATTTGTTTAAATTTTATAGTGACAGCGTCATTGTCCCGCTTGCTTATAGGCTTGAATATTACATATTTGGTTTTGAATTCGTTAAGCTGTAATTTATTTGTTGTTAACCACTCGGACGGATTCACCAAGTACCTGTTGGTCATTTCTTCAAGCTGCAGTTTATTCATACCAGTGATAAAAACTTTCGTGTCGTCTGCATACATAACTGGGTTCGCCAATTCAGAAATACTGGCAAGATCATTAGTATATACCAATATCAATAACATACCAAAATAGAGCCCAGTGGGGCACCGTATTTAATTATCAATTTATTTGACGATATTTCTTCAATTTTAACATATTGATACCGATTTCCTAGATAACTTTAATGTATTTTTTTAATCATTAATATGCCATCTTAAACCCAAACTAATCACATAATTGCTAAAACTAACGCCATGTTCGTTTACTTAAAACAAAATTGTACATTAGCTCCCGTGTCATTAGACTTACTTTTATTTAAACCCCTAGTACGGCCTAAATTATATAACGCTTCATCCATCTGGGATCCCGGTCACTCTTCGCTCGTGTCTAACCTTGAGGCTGTTCAAAAGCGCGGTGCGCGTTTCATTTTTTCTATGATCGTACTGCCAGTGTCTGGTCCATGAAAGCTAACCTAATTATTCCCCTCCTTTGTTACGTCGCAAAATATCCTGTTTATGCCTTTTTCATAAAACGTTATACTCAAACCCTAATCCCAAAGCTAATTATTCTTCCGCTTCCTCCGTATATTCCCCCTCGCAATAACCATCAATTCAAAGTCGGAATTGATAAGTGTCGCAACAATGCCCAACTCGACTCTTTTGTTCCCAAAACGTCCTCTGAATGGAACCGCCTTCTCGCATCGATAGTTTCCATATCATCAGTCAATTCGTTTCGATAACCAATATTTTTTTGTTAATAAATCAGTATTCATGTTTTACTGAATTTTTCTACTTGACTTTTTATCATATATTTCGGTTTTGATTTTGCCCCTTCCCTTTGTAATGCATCCTGGTCGAAAAACTAGTAAAACAAAAAAAATATAAAAAAAAAAATTGCCGTTAGTGTTTTTACGTAAGGTCGGTCTGCTTTTGATGTGCGGCGACACTGGTTTACGCTGTAAATAAAAAGTCTAGACAGTGCTGTACCACTGCTAGCCTTGCTTCTTTAGCGAGCATCACGCTGTAGAAACGACCGCATACAGGTGCGATGCTCATCCAAATTGAAACGGGCATGGGTGGGGACTGAAACATGAATTCCTGGGTTCTGCAGCGCGAAATTTCGTTCCACGTGCTCGGAGATATTGCGCGCTAACGCACTCGGCCATTAGGGAGGTTTAGTAGATTGTTTTCAAAGTCCCGCTACCGCTTTGGGCGACCATTTCAGAGTATGCATCGGAGTGCCAGCGCGAGCTCCCGCTACCAATAGCGTGGCCTTAAAACACGATGTACTAAAGCATTCTACTATTACCGTTGTACGCGACAAAAAGCGTCGCTGTTGTCGGCTTTCCACGATTGGTCAAACGACGTGCGTAAGAGAAATGCCAAACTGTCAGCTTTGATGGTGTCGGTTAAAGAACGCGATGTCTCCCAGCATGCGCTGTGCTTTAAAGCACACCATCGAACTTGTCGCTACAAGTGATAATACGTACCCACGGCCATAACTCGTAACGTTGCTGCCAAGCAAATCCCGGATATGACGTCACGGATGGAACCATACGAAGGTGCCACCGGAACATATCGCTTTGAGAGGGGCTGGATGGCGCTTGGCCGCTCTCCGAGCTTCGCGGGAGGGAATAATGCTAAGAGAAGTTCGCCCTTGTCCCGGACACATGGCCCCGGAACTCAGGCGTCTGCTTGGCTTAGTGCATTCAGGCAAAGTTTTGCTCTGCTCTTTCTGGTATTTCTAAGTGAGGTTTGTTGTTAAACCCCGAGAATGAGACGTTTCAACATGGGACATGCTCACACGATCTGCTAGAATCCAAAAATTCTCACAAATTAAACGCTCCCCCAGAAGTGTTCTCGCGACTGCGTGCGCAGTTATTGCGCAACATTCATACTCTGTTGAGATAAAACGGAAGGAATCCAGCGCCTTCGACACTGTCCATTTACACTTGGAAGCGTTGGAAAGCCTGCCAGACGCAAAATTCCAAGACAAGCCGCTTAGTTCTGGTGGCGTCATATCTGTTTGTTGAATGCGCCATTCAGCCCCCTAGTAAAGAACAGTGAGCCTAGACTTTCTTGTTTCTGCAGGAGAGGTGTACGCACCCATCTCCGCAGATATCAGCTCGGCGAGCGCCTCGGGAGCGGACTATCTGTCCATTGCGGAGAAACTGTGGCTGACGGTAGTGAGCGTGTGGATGGAGTTTTTGGTACGAGTGTGGTTTGGGCGTGTGTGCGTGCGTGTGTGGTTTGGGCGTGTTTGAGCGTGTGGTTTGGGTCATAGCTGTTCGATCGACATCCGCGAGGCGGCTCAGAGCAGTGTCCACTTTTCAACCACATTTCAGCGACAATATTTCTCGCCTATGTGTAATGCTAATCTTGATCAGATATCAATCTTGTCGTGACCTTATCATCAGTAAAGGCCGGTTCAGGAACTTTGGTGCGAGCGTGATCGACTGCGTTATCACACCTTGCTTTTCCCTGCGACATGTCACACGGGCTTCGGTTGGCACAGAACCCACCTCAATACAAGTGATTTTAAGCGGATGTAAATGCCCGTTCATAAATCTTGCATTTTCTTACAATCGAGTTCTTGTGATCGCTTACGACGAGAAAGCACACTGGCACGAATGCCTCATCTATGAAGTGATTCTGAGCTGCGTTTCAGCAGATCGAAAGTTTTGCAGTATTTGCAAGATCAAATGTTCGTACCATCAATGAGCAACGGTCGTTTATAACACTGTCGAACATTTTTCAGGCCAATTGCGAAAGAATAATGCGTGAAAATAAGGGAAGTATACATAAATGTCGAGTATTCCCCGGCTGCTCAATTCATGGCGCCAGGCTGTTCTAGCGTCGTAAGAGATCACGATAAGTTTTAAGGCACTTTGTCGCAAGCACTTCAAAGTGTGATAACCAGCTTTAATAGAGTCGGTCCCACTGAAAGGAAAATGTCTCATCCTACCTGAACATTATTCCTTTTATCACTTAATGAATTCCGCAAAATAGTTCACCGAAATTGCGGAATAACGCCAGGTAAACAAACAAATAAAGCATACCAATAAACAGCTACAAAAAATAACCATTTCAGACTACGCTCCCGGGTGGGGCCCTACAGCGACCCTAAATAGGCCCGTAATAAGTTTGTCTGGCGACTCCTACTATAAAGTGTAAACTTTTTTGCTACTTCCCAGTCCACGGGCTAATCTGTTTTGCTACCAGGCCGTTTCCCAGCTGAACAGCGACAAAGCTGCCTATTTCGGTTGGGGGCGGCCCCCGACGCACAGCAATGGATTAGCCGGTCTCTTTGGACTCAATGGTGCTTGTCCAAGCCGCCCTTTCTTCGCGCCACCCAAGTGTTTACGGGAGGACTCGTTCGCCATTGCCATCACGTAGTGCTGAGAGACGGGTAGGGCCCCTCCGCTGGCGCTCCTTTGTGGACTCCGTAATGCGGGGACAAACGACAGGCGCAAAAAGACGAAGGAAGAAGAGCCGCATCTCAAATAGAATAGATTACAATGAAAGGAAAAGAAGAAGCGATACAATTCACACCGCTCCTGCGTGCCACAGTGGACTTTCAAGTAGAAAATGTCAAATTGGCCGAATAGGTGTTGACAGAGCGACAAGTTATGCTGGATGACACGTGCCTGCACTGTAGGGGGAATATTAAGTGCCGCAGGACAACTAATTTGGTGTCTTTAAGGCTGGTTCATATGTTTTCCCCTTTGACTGTGGCTGGCTGAGTTATAACCAGACATGCGTTATTGAAATAAAGTAACTAATACCGTTACTCGTCACTCGCTGAAGAAGAAACTGAGTACTCTACTTGTGACTGCGACTCAAAAGGAACTCGTTACCTCAGCTTCAATGCAACACGTTGTCACCTTACTCCGAATTTGTGAATTTTATAAACCCGCGGCGGCTTTCAATATTTGTTGACGCTAATAATTTCTTCCTTTATGACCCTTTCATTCAGAGACATACCTGGCTATTCTGAGATACCTTGGCTATATCTAGAGTTTAATCAGCACACTGGGATGAGAAGAAGGTTTTGTACTTGCGTTGTGCTCATTCCTCTTTGGAGGTGCACATCGCGACACTCTTAGCGCGAGCACAACATCAGTGCATTTTCGCAATTTAATTCCAAATAGCAAAACCGAGGACGAAATTTTATCGCTTACATTATAGAACTAATTGAGCTTTTTCCGTAGCAATCATAAATTAGATGACATTCCTTGGTTACAAAGAGAAAAACTGGAAAAACCGGCGATCGCTTGTTCGCGCTAACAGTGTCGCGCTCTGTACCTTAATTCCCTTATTTATTCAATCAAACAGTGGTTCCTCGTTTCTTAAAAAAACAAAAAAAGTCGTTAGCTCGTTACCGAAAAAGCAACTAAATATAAGTAACGCTTTACTCGTAGCGGGTTACTTGCAACTCTGGACATGACCTCCTGTGACCGCTTACGACGAGTAGTGTGCCTAGAAGGGTGGTGAGCTGGGCTAGTTGGTATGATGACATTTGGAACATAACAGCGCACAAAGGACGAGGACAAAGGAAAGGAACACACAAGACAGACAAGCGCTGACTCGCAATTGAAATGTAATACACAAGGAAAGAAGAAGATGAAAGCATCATAAAGGCTTGGACTACAAGAGAGCGAAACACACACAACTTAAAAGGCAAAGTACACACTGCATAAAAGGTAGGGTACATGAACATAAGGTTGACTTACAAACTAATTTTATTACACGAGGGCTTATCTATATATCAGATTTCTTCACTGACAGCCCCAAGAAGTCTTGCTGATGCAGCTCTCTCCCAGACTATTGATAATATGTGGTTCAAAAATTTTGCGAGTGTCTTTTATTTATATTTTCGAATAATTGTCGCGCTTGAAAAAATGGTGAACACAAACAAGATCTGCAGCGCAGAGGGAGGTGACACCCCACCGTTGATTTCAGGGATCTATCATGCTCCGTAAGGCGGTCATTTACGCACCGACCAGTCGGACCCACATAACTTCTATCAGATCTCAGAGGGATGCTGTACACAACACCGACCCAACACGGAACAAAAAGTTGACGGTGGCATTTTTGACACTGCTTTTTTAAGGTTGTCAGATTTAGAGCGAACTTTTGAGCATGTATGAGCCATTTCTTGAGGAGCCAAAAATACCACAGGAACTTCATATCTCTTGTACACTCTTTAAATTATGTAAAATTTTATTTATGCATGGGACTACCACTGGACGTTTTTAATAACTTTTGCATTTACTTTTTGGCTAACTTTGAACTTAGAGGCCAAAGCTCCCATCACTTCATTTAAACTTGAGACGGGAATCCCGACGAGCTGAGTCGCTCAACTTGGGTGGTAAAACTTTTCGTAACCGAGTGAATGCATGACTTTGCTAAAGCTGATCCAAGGATGGAAATTTAAAATTTTATCTTTACAACATTTGAGTGAGCAGAGGTATAGTGTAGGATTTTTTTTTTTTTTGAGCGGGGTGAATAGCTCCAGCAGATGTAGTTGGTGTTAAGTGAAGTTAAAAGATCCAGGAATTGCAGTTTCACTTCCTTAGGTTATTTAAAAAGTGCACTTAAGGCCATAACTGCACGTTTAAAATATGGTCATAACTAGGGTTCCGTGTTTACGGTATTTTTTTTCCTCGAATTCAGGGGTTATTTTTCGGTGTTTACTTTTTTTCCTTTTAATCGGTGTTTTTCTGTCTAGTGTCAATTCCGTAGAGAAACCGGTGTTTATCTGTCTTGCGTTGTAAACCAACTGTATAAATAATGGAGAAAATGTAACTTATAAGTTATATTTTCTCCAGTAATGCTGGTAAAGATAAGAAAATAAAACAGGGCAAGGAATGTGGTTTTGATGGGAAGGAACAACCCCAGGGACAGTTCAGTGCTGCTGTGTTCAGGGTCCATGAAAAAAAAAGGAAATCATGGTAGACAATTTTTTCGTTCGTAAGGCTGGCGTTTCTTTCTTTATTTTTTTCTTCAAGGACAGATTTGTTTGGGGGTTTTTCGGTTTTCATCGGTTTAGAGAGAACCGCCTCGGGGGTTAATTTTTGGGGTTTATTGGTATATACCGAAAACTCAGAACCCTAGTCACAACCTTGTCCACATCATTGACCTCAAAGGTATTTAGTGAAACAATAAAAAAATCCTCCACATATTGAAATACTTTGGTAACATACGTAGTGCTGAGGTTGTCATCAAATGCACGATCCACGCCTGCTAGAAAAATGTTTCTGAGCACTGGTGTGACACGAACAAATATACATGCCAGATCGCTGCAAATAAAGACGTTTTTCGACCTGACAGTCATAGATTTGAGATAAAATGGTAAACGTTTCAGCAATTGATGCTTAAGCCTTTATGAGAAAAGCATGGTGAGGGTGCAGGCGAGCTGGTGAATATTAACCATGTTGGAATAACTTGAGTCTGCGGTTGCGAAGAAACATTAAACGTAGAAAAAACAGAAAAAAGACAGGACGACGTCTGAAACTCAGCTAACTCGTTTATTTAGTCCACTTCCTTATATAGTCTCAATATCAATGTCATCTCCACCAAGACAAAATGACGAAGTCAATACAGTTCAAGCGCCCCAGTTTCCATCACAAAATGCAAGAATGTGGACAACCTTACAGGTCGACGCGATAAGGCAACATCCACCCACCTTCAAATTTAAACAAAAGGATCTCTTAGAATAGAACGGGAAAATATCCTTTTGTGTTGGTGGAGATGACCTTGTGATAGAGACTATATAAGGAGGTGGACTAAATAAACGAGTTACCTGAGTTTGAGACGTCGTCCTGACTATTTTCTGTCTGGTACGTTTGATGTCTTTTCTCTACCCCAGTCTCAGGTTAACTCAACATGGTTGAGCCCTAATATTTTTTTTTTTAATAATTTGAACCGGCTTGATGCTCTTTGTCACCGCCGCAATGGCTCTTTCATTTTAGAGTCCTTCCGGTATCAGCACAAGGGATCCTTCCTTATCAGCCTGTAGAATCCGAATATTATTGTTGACCAAGAAACAAATTAAAGGTCTTTGATCATAAGTGTGTGCTCGCCAGGTATAGAGGCCATCCAAAGAATCCACACATTCTGAAACACTTCGCGGTTGTAAAGAGAAGCCAAAGCGTAGACCAGTGGTGATACCTTGTGTGCATAAGGTGAGCCGCAGAATAAAGGAATTGGAACAAAAACATGCGGTCCATGTTCTTCTTTCAGCTCCTCAAAATTTGGCCAGACTATGTGGAAACGTAGGACAAGGGGTGCTACGCCTCGGAGTATGTCAGAAGAAATATAGGACCAGGTATGTTTTAATGCAGCGAAGGCGTAGTATAAAAGATTCATTTATAATGTGGTCGAGTGTACATAGGCCAATCGGGTGGTTGTATAAATGACAGGCTCAGGGAACAGGCACTCTCTCTAAGATCCCTTCTGACAGTGTATGCATACCCTTCTTCAGTAAGATCGTCACCCTCGGAAAATTTGGCTATACACTGTAAAAGATGTGGGTGCGTCCCGAAGTTCAACAGCACCATTATCTTAGCCAGAAACCGAAAGAAAACGACAAGGACGATATCCGAAGCGTTCTTCATAACGAAGTGCGTTGAAGTCACGTGTCAGTGCTCCATGGATAGCACTGTTTGACTTTGAGGTGGCGCTTCTAAAATCTTTCTAAAAATAAATGGTAGATAGAGAAACATTGGTGTGATGATTTTGCAGTTCTTCAATCACATGCCTTGATTTCCCATATATATACATATATATATATATACATATATGTTTTTTTTTTCAGTTTGTTTGTGTGTACATATATGTCATTTCGTGAGTAAACTTCAGTTGCAAGTAGCGCTCTGTGCTGTTGGTCTCTTTCATTGGTCCGTTGTTTTTTTATCGCTTTTGCCCTCTAAACTATATAAATCACCAGCTAGCCCAAGTACATACACTTCTTCGATCCCCACCCCTGCCCGTTTCGACCTTGATGAGCACCGTACAGGCGTGCGGTCGTGCATCACTACTGCGTGGTGCACGTTAAAAACGCCAGGGTAGCATTCGTACTGCACCGTTTAAATTTCTCATGTTCAGTGGGTAAAAATCACACCATGGCAGACTAAACACCTGCTATATAAACAACTAACGACAAACTTGTTTTGTCTCGTGTGTTCCTTTTCTTTGTCCTCGTCCTTCGTGCGCTGTTATGTTCCCAGCGTCTAGGTTTGAGAATGCTTCCAAGAAGGTAGTTTATGAGCCACGTTTACAATACGGGATGCAAAGAGCAGGTGAAAGCATCAATGGTCCCCAGGCGTCTCCAATCTTTGCTCAGCCTTTCCGGCCACTATCCTCCTCGCCACGCGACAACTCACGCATCCGCATGAGCAGTCAATCTTCGCGGGAGATGTTCGCCATTGAATTGCAGGAGGTGTTCAATGGTAGAGCCGTTTGCTCTCTAAACTCTGGGCTCTCTGGTGACGAGAGAACAGACTGGCACCTTCTATAAGGTAACAGTTGAGCACTTTTGATACGTGTATATTCCTTAATTTGTGGAGTGTCATTTTTCCCCGTGGTCCTGCATTAATTTTGACCATGTTGTAAGCGGCTCTTTCTCATATATGGTTCGTAGATTTGATCTTGCAACTGCTTGTTGCAAGATTGTTGCAAGCGAGCGCTGGAGAGGGAGGAGGCGACCTCCTCTCCACGTTCGCTCCGCTAAAGTGGAAAGGGGTGGGAGAAGCTTCCACTTCGTTCTTAACCTGTCACCGACTATAGTTTTATGCCGAACAGGAGCGTTCGATGTGTCAGTATGCTATACTCCATCTATCAAATATAAGCAGTAAACACAACTAGGCTCAGGCGCGCGAGCCTAGCTCAGCAGAATGCGTTTGTTTGTACGAGAACCCGTATGAGGCGCGGTCCAAAGCCGCGTGTTCGTGCCCATGTCTTTGTCTACACTGCAGATGTTTGTGAGATTGAGTATAAGTCTCACCATCGACGACAATGGAAGGGTTTGAGGCAGGCTAAACAAAGACCCAATGAAAACCTTATCAAGCGAGTAACCAAGAAGGCACGGGGAGCAGTCGAAGGAACCCCCAAGCTCATGGTACGAGAACTGCTTGAATCAGAGGCGCTATACGGCCGTAATTATCTCCGCCTTACTGGAGGTCAGAAAGAGAAGCTAGAAACCCTCTACAAAGCAGCCATGGGAGTCATTATCGGCCTCCCATATTTTACCTGTATCTCCGGCTTACAAAAACATAGCCCAGATCGACTCTATAAAATATCTGCCAGAAGAAGCTCATGTGAGTAAGCGACTGAGGCGTCACGAGATATACCGACATTCTCAACCACCCGGGTGAATGAAGCTTCCTATACTCCGTCTAACACTAGGTACAAGCGTAGATGACGCAACAATTCTACTCAGCCAATCAGGCTGTGCCAAAAGTGCAACGTTACGGTGCTACTCCTTTTCGTGAGTTTGTCATAACAGGCTAAATCAGTCATGCATGGTGAATCCGTCGTGATCCTCTTATTTTTCTCCGCGTGATTATCTTAGCCCGTGATAGAAAACGCAGGAAGGCGACGAATCGCGTGACTTTGTACTTTTGGCGCAGCAGCTCTGTCAAATTGAAACGTCGGCTGCGCTCGGACGTATTGGGAAACGAAGTACAGAGAGTTTCCGAGAAACGAGAACCGGTGTTTTCGACCCGGGTAAATAAACTGTGCATCGAAGAAAGCCCGACCATCCTAAGAACGTGACGCTAGTGGTTCGGATAGAACGCGAAAGTTTGAGAACATGAGCTTACATGGATCGAAAGATAATTGAAGAAAAAAAAAGAATTGTCCTGTGTTAATTGACTAGTATAGTCAAAGCGATAGTTGCGACACGTCACAGCGAAGTCGTGGGGCCTCGGCGTCACGCTGACGCCTTGTGGGGGACCTGTGGGGTTCGTGAAAAAAAAGAACGTTTACAAATCTCTGTAATGCGAAACTAGAGCGAATTTCTTGAGGAGGAAGAGGAAGAGGAGGGGAAAGTATGCACCTCCTCCCCCTCCGTACCCTCCCCTCTTTCCCCTACCTTCCTCTCCTCCTCATCCTCACTTCTCCCCTTCCCGCAAAATTTAGCGGGTTAAGTTTCCCCGCTAAACTTAGCGGGAAATTGACGTTACGCAGTGACCTCAACTAAAATTCAGTTTCCCGCTAAATTTAATGGATAAACTGAATTTATTAATGTCTGACGTGACACGAAGTCATGTGACGTCGATTTCCCCGCTAAATTTAGGGGGGAACTGAATTGGTGTTGAGGTCACGTTACGTCAATTCCCCCCCCCCCCCCCCTAAATTTAGTGGGGAAATTTAACCCGCTAACTTTAGCGGGAGGAGGATGAAAGGAAAAGGAGGAAAGGAGGAGGAGGATGAGAAAAAGCGGAGGAAGAAAAAAAGAGGAGAGGAAGAGAGGAGAGGGAGTAGAGGAGGAGGGGAGGAAGATTTGGAGGAAAGGAGGGGAGGTGGAATCCCCACAGTGCTCATGGCGACTCTGAGACCGGCGCGTCCACCTGCGCGGGGGCCGGTGCGCGCTGAACTAAGGTTCGCCGCGTCTCTGTCCTTTTGGGGGCGGTGCGGAGGTTGCCGCGATTCCTGCTGCTCAGGAAAAAGAGGGCTGTGGCTACAATTAGAAATCTCGCTCGTTTTTTTTTTATGTGCACGTGACATTTTATTAAGGAAGTGGCTAGATGACCCACTGACTGGTTAACTTCTTTAAAAAAAAAAGAAATATGGCATGGCAGTGACAACACGACCACTTCACACGCAGCGGACCCTGATTTGATTCGTGAGGGAGTGAGTAAATTCTTTTTTAAAGATTTGACATCATCGACAACGGACGCCCTACGTCACCAACTACAAGAAGAACAATGACAACTGCATGAACTACTGCTACTAGAGTAACAGACGTCATTTCCAGCGGTGGACAGAGCCCATAACAGCTGTCGCAGTAATATGAAATGTCTCTATGAGCTGACGCCCACCTAAGCCTAATAACCATGAAACAACACTCGCCATCGTGAAGGTTTCTAAGATTTTTATCGGAGGAAAAAAACTTGTCAGCAAGAAAGATGATATTGTTTTATTATTGATGAAATAGATAGTACAGGTGCACCCAGAGTCATTTCTTGTTTTGACAATATTAGGCTTAGGGAGACATCGGCTTATAGAGATATCTTATTTTTCCTAATTATCTTTTAATCCAGGTAACGTTATGTTCTCAAAATGTTTCGCTCTATCCCAACCGGTAGCGTCAAAGTGTCCCGAAGTTTGAGCTTTCTGCGATGCATAGTCTGTTTACCCGGGCCAAAAAAAATCCTGTTCTCTTTTTACGGGAACTACTTGTATGATTCCAAGCTCGGCACGAGCACCTTGAGGGGGAGAAATGGTGTTGGACGTCGTGTCGACACCACGAAACCAGGGCGAAGGAATTCCGAGAGAAAAGCGATAATATGCGCACGCGCGAAATGGATGTGATGCTTAGGCGTGAGAAATCCAAAGTCATTTACACAGATTAACAAAAAAGTAAAACAGCGCAAAAAAAAAAGCGGAAGACAAGACGAGGTGTACAAACAGAGCGCTTACTCTCAACTGCGATACGTGCGGTTGCAAACCCGTTCTTGATAAAACGATCATCTTAAGACCACACAGTCAGCGGATGACTAGTAAAAATTTAGAGGCATTTTATATTTCAAATCACAAAGAAAGGTGCGTCAGTTCACCCTCTGAGGCATTATTGGACAAAGAGTTGGCATTCTTGAGCAGGTTTTGATGCGTGCTGGGGGCGGTGACTTGATGTGTTTTTTTTTATTACAGTTATGCTTGTCGATTTTGTGGTTCCTTCCTATAAATCAGTTTATATCTAAGCGCTCTGTTTGCACACTTCGTCTTCTTGTCCTCCGTTTTTTTGGCGCTGTTTTAATTGTTTGTTAGTCATGCACCACCTACTAGCCCAACATTACACCGCATGTCATTGCCACAGACGCCGCAAGAAATGAAGACGAATGTACCGCCCCGGCGCAGTACTCAAATATACTCCGTTTCACGTTAAGTCTAACCCCAGCAGACACTACGATCTGGTGGAGCAAATAAAGCAGCGCCCAAAGTGTGTCTTCCTCTTTGTGCCTTTCCTATGACAGGGTAAACCAATCACGCGCATAATGAAGGGAACGTTCAATATGAGTGACTAGTTTAGTCCCTGATAGCAATGCACAAAGACGTCGAGCGCCGTTACAATGCACTTTTAGGGTTGCTTGATTTCCTCAATCGGATCGTAGCGTTAGCTACGTTCAGATGAGACTGAGCATAGTCATGAAGCAACGGTGAGGGTGCAGGCTAGCTGGTGCAAATTGAGCATAGTTGTAAACCCGAGACTGGGGATACGGATACGTTCTGTGTTTTGTCCCTTGTCCGTATCCCCAGTCTCGGGTTTATAACTATGCTGAGCATAGTCCTTTACCAAAGTCGCCCTCTGCACGCTACAGTCTTTGTCTGCTGGGCCCTGGAGCGCCTTTTAAGCAAACGCTGTTGTTCTGCTGTGGCGTATATCAGACCCTGCGCATGCGTCCACAGCTCAGTGACTCAGCATTTTTCACCCGAGTGATAGGTGATGCAAATGTCTCTATGCGAAACGCAAGGTCGTCTGCTTCTTGCACAGGAGTTTCGATGATGTCTGAACGCCGAGCTTTTATTGGCTGATTGAAAACAATAACTGGTAAACCTCAAGGCATCTAGCATTGAGGTCTACCCACTATCCTTCCAATCAAAGCCAATCAGAGCTCGGAGTCGTTTCGAAGCCTCCGCAACTCCTGCGCAAGAAGCCGACGGCTTGCTCTCCGCATAGGACCGGCACAACAGTAAGTGCCTCCCCAACAGCGGTACCCTGAAAATGGAATAACTGCGAGTCATCTTCTGAGCGCTTAAAGGACAAACCGAAATGCATTGACAAAATGGCTCTCACCAAAAAAAAAAACACAAAAATATATATATATATATATTTACAAAATTTTTTGTTTTTGTTTTTTCCCAAAGCTAAACGACACGTCGCCGAGCGCTCATTCTACGCCGAAATGTAGTGCCGGCTGTCCGGGCCAGATCATTATAAGCATCATTTATTTTTCTTGAAGACTCAAAAGGGTAATAAACGAGGTGTGAACATCCTTCTATACAAAATAGCAAACAACGCATGAACAAACGTTGAAGCACTGAAATCTATATATGGACTACAGATGAAGACGGTAGTGGGTAGCTGCAAATATGTTAGTGTTATTTATGGAAATTATGTGGTCAGGTAGTGCGTTCCAGTTTCTTTTGATGGTCAATGGTATCGTAGGTATTTGATAAGAAACTGTCAAAGATTGAATTTCCGGTAATTTGCAAGGATGGTTGAGAAATTGCAAAATTAGATGAGCAGCTGATAGCAAATATGCTTTGAGGTGCTCGTTGAGATAAAATATTCGATGAACAAGAGAGGGAGAGATAGAGAGAGGAGGGACACACTCCGGCGGTAATCCTGATATTGTCACGAATGAAAAATGTTGAGGCAGCGAATAACTGGAAAAACTAAACGTTTAATGGGGCGAACTTCCGCCCAAAACAATATATAAATATGCTAGCTCCGCAGACGTCGATGTCGGAGAAACAGCAGGATCGCGCGATGGGGAGAAACTGACCCCGGCTCACCATGCGGACCCCCTTTTGTACACGCGAGTGTTTCTGGAACAGTCGGCATAGAAGGTTCGGAACGTAGAACATTCTGACTCCAAGCAAGCAGCAGAGTTACTAAGGAAATAGGCTGAGCTAGTTGGTTCTGATATATATTGACACGAGCTGAATATAAGGAGGAGGAAGACAGGAGAAAAGATTGGCGAACCGACCGCTGGACTACAAACTGTTACGGGCTTAAGCTGAGCAAGTTGGTTCATTGCTTCTGAATGGGACCAGCTGACCTCTGTCTCCAGCGGTGCGAATGTTATATTTTTCGTCTGTGTGTTTTTCATGTTCAGCTGGCTTCATTCATACTACCAACTGTATTTTTATTACATCTTCCTCTTCTTCTAACAATGTATATCTATTCACCTTTTTTCTCTTTCCCATTGCTCTTATTTTTTGCTCTTTTTTATTTTAAACAATTACCCACGAAGGGCGCCGTGCATAAAAAGTTTTTCTTTGGCTTGCAAGGGGATTGAAGGGATGCTCACGCACTTGTCATCTTCTATGTCTATAGCAAGGGCCTCTAACACCTCCCTTGCAACTTGTTTTTTATGGTGTCTTATTACATGAAGATGGTCGAGCTCTGCTTTACACAGGCATGTCCGACAATGGGGAGCTAAGACCTGGTACCGCGAGGTTCCGAAGGTTTGCTGCATGTTTGCGTGCTCGGTCGTTCATACATCGACCGGTCTGTCCGATGTAGCAGTGCCCACATGTTAGCGGTATGTTATATATAACTTCCTTTTCACAGGGAGCGTATTGTGTTCGGTGCCTGGTGTTAGAATTTTCTGTGGTGTTGATTGATGCTTGATTAATTTTGCGGCACACTGAATGAGCCTTATTAAGCGCAGAGCACAGGACTTGCACGTTTTGCCGGTTCGCTATCTTTTTTAACTAATGGGTAACCCCGTGAATATATGGGATCACTACAAAGGATGGTCTGGGTTTTCTTGTTTGTTGACTCGTAAAATTATTCCTCTTGATGGTGCGGCATATTTTCTCACAGATGGAGGCCATCATGGGTTTCGGGTAGAGTTCCTTCCTACCGAAAAAAACGATATGAAATTTAACTACGGTAACATTCAACCTGGCATTATCGAACCGGGAATCTTACCGTAAAATATGCATACCGTGACCAAATCGTATTGCCAGTGCATACCGTATTCTGAACTGGGTTACAGCATACCGTATATTGAACCGTGTTTTTGTGTATACCGTGTGCAGCAATGGATTCGGTACACGGTATGCCTTACTTGATACTTGACACGGAAGTAATCCGTGTCAAGTATCGGTCCAGCGTATGCTGAAATTGATATGTACTAGCGTGCATCTGAAATCGAATTAGCCCACACAAATAAAACACATAGTAAAAACTCACTTTTCCCTTTATTGGTACTTCCGGCAGCACTCATTCTTTCTTCTCCGACGTGCAGGATTTCGTCAGCAGTGTTGCTTTCACAGGGGAAGTTAGGAAGGATGTTACGGCATATACATGAAAGAACTGTGCCCCTGGGCTCTTTCCAACAAAGCCACCTGAATGAGCTAACCCTTCAATGGTATCCTGTATATTATATATAAATAATGCGATTATGAATTTTAAAATTCATGCCAACATCTTAAATAAAAAAAAAAAATGTTGGGCCCCTGGTTTGGGGATTGGTTGGTCGTCGTTTTAATAATTATTTTTCCCAACCAGACAGACTTCTGTCTACTGTTTACATTCATATCTTAAGTCTCCATCCTGCAGAGGTGCTGTCATTTTTTTAATCTTTTAAGTACTACAGGGCACTTACAACTCTTGATCACCACTACCTGTGGTTAATTACAAAAAAAGTAAACGGGATGGGAGCAACACCAGTGACCCAAATTATATAAGTTAACTTAATGGCTGTGGTTTCCCTAACTACTACTGCCATCAGTTTTCTTCCTGCGGAAATTAGCTAGCTACCGTAATATCCCAAGAGATGCCCTACCCCCGAAAGATAACCCGCCCCTATTTTTGGTACGATTTGTTATTTTTTCAAAAACACAGGGTGCCCACTTCTAGTAATTGCAGGGCCCTGGCCAGTGGTGACCTTGGCAGAAATTGTGTTACTTAACCACGGCAGGAGATAGGAGAACGTTGCTGACTGAGGACAGTCGTCTTTGGTTTATCGACCCTCCCTGTGATTAGAAGTTTCGCAGGTCACAAAATCTAAAACTAGCATATTTTAAAACCTTTTTTCATCGCACACAGAAAGTGAGTCTACGCCTTATTTTCACCCAGTTTTCTTTCAATTTTAGTTCGGCTATCTCTCGGGATATTACGGTACTGTCGTTTCAAAGAGTCAAAAGAAAAAAAAACCTTAGAAAAAAAAACACCTGTTCTAAAACAAATATAAACCTTTAAAGCTTAATTTTCACTAGGAGAGCCCAAGGGCACAGGAGGTGTCAAGGGCACCTGTGGGCACTTTTAGGCCTTCGAAGGTTGATTCTTCTTGCTTAAGAAGTTCGAAAGATGACAGAGGGCTTTGCCGATCCGGTAGTCATCAGGCACAGTGGTCTTGTGCTTCTTCACATAGTGAGATAAGTCAACTGCGAAAATAGAAGAGACAATCTCATCAAACACAGGAAATTCTAAATCATTTTCGAATTATATTTTTGAACAACTGTCTCAAAAGGACAGAACGGTTTTTTCACTGAATAAAATAAGGGGAACAAAAAACAAAAAGAATGTCTAAAGATAGCAGGGTATATATGGAGGCTTTTCAAAATTATAGAGAGCTTCATTATTAGCCTAGTGATTATTTTCTGGATACAGGATTGTAGATTCCAAGCGACATGAAAAAACTGCATTATATTGAATGCACTATTGGCAGGCCTTCATTTCCAGATAAGCCCCGATATTTCCCAATTTTCGAAACCCAAATGGGTTTTATGGAACTCAGGTTAATCTTCTGAAAGCCCGCCTAGCTGGGAGGTGAAAACCAGTTAAAGGAATGAACTTTATGATATATTACGGATCTATTTCCGAAGTACCTTATGGTCCCCAGAAAAAAAATAAAGAAGAAACAAGGAACCTAATTATGGTCATATCTGACTATTGTTTGAGCATCTGCTTTTCTTGCTTCAAGATTTGAGAGCGATAAAGTAAAGAAAAAGAGTTTGAAAACTAGAAACAACGAGATCAGCACCTAGTTGACATGCCCCCCGAGGAGTGGCACAACCGCCCCACCATTGGAGGGGCTGTATTATGTATGGGAAAATCCTTATTTTTGCTTGAATTTGTCATTTTGATTCGCTCATAACTCCCGAAACAATGTGAATTTTGCGGGGAAAAAATGGTTTCTTCATGTTACCATTTTGTCCGAGGTAAGCGTCGTCGCAAGTTTCAGACCAAACAAAAAATCGTTAGAGAGGCCCTGTAAAGGGAAGGGATACTGAACCGAAATGTTTATTTCCCAAAAAGGCCGTAGGACCGTTCACTGGGAAGCTGCAAACCCCAAGACATCACTTTTACAACAATATCCCGAACGAATGGCTGTATTTTTGGAAAAGAAAGATGCAATTGAGCGAGGCTGGCAGGCTGTCTGTCGTCACGTCAAAGAGCTCCTCCGAAGCTTGCCTGGGGACGGAGGACAAGGCTTGAAGTAGCGTCTGTACGTCATGAGGGACGCTCTACACGGCTATTCAGTGGCCGCTTCGTTTTTCAAGGTCTAACCGGCTCGCCCTCTCCCCGCTTCCTATGCAAACGATAATTTAATTCTTCTTCTGCGCGGTTTACGCGGTTGCCCAAAAGAAGAAAAAAAAGCCAGCTTTCTCTGCTGGCTGGCTTTCCCCCAACGGTGAGCCCGCGTTGGGGGAAAGCCAGCTTGAAGAGCAAAACGATGCTCTTGGCAGTTTGATCTATTGGGAGATGCTGCAATTTTCGTTCAATGTAACCGCATTTTTCGCTATGCATTTTTATTGCAGCTACTAGTCTGTTCACAAATAGTTCGATACAAGGTATAGTTTGAATTAATCGGGTTTGACTGTAGCCCTATATAAAAAATACACATCACAATCACATGTTAATTTATTGAAATAGTGTACTTATTAAGGTGCAACTGAAGAACAATTAGCAAGGATCCTATCGATATATCAACCCAAAATAAGTCAGCCAAAATATTTGCCACCTGAAATCTTACCACCTTCTAAATGTCAACTCTGTTTCGAAATCGGCACAGCTAGCCTGCTCTGGGCTACACTATGTTCTCCCTAAAGTGACAGTGCCTTTCGCCGAAACAATCAAACTCCCGGCTCTGATTGTTTGACTTCGCTCTCTGCACGTGAGTCTGCAGGGGGTGGGGGAGTTGATCATGTGGTTTAAAGTTGACAGTTGACTGTACCAACGAGCACACAGCTTCTACGGCCCAGTCAGCGTAGGGGCGAATGGAGTAATGGCGACGTGAAATCAACGGCACCTCGCGGCTAGGACACAAAACTGTCAGGGTGGGTGCACAAAAATGTCAGGGTGGCTTCATTCGACAGTTTACATAAGCATAGCAAATATTCACAGCACCTGGCGGTCTAAACGGAAAGCCGTGAAAGTAGATTCGAAAACTCCTCACGGAAATTGCCAATAACTCTGGCCCGCCTCAAGATGACCACATAATATGGTGACAGAGGTGATCTATCACAACATTTCAAGAACATTAGTCTTCACTGAATATAATAAATCAGGCCACGTAAGTTTAGGCATATGCCTATATATGCTTAAATCTGTTGCATCAATGTTTCCTTGTCTTATTTGGAATTTCCTTTCGAAATTGCCGTTTAACCTGCATCATGCCAATGCATGTGAATTCGGCACTTTTGTTTACTTTCTCAGAACTTCCCCCAGCTCTTTTTCCTACCTTATTGTTTACCTAGGACACTGAAACATTTTTCATTGTTATGCACACAAAATTAACAGCGGATATAAATGATGATCGCCTCTGCCTGCTTGTTTATTAGATCTTCCTAAAATTAACAGAAGGGCTTTATAACACCCTTCGGAATAGACGGCAGAACAAGGTCTGTCATGACATCTGTAAAGTTTAAACATGACCGGGGGAAACTGGAGAACACTGCCACATGATTGAAGCATTGCTCACAGAAAGACGGAAAAGAATTGTTTTATGGAGCCTGTCACCGTACTTGGGAGCTGAGCTAGCCGTGACTTAAGCATTAAAAAAGTGAGAAATAAGTCAAATTGTCGACAACGAGAAGTTCTTTTACGCTCCTGCGATGAGGGACCCAGAAGAATGAAGATATAAACCTTTAAATAAGTCGAAGCCCATTTGCCTTTGTGCTAACATGTCGAGGAAGCCTCAAAAGCGGTTTGGTGCAGGCGATGGGTTGCAGTCTGAAGATGTGTTCTCAACCAGTGAAAGTGTTCTCTTTTGCAAAGCACAAAACATTGGTTTAACATGCTTCTTTAAGAACTTCTGCTTCTTGACATCAGGTACAACTGCGGCCACCAAGAGCTGAAACGGCACGTGTGTCGCTTGGCGCTTTTAGCGCTGCCTGGCACCCTGCTCCGTAAACACTGGCGCTGACGCAAAGACAAACCACCTCCTGCGCTCGTGCCACAGCGCACTTCCGGCTGTCTGGTAGCGCGACGGCGAGTGCGGTATTGAGTGCGAAGGCAACGAGGTCACACTTGTCATTCTCCCTAAATATGAATCGCGATCTGCGTCTGAGCCACTTATTGCAAACTGATTTTTGCACAAATCGACTGCTCTGCACAAACGTACTGCAGAGCTTGGTTTGATTAAATTTTGCAAACGGTTTCATGCATAACTTTTGCCATTCAAGAGAACCTAAGCACCGTGCTGTGGAACCCACGGCTACTTCTTTCCCTCAATCCCCACACCTGCCTGTTGTCATATGGAGATGAGCACTATACCGGCAGGCCATGGATCACTGCTGTGTCATGGCTGTGAAAGCATTCCCCAGCTAAATTTTTCATTCACAATGCAGCGGCAGAAATGCCGGTTCTGAGGGCATGTTGGTGAACGCTCCAGAAAGGCTTAATCATGCAGTTGTTTGCGGAAGAAAGTTAGATTCACCCAAATAAAAAGCAAGCTGGTAAATAACAATTTAATTTGTCCTTTCACTGGCAAGAAAAAGAGAGGCGAATTATCTAAAAATGTGACTTTCACAAGTGTCTATGGACATTCGGTCCATGGTGCACTTATCGTAACGGAGACTTGAATGGTGTAACGAGCACAGGAGTAAATGTGTCTCGGCCCCAGCGTGCACAAGTGTTTTCCAAGTGATACGGCAGACAGCACTAAGAGCCCGAGCACAAGGTGTCATGGCGTTTCGGCTCATATTCGCCTTAATAGTACCAGGTATTCCTCTGCAACCACAGCCTATTGTTGCTCGGTGGAGAAAACTGATAAGTGCAGCTGTATACAAAGCTACGTCTGTGACGATAGCCAACGCGATCTTCAGTAAACAGAGGTCAAAAAAGACTAATTAAATTTCTGCATGTTGACAACAAGCATGACAAAGTTGGAAACAATTGAAAATTATTTAACTGAGTTACTAAGGACTGTTGAGTATGTGCAAACAGCACTTTACCCTTTAATCATTAGAGCGATTCCTTGTAGGTGTTAAGTATTGTAACACTCTGTGCAGATGTCCGTGATTGTGACATTCTTCCGTCAGGCCTGTCATTATCATAAGGAATGGTGCCTTTCTTCATATGGAAGCAACTTTTGTTTTGCATATACTTCATTTTGTATTTTCTGAATAAAGAGACCAAGCTCTCAAAGTAGGCAACATGAAGTCATAATAATGGCTGCAAATAAATGGCAGAGTTTGGCATGCTGGGAGCAAAGAAAAACAACTTACTGCCCACGGCTGCCAGCTTGTCAGGAGTCAGTACCCTCTTCGGGTAGGTAGTTTGAAAGATGGCAGCGGGCTTTGGCAATCCGTTTGTCGTCGGGCACAGCGGTCTTCCCCTTCTTCACGTAGTGAGATAAGCCAGCTGCAAAAATAGAAGAGACGATCATCAAACAAAGCAAATTTTAAATCTTTTTCGAATTACTATTTTAACAAAACTGTCTCAAAAGGGCAGAACGGTTGAGCTCGTCAGTTTTCACGAGTGTGAGTGGTTTTGAGTTCACATAGGTGTTTAGATGAAGATCTCCTCAACCGACGTAGTTTGCAACAAACAACTTCCGCAAGTACGCGCCTTCGGAAGCGCTGAAAGGATGCCTGTTCTCGTAGCGGGACTGGCCTAGCTAGTGTCCCAGATCAGTTGTTTACATCGATCTGGCTTGATTTCTCCCTTTGCCCGTGTTGATGTTGAATAAAATGTTGGTTCCCGTAAAAGTGGCCCCGCTGCTCTATGAATTGTGTAACCGTCCTGATTGAGACCATACATGGTTTCAATCTCAACAAGATACCTACACAGGTAACAATTTGCGAGCCATTGGTTGGAGTCAATCAGGCGTTAGGCTCGCATCAAGTTTGTCCAGGTATGTTCCCATCATTGCGCCTCGAAAGGCGAACTTTTAAGTTTCGCAGTGCACCTCGCCTACCAAAGCTTATATTTTTGCCGTCGCGTTTTAATTGTGCGTTACGGCGCTCATTCACCTTGCTCGCGGATGCTCTGTCAAAAAACAATTATCAAGAACAGTAAAGCTAAGAAGACTGCATATTTATTTTGTTTAATTTTTTAGCTGTCTCGATCTCTTATTACGCACATCGATAGACGCTGACAGACGCTTGTATCGGACCGTGGCTCCTGCATGATGGAACGCGAGAACGCAGCTTTCAGGGTCGCGTCTTCTGAGCGTTGCAGAAGATTTTAGGCGGCGGAAGAATAGCAGACGGACGATGGCGAAAACGGACGCCGATGCCCAGCTCTCGTGTCCACGTCTCGCGGCATCGCAGACGACGATAGACGGTGGTGAAATAGCAGACGATACGGGAGGCTGTCGCTTGTCTGCTCGCACGACTGGCAGGCGGTGTTGGACTTCCAGGATAGGCACACCAGATGACGCGAAAGGGAGACGCTACGCTTGCTCTCCTGTTCGTCGAGTAGCCAAACCTGTTCAGTAGTAATGGGCGGGGTCACAGATCTGTGGGCGAGGCTTAAGGCGAGCTGTATCCTCCACCTAAGTTGCGTCTGACAACGTAACAATTGCGCAAAAAAATTGATTTTTGTATGGGAAAATTATTTTAATAATTGCGCGTCTCATCTACAAGAAACGAAAACTTTTTTCCTTCCAATATTCCTTTAAAGCAATTGGGTGTTGTAAATCGTTCATCGAAAAATAACCATTTAATGTTTTAAGACAATCTCTGGCATAAGCGTGAGCTTTTTTTCTTTCTTTTTTTTTAACGGCAGCTGAATTAAGCTCAAAATAAACTGTCAATTGTTTGCTAAAAAAACACAATTTTTGTATGAATAGTGACATTATTTTTGACGTATTCGGATATAGCCGTGCATCAAACAAATTAACCCGACGAGTTTGTATTGTTAGCACCAATTAAACGCCGGCGCCTGGAACGCGTACCTGACTGGTATGTTCAGTGTCTTATATACTGCCCATGCAAGAACGTCGTCCCGAAGCTTTAATAAATGTCGTAGCAAACACCGGGGAGTCATGATGTCAGCATGTCGCGATCCCGGCGGATGGCCGTACAATTCTCCGTAGTAATTACGAGCGAAAGGGAGTGTCGCTATAGCGTCGCGGAGTCAGAACGTCCATGACGCCATCAAGCGGGAATGGAAGCACCACTTTTATAGACGCCCGAAACGCACCAGTTGGAGACGGCACTCCAAATAAACGGGCCTTCAAAACTAAACTTTCGGAACAATATCCATCACGTGGTGCGCGATATGTGTGCACCATCTTTTACTTATTTTTTGACAGCCATCCCCTCCCTCCCCCCCCCCCACTCCCCCCTTCACCCCGAAATGAAAGCCTTTCGTTCTCGCTGACAAACGGGTCATAATTAACGAAACATCCGCTGTGCCTATTTTTCATTGTTTCTTAAAAAAACACAGTTTCCTTTTTTTTTATTTTCTGGTGTCTCTTTTTCTTGAAAGGTGTGAAACTTGAGATGCACACGGGAGATGGGAACGGAGAAAAAAAAAAACGCCCCAGTAGAGAGCGCTGCCTCATCCGAGATAACTACCGAAGAGGAAGAAGGCAAAAGAGGCTGAAGGGACGCGCCGAAATGCAAACTGTAGAAAAAGAAAGAACGAGCGAGAAATAAAGAGAGAGAGAGAGAGAGAGAGACGAAGGAAGTGGGCCCTTGCAAAATGGCCCGAAACCAGGACACATTTCGAAATTACAAGGGGGGGGGGGGGAGGGGGTGCGAAACACATTTAAGTTTCCGGGGAAATGGGTTGCTTCTGGAACACGCTTGGCGGAAAAGTGAGGCGATTTGGAATTGCGACGGAGGGTTTGCGACGGCGAGAAAATTGCAATAGTCGATTATGCGTAAAAAGAAACTCGAACCTTGTCTTTACAGGATGCGGATCTCTCCCATGACTTGAACGAAGCTAATAGGCCCAACTTGGAGACCGGGGAACTTGTAAACGAAAACCAGTTATAGCGTCTTCAAAGCTGCAAGGTTCGCTTAGAAAAAAAAAAAAAAAGCCTTTTGAAATTGTCGGCGATTCCTCCGAATATTTAGGCCAAAAGTCGAAATTAGCTTTCTTGAGCAATTACCCACACTTAGTGTGCGTGAATGGTTAGAAGTCAGAGCGGCTGTGCCATTTCCAGGTCATGCTTCCATTTTCATTATGGTGCCGATCGCAAAATCTCTATTTAAAATACGAACCTGACACGTAATTTAAGACAAATCGTCAAAGAAGTATTCAACGAGCTATAACGCAATTTGCAAAAGGAGATGAGAACCGTTTTGCGAAGAAACAAATTTTACACAGCGTACTTAAAATGACGAGCAGGACTGATGGCCTTGCCGAAGTAATTTTATTGAAAGGAAAATGTTTTGTATTTATTACCGATTACACACGAACTCGTTACGTTATGTAAACATTCATTCCAGATATTGTCAATATTAAGTATTCCGAAATCGGCCTGAAACAACCACTCGCAGCCAAAATTGTACGACGGATAGAAAACCACCTCACTTTTTATGAGACGATTTATTGAGAGGAATGAGATGCTTGTAATGCGGCGGTGCACCATCAGATTTGAGTAGATTTTAAAGTGACGAATGCTACATTACTGTTCTATTCTGCGCTCGCGATTGCCTCAAATCGGTGTCTTTCCGCGGTTACATCATTCAGCGTCCTCAATTATTCTGCAAGTTCAAGAAATAGGACAAACTTTTCTCGGTGCGTAATAGGTCACGTTTCAATGAATGGGACCAGCATCCTATAAAAACAATCCACTTACGAAATTTATTACTCCTCGTTTAATTATAATTAAAAGCACCGACAATTTAAAGGGTCCATGCGATCATATTTAAGCGTCTACATTTTTTTTGCGATTTCCACATCTCTTGGGGTTTCGGGCGAGCCAGCGGACACGGAGAGAATAACTAAATAGCAGAGCGTCATATTTTACCCTGACGTCGCGAAAACCTCCTTCACCTACGAGGGCGACCCGCGTTGCCGAAAGCGCGCGATATGTGAAGTCTTTGGTCCTGGGCCTACTCTGGTCAGAGCTACTAACAGCTTCGTTTTAGTCGAAATACAAACTATAAGTGGCGCGAACCATTTCAAAAATGTATGAAAGTAGTTTTTGTTGAGTATTTTAGACCAGAAAAAGAGGCAAATGTAGTTTATAAAGTACGCTCGTGGAAATGGAGCGTGCTGGTTAAGTTACGCTGTTTGAGGAGGCTAACAAAGAGGACGAAAACGTGTCGTCCGGTTTTCGTCCTCTATGTTATTCCCCTCAAATACCGTAACTATAAAGTACGGAAACAAGAAGTAAACCGTCGACATACCAGCCGCCAAGCGGTGGAAAAGGCGGCGGATACTTGAAAGGGGTAACGGGATCACGCACCGACGAGCTGCGAGCGTAGAAAGGTCCCAGATGTACGCGGCGGCGCTGCGGTCGTATACGGGCTCGAGTATCCGACCGGTTCTGAGCGTTCCGAAGGCCTTCGCGAGCAGGTTTGGCTTGTGGTTTAGCCGTTTGGCGGTATGGCAGCGCGAAGTGGCTCCCGTTCTGAACTGATCTGTACCCCGTGTTTTCTGTGGTTTGTGGCCAATGAAGAGTCCTGCCAATTTAGTGTTTAATCGCACAGCAAATGCAATGCGAGCCGCCCTGGTTGGCCGGTTCATACAGGATATCCACCAGAACATGCCTTAGTGGCGCCCTCTCGAGCCGTCGACACGGAGTGTGGCAGCCGTGACTGCTCGCTGACCTCTACCCTTCCTCTAGTTCACGGCCACTCAGGCGACCAAGGACGTCACGAAGGAGGTTAATTTTTTCTTGTTTTTGTAATTTTGAGTTGCCTGTAAGTTTTAAAATAAAGCGAAATTCGAGAAAGAGAAGTTTCATTAAGTTACTACGCTCAGTGCGCTCAGGTTCGGAGCAAATTAAAGACCAGTAAAAAAGTTCTTGCAGTGCCCTTTAAGAAACGCGAGGCCCAGATCGGTTTGATATTGTGGCCAATGATATAGCGGCAGTCACCGATAAGGTCCCCGAAGAAGTAATCCCGACGAGAGGAGCGTGAACACTATAAGCCGCGGCCTATTTTTTTTTTTTTTTCTGGGAAATCAATAACTATAAGAAAACACCTTGAGATATTTTTTTTATTCAACATCACAATAATCGTTTTCTGTTTCTCCTTTGACCAAAAGATGGCGCCAGTTATTGCTTCACACTTGAACAGGCTGTTGTTCCCCGCATCTCTCCTTCACGTGTTTTCCGCTGGGTGTCGTCGTCGGCACCCTTGAAGCTGAAAGTAGAAGAAAAAAAAACACACACAAACACGCATCAAATGAATATTTAATCACGACAGTTAGCACATTCAGTCACGATATTGCTTTGCTATAAAAGTTCAAAACTCTTTTAAGAACACGATGCAGATTAAAAAATAAAAAAAAATCTTGCAGTCGTACTGCTAGTGTGAAGAGTAAAAAGGCGTAGCCATCTGTACGGCAAAGAGTTCTGATCAGTGTACTTAGTAATGCCATTAATATAGTGACACGAATAAGTATAAGTTTAATAAAGATGTCGAGAAATTGTAAAATATTAAAATAACTGTTTTATTTGGAGACTATTCCATCCATTCATAATGTGTCCAATATATTGTCTTTTTTTATTAGACAATAATCTATGCCAGGGTAGTGTGCAATGAGACAGACAGGTCCAACCAGTAAACCTCTTTAATTCTCCTCAGGGTAGTGCAAACAAAATACAACGTAAACGTCTGGTTGACATATCGGTAGAGTGTTCCGAGCGCGAAGGTTCGGGTAGTGCAAGTTTATGGCCGATTTACCTTAAGAACGCAGTAGCCTTGTTGCATAAATGTTTGCAGTCTGACAATCAAACGCAACCGCAATCCACAAGGAGGTGCCTAGTCTCGAAATTTTTTTCACAAGCTTCCTCAAGTGTCCTACATCAAACGCTAGTTTTGTTACTATTAAAAAAAGGAGTCAATCCTATTAAAAAAAGGAAAAACATCGTTCTGTAGAAAGAAAAGGATGTGAGCTCGAGGACAGCCCGTCTATAAATGTTTGGGTCGGGTTCCACGCTGTCGTAAAACGTATAGAGAAATTTTGTTTTTTCTCAGTTATCTTTTGATTTAGGTGGACGTCATGTTGTCAAACTTTCGCGTTTTATCCGGACCGTTAGCGTCACATTCTCACAAAGTTTGAGCTTTCTGCAATGCTTAGTTTATTTCAACGTTACTAGAACCCTCAGTTGGGAAACTCACCGTTGAAACATGGGCCGCTGGCGTCCACCGAGACCGAGCTAAATAAGACAACAGCGCCACCCTTCATCATTTGTCTTTACTGTGGTCGCCTTGAACGTTCAGACGAAAGTTTTTGCATAAAAAACAAGGGGAAAAAATTATTTTTGTAGTAACTTTAATTGGAGTTTAGTACAAATTGAGGGCGCGTGATGTTTTCCAAAATTTTTAGTTTGCAAGGTTTTGCGGCTCCAATAATATTGCTTTTATACAACCATGCCTCAGAGGTGATTTCAGGCAGCGCGTCTCGACCTAGGTGCATCTTAGCTTCGGTAATAATTCTCGGCGCGTCCGCTGGGGAGACGGGGGTGGCGCCCCTGTAACCTCTTCCATCGTATCTGTTTCGGCGCCATAATGGCCGATTGAAGCCAAAATGAAAGTCACGTGCAGTTCCTCGAGTGGCCGCTGCGGGAGAAATGGCGGCGTTGTGATCGCCATTAGCTCGGTTCTGATGGACGGGTCGGTGCCATTTTTTCAGAGCAGTCTCTATGGCAGTTTACCAACGGAGTGGTTTAGTAACGTTGGTTTATTTACTCGAACCAAAACACACGGTTCTCATTTCTCGGGATCTCCCCGTGCCTCATTATTCCAAGCTCACGGTCACTGAAAGAGCTCCGATAGAAAAGCTAGCCGAAACACAGGACAAGTTCAAGTGAAACTCAACGATTGCTTGAGGGTCACCGGGCGCCCCCTGACAGACTAAACTCCGTCTAATCCTACGATGGATTGAAGCCCAATGGTAAAGGCCGCCAGGACCAATCACGAGCCTGTTAGAAACCACGTGGTATATTTGATCCGTCGTACGTATTAGTGCACCAAGACGCTTCAAGCGGAGGCGAGTTTTCCGTCTGCTTATCCAGCCCTCACGGCGGCTCCGTCTGTTTCCTACTACTGAAGACTACTGAAGGAATTAAACAACGTCTGGAAGCGATGGGGCGAAGAGAACCCGGGATCAAAACCAGTGGCCGTTAAGAAATGAAGATGAGTCGAATAGAGTTTTCGACACGGTGGCGTATCTACGGACCGCGTGCGGAAGGAAGGTGCGGGTCAGGGTACGTTTCACGTACAAGAAAGTTGGATTGGATTGGATTATTTTGGCTAAGGCGAAACGTCTTTTGTTAGTGTTGTCTGCGCGCCACCCAACTTCTCCAAACAGTTAACTGGTGTACGAAATATGGCAAGAACGTTTATGAAATCAAATACCATGTACCTTTGTTTCACCAATATAAAATTGCACGCTATCGTAACAGAGAACTATACGCTTTAGATTAGTGCTCTTTGTACACTGCGTATCGGAATTTCTCTCGCGCACTCTTTCGCACTGTGGATGCAAGCTTTCGTGATGCAGCGCTCCGCACGCCAGCCTTCGGGCCATAGTCCATCGTAGGGTGAGGTGGAGTACAGAACTTTTCATTCGCCTGGGGCTGTGAGGCGCATTATCAATGTTGGCCGAGGACGGAGGCCAAGACTTTACAGAAATCATAAAAAGGTCGTTCCGAAAGATTGCCGCTTGGCGAAGCGTGAGATGCTTCCAAGTTCCTACTGAGCCGTTTCAATATCTCAAGGATTTCCAAAACTTGCGACATTCGTTCAAATGTTTTTTTGCTTCTTAATTTTCTCACGATACAATGTCGTTTTGCGGAACCTCTCGAGTCCTTGTACGTGACTTGTTTATTTTGTATATAGAGAAGAAGGAGTGTGAACGAGTATTGCATTGGTCCAAACCATCGATCACGGCCTCAATGTATAGAACGACGTCCATATGTGCCTTATTTTCATTGAGCTTTTGGTTTATCTGCTTCTTCAGAACTTCAGAAATCGATTTTCAACCACCTCTTTCTTTTTATTCGCCACTCCCCCAAATCTCGTTTTATTATCTGCATGGTCCTTCTTCGGTTATTTTATTATTCCCGAAAGAGTGTCATATCCCAAAGGTAAATATACGTTCGGCACCTGGTGCGTCAATTTCTTCATTGTTTTGATTCTTCATTGTTGAATTTGGTGAATAGAAATGTTGAAGTTTACAATACCAAACCAACAAAGGACACCTGGCGCGCCCGACCGAAGCGCTGCGGTTTTGTGCTGACCACCTGGCAATCTTTTGACGTGCAACCGAAACGTTTTTTTTTTTTTTTTTTTGTGTGTGTGTGGTGCCTTCTCGGAAGAGAAACCAGTCGAATACCATTCATGACGCCCGGGATTGGAATCTAGACCTGTAAACCTTTGTAACCATTCAGTCCGATGAACCGTCTTCTCCCCGTGTGCAACCTCTTTTTCCGCTTTTGTAAAAAAAAAAAAAAAAATACCAAGCGGGAAATTATTAAAATCATGTGACAAAGAAATATAATGTTGGCTGCATTGGTACAAGGCCAGTCGAGTTCACTTAAAAGCAGGTTCCGTAGAATACAACATTCTTTTGGAACAGAAGAGCAAATACACGTTTCACTTTATTATCTTTCTAAAACGAGTGTTTTGGCCGTTTGATTATTTTTGAATCGAAAGTCGAAACGTAAGTCGCATTGCTTTTCTGTTCATAGTAGTAGTTCCACCCATACAAAAATAAATTAGAGGAGATTATCAAAGCTCACATAAACTATGTACTATATATAATTGCAATTGAATAACCTAATTATACTTTCGTACTAGCACCCCATACAACCCAAATAGATGAAACGTGAGTTAGATGAGACTAATGGCCCGATTCCCGCGGTCCTTTTATTTGAGGGCAAGAGAACCGAAACGCGGATACTGTACAAATTACAGGTAGCACGGGAAGCTTCGAAGGCAGGAGTGTTTCTTAAAAGCACAATTATTTTTTTTTCATTTAAATATATCAGTAATGAAACAGAAACAAATAACAAAGAGTAACACTCCATACCTATAGGTACAGCTAGAGTGCCTCAATGTCCTTCTGTTTAGGGTGATGCCATCGTTTGTAGTACCCGATGCCGACAGCACGCGCTCACAGGGAAAATACAAAGAAATCGCAGGGAACAAAAATGTCGCCGTAGCACAGTCAGCGCCACGAGCGCGTGCAGGGACACGCCCTGTCACGCGCTTCCGAACAAAAAAACATATATAAGCGTTCGAAACAAAATGGCCAGATGTCATCACCCCAAGCAAAGCGCACATGAAGGCACCCTAGGTACAGCCCTCCGTCCACCCCAGCATTTAATTTACCGTTTTGTTATGATCGAAGTGTTTCTCCACCGGTCGTCAGTCCGCAAAGAAACGTGATAGAGACCAAGATCACAGCGGTGCGCTCTCAGCAACAGCTCTCCATTTCGTACCTGTGTGCTTATACCGCTTTGGAAGCCGACATAACGTTGACACAGGAAATCTATATTGCGAGTCCACCGCTTCCAAGAACGCTGAGGAGCGGCAACGACTCCTCACCCTCGACGACCGGAAATTGAATCTGTCATCGACAGACCGTCGCCGTGGACTCGAACGTGGGCTCGACGGTTATCTTGGGATAGCATCGGGCCTCATCATCGTCGTTTGTAGCTCTTGGACTGTTCGGGAATCGGCAAATGGCACTCGTTCCTAGACTGCAATATATTGGATTTCGAAAAGGGGGCTAAGTTAAGTCAATATAGACGGGCCGAGTTGCCAAGACTATAACAAATTAAACACACTAATCGCGAAATTGAGTCTGTGAACCGCACGTTTCTTTTGTTCGCGAAGAAGGTGCCCTCATTCCTCGGTCTTTATTATTTAATCACATACAGATATAGTAGTCGGGATTAGTATTTCGGTCGCAGAGGTAATAATACTTTCTGATCCGTTAGCTCAAAACTTCAGTTTCTTGAACTGATTAAAACATACATTGTCTGTAATAAGAATTTCAAATTAGAAAAGAGACGTCACGCTCAAGGCGCACCGGAGGCAGTAACAAAATATAAAGAAAATCATTGGATTGCGAATCTAATCTTGCTTCAGTGATAAATATGCGCAGTTGTCTCTATTCGTGCGAATCTTTATTTTAAGCAATTGGATATTAACCGCGACAGGATTTGGGACGAATAAATGTCCAGTTCAGAGATACATTCCCAAAAATTCTAACATAGAAAAAAAAAATCCCTCAAATATGTACGCCTAGCACGCGAGCCATATAGAGCACTACAAAAGCTTAGTGTACTGATCATCTAAGAAACATTTGTTATTCAAACAAGCTTCTTATAATGATAGGGTAAGTGCTTGACATGCCCCAACTCTACAAAACTCGATAAGTTATCAACGCGCGCCTCAAGAAGACTCAGAATTTTTTTAAATGTTACACCCCACATTCTTCGCACGTCTTTCAGTTTTTACTTTAATTTCCAGCGCATTAAATTAATACGAAGTTTTTTTTCACCAAGAAACTCATTCTTTGCCTGATATCGGCCATATAGTTTTCGCATGCCCGTAATAGATAGATGGATGGGTGGTAATGCCTATACCCTTCGTAACGGGCGGCAGTTTGCGCTACCTAGCCTAACATTGCATCATCTCTCCTTTTTAATTTGTATACATTTTGTTTTAACACAGCCCTCCCCCCTCATTGTAAAGTTTTTAAATTGCTTATTCTTATTTGTTTTTTTACCCTGCCTAAATCTTTTCCACCAATCTTCAATCCCCTCTTAGTTACCGCAATTCTTTCCCTATCCATTCGTCCATCCATGTCTACAAATTCCAGTGCCCCCCTCCAATCCGTAGTCCCCCCCCCCCCCCCCCCAAGAGGGTGGGACGAAGCCCCGTGAACCTTAAAATTACATGTTCTGTAGTTTTCCTTTCGCAACTGCATATGTCGCATAGAGTGTCAATTTCCTGTAATTCCGCCCTATATGTTTTCGTTCTTAGCACCCGCGTTCTAGCTTCAAACACTAATGAGCTCCCCGATGAATTATCATACAACTGTTTCTTCTTAATTTCTTGGTTTTGTGCCCTGTATATTGTTAAAGGAGATTTCCCCTGCATTCTTTCTTCCCACAATTTCCTTTTTGTTTTCTTTACTCCCTTTTATACTGATATGCTCTGATCGGCCCCATCTCGTTGAATATATTTAAATCTCAGCTTGCAGGTTCGGTTTGTCCACTTAGTGTTTATACTTTCATATAAAGAGACTTGTACACTTTCGCTGCCCACCGTGCAACGTCAATATCAGCTAGTCTGTGTTCAAATTTTACTTTACTGATCGCTTGTCTACTTTGGAAAGATGCCCAACCCATTTCCCCCTGTACTCTCTCATTTGCTGTATTCCCATGTGCCCCCAATGCCAACCTACACATACTCCTTTGTTGTATCTCTAAACCTGCCTGGATTTCAGACCTCATACAAAATACCGCATTCCCAAATGATAGTCCTGGCACCAAGACTCCCTTCCATGCACCCCTAACGACTTCATATATGTTATAATTCCAGAGTGGCTCATGTTTCACAACTGCTGAATCTCGTTTTCCCTTCTTTATTACAATACTTGCATGCTCTTTTAGATACTTTCTTTCCTCGCTTAGCCATTCTTCCAGATATTTTTAGTCTGTCACGTGTTCTATTACTGTGTCCTGTATCTACAGGGGTTCCCCCTTCTCGTCGTTGAAAACTATGATACCCGACTTCTTCCTACTGAAGTTTAGGCCTAAACTGTCCCCTTCGTTGCTGCAAATCCTGATCAGTTCCTGTATTGTCTCAGGACTTTCTGATACGAGTACAATGTCGTCTCCGAACATTAACCCTGACAATACTTGATTTACGTTATGTCCTTCCTCCATGTAGATCAGGTCCAAACCTAGGTTGCACTGCTCTATTCTTTTTTTTTCTATCTCAGTGAGGTATATCATAAAGAGCAGGGGTAACTGATTAGAGAAAATCAGTGTTGTTAACGTTACAGAAAAAAATTAACGAAATATGTTGATCGTTTCTTGCGAACAAAACAAAACAAAAAAAAAACGCGTTGCTGACCTGCGTAACTCCAAAATAAAAGGAACGCGTTATCAATACCATTACCGATAACTAACATACGTGACTTCTGTGTTACTTTTATTCGTGAAATACAAACTTTTACTGATTTGACTTTGCAGGGATGCATAAGCGACATTTTCAAGAAGCATTTTGTTCGTGCTCAAACTTAACATTTGCCTAACAAACTTAACAAACTGCGGTATTTTCTTAATTATTAATTCTGTACTCACAGTGTTAACGTGAGTGCTAGTATGTTACCTTTGTCTCTTCTACTTTTTCTTTCCTCCCTCTTTTATCCCCTCATCCCCTTCCCCAACTCAGAGTAGCCAACCGAGGCAGGCCGCCTAGGTTAACCTTTCTGTTTTCTCCTTCTGCAGCCAACCGAGGCAGGCCGCCTAGGTTAACCTTTCTGTTTTCTCCTTCTGCAGCCAACCGAGGCAGGCCGCCTAGGTTAACCTTTCTGTTTTCTCCTCCTGCTCTTATCTACTTCTTCTTCTTCAAACTTAACATTAATGATTTCATACTTTTTATGGTTCCACTGGAAAACTCACAACAAACAAACGCAAAGCAAAACGCAAAAAAACGCAAGAAATATTAAAACTTGGTGACTAATCTTCTTCAAGTCTTTGGAAGAAGATGTGACGAGTAACGTAACTACGTCACCCTCAATTCGAAATAAGTAACGTAGGTATGTCATCCTTTAATCTTACGAAAATACGGAAAAAAAAACAATTCACTACGTCACCGACAAAAATAACGCATTACCGGTAACGCCGTTACTAGTAACTTGTTACCGCCAACATTCAGAAGTGATATGTCAAGTCAATTACGAAACCTAGGTCTCAACTCAAACGCAAATCGAACACTAGTGGAAGAGCAATCTCGTAAAGTGTTTAGTAGACGTCATCGGGTATTCTTGCATAGCCTTCGGCCATGACGAGTCTATTTCACATATAGAACAGGTTTTCGCGCAAGGACCTCCCTCCCTCATGCGCAAACTTTTGATGAATGTACCGTCTTTCACCCGCTTAATGGAGCGGGTTCACGTTCCGCTATAGTTAGCGAAACGGACGTCCGCACTAAAATTAACACCGAAAGCCTCATATGTGATCAAGGACCTACAGAACGCCATACATTCGTCGCAGGCCAAGAGCATGCATGCAACAACATTCATCGATGCGTCCGAGGCGCAGTTTCCTTCTGACGTTGCGCGAAATTCGCCAGTCAGCACTCATATGTTGAATATTCCCTGCTGAGGCAATGTATTCGTGTCTTTACGATTTTAATTCATTCCCGTCTTTTCCTCTACCCCTATGCTTCATATTCAGCTGTGTGCGTTAGCAAGTCTCATTTCCATGGATCGATATTGTTTTTTCACGGTGTATAGCAGTGTGTGCTTCGTGTCAACCCGAACCTCGACACACAAAGTGGTTTCCAGGGTCTAAACCATGGTACTCTGCCATGCACGTAGCCAGGGGCGGCCCATTGGGCCCTGCCCCCCCCCCCCCCCTCTTTTCAAAATCTTTCATTTTGCTGGGACCTCCTCTCCGCCCTCCCCCTCATACAGCATTTTGTCAGGGGCGCCCCCCCCCCCCCCCCCCCCGAAACAAAATCCTGGCTACGTGCCTGTAACTGTGCTCTAAAAAACGTGTGTTTGCTTACTTTATATTTTCTAGATTTTAATTCCTTTCCATCTTTTCTTCTACCCATATGCTTCACTGAGGAGGGGGGGGGGGGGGGGGATTTGCGCGAGCGAGCACTCAAGCGCATTAATGATCTGTCGCCACCAAGGATTACCGCGTCCCCATGGCCTGATCCTCCGGGAAAAGATCAAGAGCTCACCACGTGCTTCATATTCAGCTTTGTGCGTTAGTAATGTTCATATTCATAGATCGATATGCTCTTACACTGCATATAGCTGTATGTGCTTCGTGTCAATGAGGACTTAGACACATAAAATGGTTTCTTGGGTCTACGACAACCTACAGCGCTCTAAAAAATGTGTTTTGTTGAATATTGTATATCACGTAGTCATATACTGACTTCGTGAATCATCCTTATATTGGGTATACGTCATGCCCATTTTATTTCGTTTCATATAAAGTTAAATGCTGGCAAACGATAGAACATCGGTGATAATTATTGGTAGAGTCTTTGGGATTTTAAAAATCAGTGCTTTCCCACAATTATAATTTTAGGGTTCTGTCTTTCCTAGTGCAGGGTTTAGCACTTCAGCGATGCCATCTACTGATCTCTCGTATAGGGAGCTGGACGGCGCATAGCTGCTTTCCGAACAGGGCGCAAGTGAAGCCACCGGAATTTCGACGAGCTTCGCCAAAGTCGGGTGTCTGCTGGGCTTCTAGTGCGTTCAGTTCATGTTTTGGTCCATGTTTTCTTGTGCCTTTGAGTGGGTTCTAATCATCACGTTCTGAATGAAATCCCGAGAATAAGGCATCCGAACGTGGTACATATCCGCACTTGATAAACTACTAGAATATCCAAATGTTCGAATCGAATGGCTTCCCAGGAGACTTCTCGGATCTGCGTGCACTGTTACTGCAGAAACAAGCAGTCTCTCTAGAGATGATTAGAAAAAAAAAAAAATACAGCGCCCCGAACGCTGTATAAACCACCACCGGGAAGAGTCTAAAAAGCCTGTCAAGCACTCGCTTCCGGTAAAAGCCGCTTACTTCCGGTGGGTTCATACCTGTTTGATCGATGCGCCACCCAGTCCCCTAGTGGAGATCAACGATGCTATAAAGTGTCCAACAAAAAAAACAAACCGGGGAACATATATTCCTTTTCACCTCACGTCCTGCCATAGCCGACGCTACAACTATCCAATCACGCAGCATCAAAAGTGCATCGTAACAGCGCTTATCAATTTGTGCGCTTTCTATCACGGACTAAACGAATCACGGGCAGTAAGTGCGCCGCGATAATTTGCTTTATTTTATGCGTGATTGGTTTGGCTGGTGATAGCATACCTCGCCAAAAGAACGAGCGCCATTAAGAAAGAATTTTTTTTTCGCTGCTTGACACGTTGCATCGGATCGTAGCTTTGTTGGCAGTCGGACTCGAAGTAAAACGGGGTAGAGTTATCGCTTCATCGGGCCATAACGACTGCCTTTCAAGTTTACCAAATTTATTCAAAGCACTTTCTGTGGTTTGTGAGAGGTTTATAATGTGGTCAGGACATTAGGGAGTTTTAGGGAACCGTTTTTGCACACCCGATAAGGTACGATTGGCCTTCCGGTACAAACTGCGCCTGTGCTACTGCTGAAGACTCCCCTGACATGCGCTGTGCGTAGAGGAGGGCCCATCGTACCGTATCGGATGTTCAAAAAAACAGTTCCTATTATGCAGTATGGTTTCGCTGTTGGAGGGTTTACCATGTGGCCGCACGATGAGCTTGGAAACTTTAGCGTTCCTATTTTTTGGGTATCTTGTGTAGGCGCTTTTTTTTTCTCTCTTGATGTACCGTTGCCATTTTAGTCACTTAACAACCTAAATTTAGTCAGTTGTGTTGATTGTTGCTTCATTTTAATTTTTAAACGCCGTATTTTCTGGACTCTAAACCGAGGACCACAAATGTTAAGAAGATAATCCCCTACATGCTACGGACGACCTACACGTGTGATCTATTTGAGAATTTGTCTTTTTATATCGTTCAATATAACGAGGCGTGAAAAATTATGGGAAGGACAGATTATGATAATTGTGTTTTATGCTAGATACAAGCTTTTTTTGTGATTTAATAAAGCAAGCATTTGCCAAGGGGTGCCTTGAATGTTACGTGCAGACCCAAGTGCAAAGTATAGTCCGGGAAATACGGAAGGTACCTTCGAACGTTGCAGCAATAAACATATTAAATTACCGAGCGATATTCAGTGGCTAACCAGATATATTGTTTCTATGGTTTCCTAACAAATCTCGAGTAACCTAGGCATTTTGATATTGGAGCACTTTGTATTATGGTACAAAATACACCTACTTAAAAAAAATATAAAAGTGGATAAACGTGAACTTACGCGACAAGAGTTACAAAAGTAAAACATAAAGATCCAACAAGCAAATGCGAGCAGCGATTCTTGCGAGTCGCTGTCTACGTGCACGTCCCTGACTTATATGTCATTGTCTTTTTGTCCGTGTTGACAAAAGCAGTGGGAAGTAGTTCAAAACAGATGCCCGAGTTTTACGACGCAGGGTACCTTGCTCAAAAATTCAAAAACGACTATAAACAATCTCCGTTCTCTTTGTATCTCAGATAGAGATCATATGTTCATATTTGGGTTTCGAAAATAGTTACGATGATTTACGAGTTGGAACGGCGTGTCACACGTGCTTTTAGAGATGTGCAGGACAACGCGTTTGGCGAAGAAGAGTAACATAGTTTATCTTTCGCCATACTCCAAAGAGAGGTACTCTCCGCACTTAATGCAGAACGATGACCACTCTTGTCTCAGTTTGGAGGTGTTGGATCATTTTGAGTCGTTTAACACTCACAAAGCGCCTGGAACTTCCAGGTTTCTATGACTCACAAATTGAGAGTGAACCCCGAAGGAATAAATATTCACCCTTTCCTGCACATTTCTGTACATAGTCTTATGCACTTTCGCGCACTTGGTGCATCTCGACAACTATACTCGTACAAACGTTAACGAAAAAAGTGTCTAGAAAGAATATCAACATTTACAGTGAAATGAAATAGTATCACCTATCACAGTGAAAATTCATTATATAAGAACCTGGAATAAAACAACTTTTCTGATTGACAGCATAAACAAATGTAATATGATGAACACAAAGGGGGCATACGAGCACAAACAAAATCTCAAACTAAATTATTGTTATCAACGTTCCTTGCAAAACAATTGTTTTAAAATCTTCTAAATATATTTATTTTGCATTTTCTGACTATTCTAGGTATATTTCCTTACACGTTTACAACAAAAACAAATATGTCCATCTCTTTGTAGATATGTGGGTGGAACCTAAAATAAAAAAAAAGATAGATTTCGTAGAAAGTTGTGGTGGCGATTGAGAAAATATATTACACAATGTCCCTTGTAAAAACGGCTGCAAAAAAAAGTAAAAAAATTTAAAAAATACTCAACGCCCTAAAGCCGTTACTAAGTGAGGGAGGAAGTGCGCGATACCGTGTACTTTCAATGAGATTGTTTGATGTCGACTAAAGACTCGTTTACCCACTTGCGACTGATTACTACCGAGGGCGGTACAGTCTCTTTTAATCTCTCAACACAAGAGAACATACTGATTGAAACTATAGCAAGTGAGCAGTGGCGCCATCTTTCGGCTAGCCCGGGAATTACACTTGCGATTTTCATAAATTTTCTTTTTTTGCGCATTATTTGTTTACTATTGGCGTGAAAAAAGTTTGAGAATGTTATGAACGACCAGCTCTCATAGAAAGTACGTACATTTAATCTCGTAAATACTGTAAAATTTTCGCTCTAGTGCAATGCTGTTCTAAGGCCACTTCCTAGATGGCGCCGAGTGCCAGTGTGTTTTTTAACCAACAGTTATCGCAAGTGGTCTAAATTCACTCGGTCCTAAGCAGTTGTAAGTGTGTGCACCAGCGTTGAAGGGATACTAAAATAAAAACTTATATATACATCTCGCCTTCAGAAATGAGCTAAATATGATCGACGAAATCTGATAATTACAATCGCACGTTTGAATTTTGAGCGGATGGCTATATTTTCCGCAGCAAACGGCCGATTCCAGCGAGACCTCGAGCTCGACAGCGACACTTGACAGCTCGATACGTCTCGGGAGATCCGTCGCCTCCAGCGTGTTCTTGACGTCATGTTTACCTTCACAGTCAGGGCTACAGGGGAGCTGGCGTAGTTGTTAGGTTCGCCACTTGGTGACGTCAACGCGTTACAGCATGACCGTTCGATTTGTCCGCTCTCCGCTCCCCGCAGGAGTTGAATAGGCATGAAAAAGACGGGAAATCCGGTTCGGCCACCGATCTTTATGTTAATTTGTTGAATCGCGCATATCCGCTTGGTCACCACAGCTCGAATGCGGCCGCCGGAAGTTTCGTATCGGCCACCTTTGAGGTACCGGAAGTCGACCTTTTGGAGCGGTGCAGAGGCTGGGCGGTTACGTGCTGAAGACACGTTATCTGCTCGTTCGCCGTCATTCGCCGAATAATATATTTTTTAACTTGTGTAACGGTAGTATATAGTGGCCCTTGAGAACACTGGGGTATGTTTACGAAATTGTAGCACCGCAGAAAGAACGCGCAACCCCGTCGAACGCAAGTCTCGCGGCGTCATCGATGCACGTGCCTTGGCACGCTGAAGTGCTGTGTCTCTACCTTCGCACGCTTGGACACCAACTAAGAATCGACGCCGTGTGGACGTGTTAACCCTTTGGAAAAGTATGGAAGGTGTGTCGCGCGTAGACGTCCTTGCCGCATACATATCGCTCGCGGAGTTCTGGATCGTCCAGCTCTTTCGGAAAGCTGCACTCATCGGTGCTTGCTATTATGCACTATTAAGAATGTTCAAAACCTACTCGAATGAATCCGTATTACTTACCTCACATGTAAACACAGATAGGGCATCGCAGTTAAATATGGGTTACAAACCATATCGCCTTTTTTTAACAGTGGAACCAGTGGCCTCGGCAGTGCTCGGGAAATGGGGTGATTGAGAAAGATAGATTTCTGTTTTCTTCTGCAGAATTGATTGCTAGAAATGTCTCTAAGGCTGTTCTGTCACCCCTCTGGTCCGTCAGCACGGAATCAAACTCGTCTCTGGACCGCAGGTGCCGCAAGTTACAAATGCAGTCGTTAGAGTAAAGGCTGGTTCACACACTTGCAACGATTACGTTCGCATGCAACCGAAACGACCGTAACGACAAAAACACCGCAACAACCGTGGCTCATGGGTTGCTTCGCGAAGCTACCCCTTGCATCACTTGCCATGCTGTGTTCGGCGAACGCTTGTCCCGGTGACTTTGTCGTTACGGTCGTTTCGGTTGCATGCGAACGCAACCAACGCAGATGTGTGAACCAGCCTTAAAGTATAAAATTGCTCCAGGGGCATACACCGTGGCGCGCGACACTCTTTCAAAATCATCCACACGGTTCTTGACTGATACCCAAGCGTGTGAAGGCAGAGATGCATCAGAAAGGCCTTCCAATGCATATGCTTTGATGACGCCGCGAGGCTTGCGATCAACGAGTTGTGCCTCTTTCCTGCTCTGCTGCGCTTTTCTAAAAAATCATGCGCCATTCCACTCTATGAAGGTGGATGATTAGCGAATCTGTTTAGCACACGACACAGACTCGTCCTGAGGTACCGGAGGAAACTAGACACGGGCGACGGAACCGCCACCCGGCGGTTAGTAGACACGCGTGACGTGCCCGGGAGTGTGGAATAAGGAAAGGAAACTAAGCACGCAAGCGCATGGAACGACATCAATGAGAGGGCGGTGCGAGCGTAGACATGGTCGACGCCAGTCGCACAGAGGCAAATCTTTGAGAAACCTTCATTACCTGAGAGTTTACTGATCTTGAAGATGGTGCATATTGATAATTAATCTACTGAATAGACTTGTTGCTAAATTACCCAAACATCAAGGAGAATGCAGGGAATGGTGTTCCACTCGCCGCTCGAGCAGGCATTTGCAGCAGTAACTGTTCTAAAGCAAAAGCCTAAAACAAATTGCATCTTGCACGAGCGTTCTTCAACGCTTTATTTTGGTTACATACCTCGAATCTTTTCTAGGAAGAGGCTTGCGCGTGTGGCGCGTGCGGCGGCGCGAGCGTAGAGTTTCAGCCACTGCACAGGTAAAATTCACGAAACCCTAGGTATAAACAGCTACGCTGTAAAAACTTTCCCCGTGTTCCCGAAGGCAATTATAACCGTTCTCACAAGGTTTTAAAATTCCTCTTCGGCGAATGACGTCGAACGAGCAGAAAACGTGTATTCAGCACGCTGCCGCCCAGCCTCTGCAATGCTCCAAAAGGTCGACTTCCTGTATACCTCAACAAAGGCTCTCCGGTGGCCGCATCCGCGGAGCGGGGAAGAGAGATCCAGGAATCCCGTGCACGCAGCTTGCCGCCGTACTTCATCGGAGCGGCGCTGCTCTTATGGGTAGTTTGACGTAATGACATTTGGTTTATTTGTTCTGAATAAAGTTTCTAGGTATTTTCGTGCAAAAATTAGGTGTCTCTGTGGTGTGGCCAGAATGTGGCTGACATTCAGACGACAAAATATGCGTTAGAATTTCGTTGGAGTACCCCTTTAAGGATGGGATATGCGGTTTCACAACGGTGGTAACTTCCGCTGGATAAAGGTGCCACACCATGAGCATTGTTTACATCCCCTAACTGAAGCTCAGTGTGAATCAATGCGCCGAGAAACTGAGAAAGAGAATAAGACGAAAGCGCGCGGGGATGTAAAAACGTCGATCTCAGGTGGGAATGATTAGTGTGTAGGCCTAAAGCTAGCTTTAGAACGCCGCCATTCCGCGTTCTAACGGGTTCTACGAGTGCAGTGGAGACAAAGGGTCTCTTTGTTTCCACTGCACTCTTCGAACGCGGTTGAAGGAAAATGCCAAACGCCGGACGCCGGCGCTTCACGTTCTAACTCGTTTGATGAGTACGGTGAAGACAGAGGCAGGCAGCAAATGCTTCCAATCAAAGCTCGGAGTTCTGACGTCCCCGCGCGCCCTTGTTTCTTCCTCTCCCTCACTTTCGCATAGCATTGAGACGTTCCTCTAGAAAAACCTTTCAAAATATAACCCTACCCTCATTCCTTCTCCTCCTTCTTTTCGGAACAATTAAAACACTTCTGTGAGTTACAAAAAAAAAATATACACCCTTTACAACTCGTAGCTTTGTTCAGCAACAATTTTTTTTGAACGCATAGTTGTCTTTTAGTTTCTTTTTAAAACTGTCCGCCTCTCGCACCAACTTTAAATGTATTTTGTCGTCTTACCTCTCCTTGATACCTTATAAGTTATACTGGAATACACGATTTGTGTTCATACTCGAAGTTCAATGCACGCTACCGGGGCTCTTTCTTCTACCTGCCTTATCGCATTACAGTGAATCAGCGTTCGCGGAAGTAACGGCGTTACCGGCAACGTGTAACTTACTCGTTACATCTTCACAACAGCTTGGGGTAACGGACTTACGTTACTTATTTCGAGTAACGGGTAACAGAGTAACCTTACTCGTTACTTTTTCTTTCTAAGACATAAAAATTGTTACACTTAAAGTTTTTGTGTGTGTTTCTAGGTGCACACCTGCGTGTTTTTTTCCCGTGTTTATTTACGTTTTTTTTTGTGAGTAGCTAGGTGAAACCGTAAAAGATGATAAATTAATTTTGTTCAGTTTTTGCATGGATGTAATGGTTCTTGAGATATGACTCTTATGCATACCTGGGACGTCAAAACGGTAGAACGTGTTAATTCATAAGTTACCGAGCAACGCAAAAGTAATTCGCGTTACATTCTGATCGGTAACGGAAACGCGTTCGTTTTAGTTTGAATTTAAGTAGGACGCTAGCGCGTTACTTTTATTTGCAAGTAACGAGTAACGTATTTCATTAATTTCTTCCCGTAACTCCTACAGCACTGTATTCACTGCACCTGCCCCATTATAGTCATGGCTGTTTTTGCGCCAGGCAAACATATATGTATAAGCAATCAGTCAGTCAATATATAAAGATATTTTTTATATATATCTGACAATTTCATGGTATTTATCGAATGTGCTCAGTGACTTGACATGTGTTTCCGTTTGCTTCTACCAAGTTTAACCTTCGTCATCTGCTGCCTTGCAATTACTGTAAAACCCTTAATGTTTGCGAGCCCTTAATTTTCGCGAACTTCGCGAATTGAAGAATTCGCGGAATTTAAGGGCACGCGAAAAATTCGAACCTTAAGAGTTTCAATGCAGGCGCATGGATTTCGCGAAATTTAGTGGCCGCGATTATGTCCTCTGTGACCGATTCGCGAAAAATAGGGGCCGCGAAAATAAAGGGTTCTACAGTATCTTTTGGTCGCAAATGTATACAAAAAATGATAAAAGCACGACGTATTTTATACCACTGACCTCACGACATACGGTCCATGTAAAAGCGAGTTTGTCATCAATTGAAGTTCCAGTCTCTGGGTGCGATATGAGATTTGACTTTAAAAGACGCCGTTGACAATTCTTCTGCATGTTGCTTCACAGACTGTGTCATATTCAGAACACGCTCTCACGTGCACTATTGTTATATTTATTTGCATTTATTGATGCCCGCCAAAAGCAACATGCCTTCCCGGTGTTCACCATGGCACAGGAGAAATGGAAACACACACACATACACATGAAACACTCTAACATTATACATAGAAAAATAACGAACACATTTAATAAGAAATAGAACACAAAATAAAATATTTTAATATTATTGTGACATTACCAAACTTTTTCTTTAAAACCATCCATGCAAATGTCAATTTAAAGTGCCCAAACATTAATAAACATGGCTTACAATCGGGTTTTAACAGCGCAACGACGACAGGAAGAGAGAAGAGAAGAGGACAGGACGAGCGCTGACTATCAACTGATGCGATTTATTCAGAAGAGGATGAAGTGCGCGAGACTCGAGCGTGCCAAAATGCGCTTTTTTCATCAAACACACGAGCGGCAGCTCCTTTCACGGGAATGCCCTGTGCCAACATGCACCACCATTCCTTCAACCGAAGCGCACCCAGAAAACAAAAGAAAAGAAAGAAAAGAAAAGAAAAGAAAATAAAAGAAAGAAGAAAATGCACGTGCGATAGTTTGCTGACCCAGGCTTGAAAACCTTCGCCACCTGGAGACCATTGAGCGTGCGATTGCCGCCTTTCTTCTTTTAGGATGATTGATTGGGGTTGTGGGGATTTTTATACAGCGTGTAGTTGGTCAGCCATTTAAAGTTGCGACGAGTCACTCGCTGTAGATGAGCAATTTAGCCAGTGCAGTACAACCGCTAGCCTGGGGTCTTTAACGTGCACCACGCAGTAGTGATACACGACCGCACGCCGGTACATTTCTTTTAGGAGCCTTGGTGTAGATTCCGCGCATTGTGATGTCCAGCGGTCTTCGCCTGATGGTGACCCAAGATCGTGGAAAATGTCAACTAAACTACGGCCGTTCCCGCATATGCCGAGGTTGTTCTTCAAGGAATTCTATTTCTTGGGCAAGCAGGGTTATTGATGGAGAGCTGACTGCTCCTTCCCCTCTTTTGTATATCGAAAAGGCCTCCACGATCTCCCGCGTCCTAAAGTCGTGATGTCTTTTTAGGATGGTACACTGACCGAATAAAGGGGAGCACAAACAGTCGCTGCAATGTCTAACCAAGTTAGTGCCTGAGGTGTTCCCTAGGGAGGTGGCATGTTCCCTCAGTCGATCATTGATACATCTTCCGGTCTGCCCAATGTATGAACGACCGCAGGAGAGAGGTATGTCATATACAGCACCTTCTGTACATTCCATGAATTGTCTCGCGTGCTTCTTCCCGCATGGTGTGTGGGAGATGGAGAGGGATGTAGAATTCACCTTTTTGCACATCCGGCCAAGCTTGTTGGGTGCTGAGAACACAACTCTGACTACTGCCTTGGCTGCAATTCTCTTGAGGCTGTGGGAGATTCCATGTAGATACGGGATGACTGCCGTGGGTAACTTTTCCTTGGTTACGTTTTGACAAGGTTCAGCTTGCCTACGAGACTCTTGTAGAAGCCTCTCCGCCACGCTGCATATAAGATGATCTGGGAAGCCTGCAGTTTTCAGTCGATTCACTTGAGTGGTAAAGCCCCGGCGCTCAGTGATCTACTCCTAGCCTTCTATGACAGATTATTAGAAATTTCACTCCGCAACTCGTCAGTCATCAAGATATTTCGATACGTTGATGACTTTCTTGTCTTGTACAGACCATCCGATGACACTGGATCAAAAGATGTGGGAGAGATTTTTAATACGTTCAAGTCTACTCTTCGCCCGCTCACTTTGACAATTGAGCTCCCTGAGGGGCAACAGCTGCGATTTTTAGATTTGACACTTCTATTCGGAGATCATGTCTGTTGGCAGTATTCGCCCCGCTCTAAAAAATCCTTCCTTCCGTTTTTATCCGCACATTCCAAGCTAGTCAAGAGAGGCATTGCTGTTGCAGCCATAAAAAACGCCCTTCACCGGTCTTGTCACCACCAAGTCTCGAGTAGCTTTACCACTCAAGTGAATCGACTGAAAACTGCAGGCTTCCCAGATCATCTTATATGCAGCGTGGCGGAGAGGCTTCTACAAGAGTCTCGTAGGCAAGCTGAACCTTGTCAAAACGTAACCAAGGAAAAGTTACCCACGGCAGTCATCCCGTATCTACATGGAATCTCCCACAGCCTCAAGAGAATTGCAGCCAAGGCAGGAGTCAGAGTTGTGTTCTCAGCACCCAACAAGCTTGGCCGGATGTGCAAAAAGGTGAATTCTACATCCCTCTCCATCTCCCACACACCATGCGGAAAGAAGCACGCGAGACAATTCATGGAATGTACAGAAGGTGCTGTATATGACATACCTCTCTCCTGCGGTCGTTCATACATTGGGCAGACCGGAAGATGTATCAATGATCGACTGAGGGAACATGCCACCTCCCTAGGGAACACCTCAGGCAGTAACTTGGTTAGACATTGCAGCGACTGTTTGTGCTCCCCTTTATTCGGTCAGTGTACCATCCTAAAAAGACATCACGACTTTAGGACGCGGGAGATCGTGGAGGCCTTTTCGATATACAAAAGAGGGGAAGGAGCAGTCAGCTCTCCATCAATAACCCTGCTTGCCCAAGAAATAGAATTCCATGAAGAACAACCTCGGCATATGCGGGAACGGCCGTAGTTTAGTTGACATTTTCCACGATCTTGGGTCACTATCAGGCGAAGACCGCTGGACATCAGAATGCGCGGAATCTACACCAAGGCTCCTAAAAGAAGAAAGGCGGCAATCGCACGCTCAATGGTCTCCAGGTGGCGAAGGGTTTCAAGCCTGGGTCAGCAAACTATCGCACGTGTATTTTCTTCTTTCTTTTCTTTCTTTTCTTTTCTTTTCTTTCTTTTCTTTTGTTTTCTGGGTGCGCTTCGGTTGAAGGAATGGTGGTGCATGTTGGCACAGGGCATTCCCGTGAAAGGAGCTGCCGCTCGTGTGTTTGATGAAAAAAGCGCATTTTGGCACGCTCGAGTCTCGCGCACTTCATCCTCTTCTGAATAAATCGCATCAGTTGATAGTCAGCGCTCGTCCTGTCCTCTTCTCTTCTCTCTTCCTGTCGTCGTTGCGCTGTTAAAACACTAAGTATGAACCAACTAGCCCACCGCTGTACCTTATTAAAATCGGGCTTACTCTTGTGCCAGTCTAGTATTGCAATACAGAAAACGCGAGAAACAAGAATCGGTACCTTTAAACCTGACTACACTGCCGGAGCCAGTGTTAACATACTGTACATTAAAAGGAGAGAAAGTCATTGTTGTACCCTTCACTTCAATAACACCTTATGTTCAGTGTATATATTCCAAGGTAACAAAATACTAAATGCATTATCTTTTCATTTAAAACTGAGAACGCGGAGGCGCTTCTTTTGCCTTACGTGTTTCAAAGCACTCATGCACATTGGTAGGATTTGGAGCCATATTTCACTCGCTAGAGTACAGCGACAACGGTTGGGAACGCAACCTCTCGGCGTAGATGTTGCCTTTTTGCAGGTCAGGGTCGTAAATTATGGTAGGTGGAAGTCGCTCCTAGTTTATTTATGACCCCCGAGATAAATTATGACGCACTAAAAGTTTCGGTATCGAGACACCGTGCGAAAGGTCAGCTTTGTTCAGCTGTAATTATCAGTCTGTTCCCACATTATGTAGCATTGTGTTGCAACTCAAAATCGTTAATTTTAATCCTACTGAAAATGTATGCTTAAAAATACCGTTGAATTGTTATATATATTATCACCAGAGGTGATCATTTTTACACTAATGTCCGCCTAGTTCAACAACGTTATTTTTTTAATATTTTAAGTTTTTTTAAAATAAATATTTGCAATCTTTTGTGAAACAACACGTGAGAGAGAAGAAAAAGTGCAGCCATCAAAACCTTGTGCCCAAGCTACTAAAGAAGGATATTGGAAAGATAGCAACAAAGTAAAACGAAGACAAATCTCTGGACGTAGATTAAAACTTTAACTATTTTGTCATTAGAAAAAAGAGTAATATAATCATATTTTCTTTCCGTCCAATTCATTTTTTTAAGCGAACTGATGAAGAATAATGCATCTATACATATTCAAGAAATTTATTATAAGTATACTAGAATAATTTTCGTTAAGCGACAACGTAAGAATTGCATAATCATAAACTTCGGTTAAAACCGCTACTTGTTTTAGGGTGAACGACACGTATTTTGCAATGTCAGCGTGGCAGATATACCACAAAATAACTTCATTTTTAATTAAGGAGGTGTGTATAATATATTACAACGGGGTCACGAATTTTAAGCATGATATAATCCAGGTTTTTTGCTTTCATCTCAATTAGTAGACACGACAGGATGACGCACGCCTAAACCTAATTAAAAACAAAGAGCATTGACGCACATAGCAAGCAGCAAACAAAGCAGAATTTTCTTTCCTCATTTTGACATTGAAGGAAAAATTTCAAATAACCTCTCATGAACCTAAATGTGATTAGAGGTGTAAAAATTCTTATGATAGAATATAAAAAATGTAACATATTGCTTAAGCGAGTTTAATCATTTTCAATATTTGACACTCACTATTCAAGTCATTTGCCTCACTTGTTAAAAATGCAAGATATTGTTTAAACGAGTTTAATAATTTTCGTTATTTGACACCCACTATTCAAGTCATTTGCCTCACTTGTTAAAAATGCAAGATATTGTTTAAACGAGTTTAATAATTTTCGTTATTTGACACCCACTATACAAGTCATTTGCCTCACTTGTTAAAAATGCAAGATATTGTTTAAACGAGTTTAATAATTTTCGTTATTTGACACCCACTATTCAAGTCATTTGCCTCACTTGTTAAAAATGCAAGATATTGTTTAAACGAGTTTAATAATTTTCGTTATTTGACACCCACTATTCAAGTCATTTGCCTCACTTGCATAAGAAATTGTCCCCCGGGAATCTCCGTTACACAATAGCTGCTTCCTGTATGAACACGCGGCCACAAATATTAAATACTTCTGTTTCAGCAAATAGTGATCCCACACAGCCAGAAAGCTTGTCTTAACGGTTAAAATGCATTTTGATTTTAAACTGCACAAAAGTAGAACCTCAACTGGAAATGACGAACATTTACGCACAAAAACACAAGCTCAATTTCGCGACAATTTAAAGTGAGGAAACTTTGTTCTCAAGTCATTATTCACAAATTTGCAAGGCGGAAGCACCAGGCCCATTAGGAACAAAATCAAACGAGCGCGAGCAAGGCTAAAACAGTAATTATCGCTACAAATTTCAAACTCCTCTATATATCAAAAGCCGCGATAATCAGAAGCACACACAACGTAGAGTCGCCAAAAGAATTAGGCTGCTCGCAACACACCATGTTTGCCAAATTACGACAAACAAACGCTATCATAAATCAGGAACAGCGGTATTGAAGCGTACAATTTATTAAGGGCAGCTCCTATGGAATTCATTAGAACAAGCTTCCAATGCGTTTAACGCAATTACAAGACGCTTGAGCATCCGCGAATTCCCGGTGAAGTCAAAACGTCCACTAAAGTTTGCAACATAAACAGATCTTTTGTAATGCAGCCAGTAATTACGTCCAGTTTTTTTTTTTTTCACCCTTTGATGGTCGAGTTTTTTTGTTTTTTTTCATGAAATGTTTTTTAGTGGTAGGGTTTTGTTTCTAGAGGAATAGTATAAATAAAAATTCGGCGCACGAGTTTTTTCCTTACTAATTATCTAACAAAAGAATATAAAGTTCTTGCAAGCTGCTTTGTTTTAGAAACATTAACAGAAAATTGTGACGGCGAAAAATTGTCTTCTTTCTTTCATTCGGTTTAATTTTGTTGCCTTCCCTAGCGCGACGTTCTGGCGGTTTCAAATTCCTAATTGGAGGCACTTTAGAGAGCGTCGCGACCGGATGATAAGCTCTCATTCTTTGAGTATAACTCTGAGAAGTCTTGGAAGTCTTGATTGGAAGAGTGAGCCCTCCGATTTCCACTACTCCCAGAACAGCCGACATTCGAAACAATCGTTTTGGCGCGTATCATCTGCGCGGAGCTTCTAACTTAACAACAGTAACTATTGTCACGAATGACAAATGATGAGGCGACGGATAACTGAAGAAACCTAAACGTTTAATGGGGCGAACTTGTGCACAAAACAAAATAAAAGGCTAGCATCGCGGGCATCGATGGCGACCTAACAGCAGGATCGAGCTCTGGGGCGAGACTGACTCCGGATCGCCACGCAAAGCACCTTTTCGTACACGCGTGGGTTTCTGGAACATTCGGCGTAGAACGTTCGGCGCATAGAACATTCGTAACTCGATCAGACGACAGCGTTCTCGAACTTACGAGAACACCGAGTTGAAAGAATAAATGAAACAAGAGTTCGTTCAATGGAATCGAACCTGGAACCCTCGGGGCAAAAGCCAAGCACGGTAACCACTCGGCCACGCACGCGCTCGCTCGACGACGCGCGTGAAAATATCCCCTGAAAAAGCGAAAACCGTGCTTACATAACAATTATGCCCGAGTCCCACTAGAGCGACAAACAGAAACAAACGACAGCGACAATCATCAAACCAGAGTCTTTCGTGATTTGACAGGCTAATAAAGGAGGCTACGCTCAAACACGAGCATCATGCACGTGAGGGTATCTTTGGCAGGCTTGCAATCACTCGTGCTTACTTCACTAGCACCGAACGACTAAACGCCTGCCAAAGGTACCATCAGGAGCATGCTGCAAGTGTTTGAAGCTTTTCGCTGTCGTTCGTTTTCGTTTGTCGCTCTAGCGCGAGTCGGGCATTACAGTTTGCCAAAGAAAAAAACAAAAATAGCAACGCCTCGCGCGGTGTGCGATGTTTCGCGTTTAGCCGGGCACTTACAAATAGGAAATCGCCGCCGTACACACGTGCTGCGGCGACCGTCAGAGGGTTAACTCACCGTTTGCCTTACGGCGTGCACTACGATATACGCGAAGATTCGAATTAAGGGTATATTTTTTACTTATAGTAAAGGATGTTCGCCGAAATAGTATACTCCGTTTCCCGTCATGTCAGTCCGCAGTCCACGTTATATAATTCGATGTAGCTAATGAAGCAACGCCAAAAGTGCAGCGTCATGGCGCTCGCATTTTTTTGTGCGTTTGCTTTCGCCACCTAAACTAATCACGCAGGGTGAATGCGGCGCGTGGTCCTGCGCTTTTGTGTGTGTGTGTGAAATTGGTGTAGCCGGGGACTGCAAACGCTTAAAAGCGTCGAGTCTCATGACGATGCACTTTTTTGTGCTGATTGATTGGTTCCATGGGGTCGTAGCGTTGCCTGCTGTTGGACCTAACTAAAGCAGAGTATAAAGCCGGAACGTAAGCAACCACTTTTATGCCGTACTCCTACAAACATTAAAAATATATCAAAATTTATATTTTTCTCCCATCTGCTTCTTTCCTCATGGTTGTACCTGCGTCCAAGCAACAAACGTTATAGAACCGACAAATTCAATTATTTCCGCTCAAGCCTAACTTTTTTTGTGTGTGTTTCGGGGTCTTATTTTGATTGATCCGTGCTGCGGTTCAGAGATTTATGTAAGAAAATGGTTCGTAAAACAATTGTTAAATTGTTTTAGTTTTTAGATTGATCTGCTTGACGTGGGAGAACTATCTTTTTGCTGATTGCTATTTGGCAGGGATTTTAATAAACTAGAAATATAAACTTCACATGCAGCCACAAGTAGCCGAGGCACATGACAACTCGGTAATGTATGCTCCTAGCATAATATTTAAGAATTAACCATCTCATACGGCAAAACGCAATGTTGGCGGATACCTCCTAAACATGAGGAATGTCACAAAAACCTCACAATAATTGCGCATTAGTTTTTTTTTTATTCTTATTATTCTTTTTGAACGTGAATAAGGTTGGAACCAGCTCTCAATAATTTTTTTTTTAAATATTTGACAAAGCGATGAATTTTTTTTCGCTTGTTTTTGTTGGTAGTTTCTGCTGCTCACGGTAGCTTCATACCACAGAATCTCCGTTCTTTTACAGAACCAGCCAACGATACAATTAATATTTGGCCATACTGCTTCGATGATACCCTGTTTAGTGTTGAGCAAACCCCCAAGAAATTTGACCTAGTAAACACATTTCGTTTGTCCGAAAAGCTAAGGAGTATTAAACAGATATTTGCTTGCGTAGCGACATGTTATGTGTACTTAATGATGCACACCTGATTATAAAATGAATCACCTTCCGGATTTCATCGGCTTTCTTGAAGGTAAAAGTAAATTTCTACTTCACGTACACCTTAATGCAAGTTGTTAATGCGCCAAGGTTCAGCCTTGATTCTCTAATCTTCAAATCGTGCAGTGAAAACCTTTCTTAAAAAAATCAGAATAAAATAACAAAACAAAACAAAAAATGACAAAGTGCTCATTGCCACTTACAGACTTAGAGCTAGAGGGCGCGGTCGTCTTTGTGATCGTTGATCCTTTCGTCGCATATTTTTTCTTGTCGTTTTATGCCGGCATTGCGTGCGGCGGGTACAAGGTGATTGGGGTGGAAAAAACTTGGGGTCATGAGCGGTCAAACGCACGTTGGGCAACATCATTAGAAACGGTTTACTCGACATTATCATGGATGACAACGTTTGTTCCTAGTGGAACTGTTGGTAATTTCAAGGAAATTCATTTAAGCATACGTATTTTGTTTTCGTTTTTTTTATTTTTATTCTTACGTAATACTTTTCTTTTGCAGCGGCTCCCGAGATCTAAAATATTTTCAAGTACGTTTTAAGAGATACGCTAGAGTCATGCAATTTGACACCAGGTTACGCATATGTATTGAAGTTCACCATAAACATTAAATATTCTATAGTTACCGTTTGTTTTTTTAATGTACGAGTACCCTAAAAACGAGTTCAACTAAAAAAGGTGACGCACACTGCGTATCGCTCGTTATCTTTACTTATTTTCACAGGCATTATTTCTCTTCGATCACTGTGTAAAACAGCTCGCCCGCAACAGTGCATCGTGTTGTACGCCATGGGTCTTAATACTGTGTAAAAAAAATACTTACTCAAAAGAACAAAAAATTTTATTAGAGGAAACAAATTGAAGCACTGATCAGTATCGGATGTTGAAGAGAACGCAAAAACGTAGTGTATATAATATTACGTTAAGCTTAAAAAACAAAACAAAAACCTTCCATGCATCATCTACCGGTTTTTATCATTTTCATTGGAAATGGTTCGGATGTGAGAAATACACGGCGTCAGAACAGTAGCTAAAGAATAATCAATTTGTGCCAAATAATACGCAGATAAGTGTGGCAAATTGCAATCCACCTTGCAACGAGCATTCAATGCCATCTTCACAGCTATGCAGGGCTTTGCGAAAGGCAGCCTTATTCACTGAATCAGGGCTTGCACACTCTTTTTATATATTGAAGGGGCCGGTTTTCTATAGCTCATTAAATGTTTTTTTCCCCGCAAAGCTTTTGAAATATTTTTATCATCAAATTTCATAAATCGCAATGCGTTCTTAGGAGGCACACGAAAAGTACTGCGGGCCATTTTTAAACGTTGAGCCGCTTTCATGTTTTACCTTTCGAGAACACTTTCATATCCTTTGGGCCTTCAGCAACCATTCTGACAACACGCAATCTTGAGTAAAGTTAACTAAGCACGCTAGACATCTGCTGTCGCTTAATAGCTTTTGTTATTTTTTCTGAAATAGCACACTCAAAAATTAAAGTTTTTTTTTATGCTTTTAATTAATATGGGTAAAATAAATAGTTAGACATGATTATACTTGCTTAGGTTGCGGCTCACGGTTCAAGATGTATAGCTTGGCTGTTTTATGGATCCGGGTGTGTCAAGTACAAACATCACACCGTGATTGCGTTAAGGCGCCTATAATTTAAATATAAGTAATTTCCAGATCCATATCCATCAATTGGCGGAGTTGATTTGTGTAAGCGGCTTAAATCTCCTTCTGCAAAAATTTAGAATCAGTAACTAAGAAATAAAGAACACGTAGAGAAAATTGAACACCAAACCTCTCTTTATCATGAAGTGCGTCTTTTTAATAACTTAATAGCCCAGCTGCTACCTCTACTTTGGCAACACGAGGATTACGCTGCTACTTCGACCTGCGACCTTATAAATAATGCGTTTATATACCGGGTGATATTTTTCTTATTCGAAGCAGATTTTAAAAAAGGCGTCTTTATGGCTTCCTGAATGCCGTCTTCACTTTGTATTTCTCGGGCTCGTCGGATATTTGAGGGGCGAACAACTGTCAAAGTCTCGAAAAAAATTAACTGAAATTTGTTGATTAAGTTTTTAATTATTAAATTTCAACATATGATTATAATTATAAATTTACTGGGCGTCATTTAAAACCACTATATCAGTAATATTTAGAAAGACTTTGAGCGCGTGAGAAGCGCAATAGTGCACTAAAGTTAACACTCGTGCAGCAAGAGCAAGACTATACCAGTGCGGTAAGGCGCCCGCGCGCTTTTTCTGTCTTTTATCCTAGCCCCAGTTTTGTACCGTTTGCACGAGTGGTATCTTTAGCCCACTACTACGCTTCCCACGCGCTCAAAGGATTTCTAAATGTTATTGATGTAGTTGTTTATGATGACGCTCAGAAGTTTTTAATAACTATACGTCACTTTCCACTAATTAAAAATTTATAAACACATTTTACTTAATTACTCTGCAAACTTGGATGGTTCTTCGCCCCTTGAATGCCCGCGCAGTTCAAGAAATATATAGTGACATTCACATAACAGTAAAAACGCCTTAAAAATGTTTCGAATAAAAAATAATACTTGGAATGTCTATAAAGGCCCTCAATCATATTATATTTGTCGAATATCTTATACGGTCCTGGTGCGTGTTGTTGAAATAGTTGACCGTCAGACAATATTCTTCCAGAGACTGAAGTATTTGAGTTGATCACTGAGAAAAAACTGCATTTCAGTTCACTATAACCGAGACTTTCAAATCAGGCAAAAAATTTTTCGCTCAAGCAAATTTTTTGGCACAAAGAAAAACATTTCAAACTGTTTGAACTAAGGGCTCCCTAACAAATTACAAAACTCCACAAGATTCGGAACTATTGTTACTAAGCGAAAGTGACAGACCCTGAAACCTGAAAGGTTGACCTTGTTTTTCGCCCTGTCACAACATCTCCGAATCGGAATAAAATCACGCTAATTGACATCCATTTTTCTGGTTTCACTAGAAACAGCAACTCTCTGGGGTGCGACAGGAGACTTTACAAGTAAAACATCTGTAGAAAAAGAATGTTTATTCGAATTAAATTATTTATGGTGATTATTATGGTAGACGGATATCTTTCCCCACTCAAAATAACTGTGGTCCTCGACGTTTGTGAATGAGCGTTGGTAGTTAAAATAAAGCGAGTAATATGTTAATAATAAGCTCCTCACTCAGTGCCAACCCCTGAATCATTTCCGCGGTACTCGTATGAAAATGCTCAAGCATCAATACTTCCGAAGTAGCTTTAGATATCCTCTTTTATTTATTTCAAATGCCCAAGGAGAAGTTACATTAAAATAAACGTGTTCTGAAGTTGAGACACATCAGTGCGTGTTTTTGGAAAGCTTCACATGGCCACCGGCGTCTGAACGGTACCGTTAGTATGGCAATACCTTGAAAGTTACGAAGCAGTTGCTACAGTACGCGTCAGTGGTTCTTATATCCTTGTTATGGTTTAGGCGCTGAAGGGTCCATGAAAGGAGAGAATGGTGTCAGCGCCGAATTCGTTCGCGCGTCAATTAGGTCGTGGATTTCTACCGCTCTAGCCTCTGCCCATTACACGCTTCCTTATTCTATACTGTTTCTTCCTAATATATTTTACTGATATCGACAACTAATTTGTAGGTGCGAAAATCTTTGACCACCTTCCATAAGGTGGTACTAAAAGGGATCCTTTCAAAATTAAACTCTTAAAAAACAAAACTTGTAGTATTTACTAGGTAAAAGCAAGTAACCGCTTGTCACATATGTTACTAGGTACCTACTGACTGTAGGTAGTAAAAGTCAGCTAGTAACGGTTGCTAGGTCAAGAAGCTAGTTACGGTTACTTCAAAACTACTATATTTCGCTACCTTTAGCTAGTAACTGGCACTAACTCTCATAAGAGCCAGGTGGCGCTAGTCAACGTCAAATTCAAAATTAACAAAAAATATTATCTATGCTGTAGATTTCTTTACGCTAATTACAGTCACACTTGCACATCACTTATTTCACATTTACAGACGTATTAAACATTTAACATAGACAGATCATTTGAAAGAAGTCGGTTGGTCAGTGACCACCTCGTCCATGGACGGTATGTTACATATACGGTTCTGCTTTCGGGCCAATATTGTTCTCCAATATTGTTGATAAACAAACTAGGGAACGTATCTCTTACTAAGAAGTTACGGTAAACACAGTAATTATATGCGGCAGTCTATAAAGCAGCGTCCCCATAGCCGCATCGTCTCTCGCGAAAAAGAAATATATGTTTTAAAGAGTTCAAGAATAGAAAAAAACATAATGAACCTTTCTCGTGCCTGGAACGTTTTTAGCACGTGATACGTGGCCATTTTCATCCCAGTTAAAAGCGAAACCAAAATATAAACACTTCCAAATAATGCAAACGGGAAGGACGTCAGGACCGCGGTCAGGAGCCCCATGCCCATTGCACTAACGATCGCCGGGTTCGCAGCAGCGTTGGCTTCCACGACGTGCTGGAACAGAAGCTGCAATTGTTAAAAAGTCAGCTCCACCCCTTAAACGTGCACCTTACTTCAATATTTGATGCTAGATTTCGTGAGACCACCTCCTCTTGCGTTGCGAAACAGTAATTGCGTCGCTAACGCTGGCCTTCTGCGATGGAACAGACGCAGTCGTCTTGTCCGCGCGTATGGGGTAGTAAATAATTAGTAAAAATGTAGTGACTATGAAAAAAAGGTAATAACGTCTGCTTTTACTAACCTCTTAGAACTTATCGCGCGTTTGAGGTAGCAAATATTAATTGAAAGGCTGTAACGGTCAGAAGCCTGTAGCAACTGCCACAATTCCAAGCTTTTTTTATAAAAGTGCAGACTCGGAAAATATGTTTAATGTTTATACCAAAGCAAGCAATACTGTTCTTTTCAGAGGCTCGTCTCTCTACTGTGTACATTGAAGTATATTTCTAGTCCGCAAATTACATCCCGTGAGGCGCAGCGTTTGACAAGCACAACTTACCACATATTGCACTAATTTTGTCCCTACGCACAGCGTCGGATTAAGAAGGACAAGGTACGCACTTGCCAAAAAAGGTCACAGCACAACCCCCTAACAAACACCACAGTAAGCCATGCCCCGTCCTCTGTAAGCTGAGCTGTTAATAATTCGGACACAATCATGACTGCATATTCACGAAGATGTTCTGCAAGCTAAGTTTTCATTTGGAATGATTCAAACCTGATCAATAATACAGCCAGTAGCAATTAGCCCGGCAGTCTTAAAACATTGTTTATAAGGAGGAAGGGGGGGGGGGGGGAGGGCAGGTGTGACACGGATGTTATGAGTATTTTGTACTATCCAGCATTTTTTGAAGGAATTAACAATGTAGCTCTTTCAAATTCATAACCCAGTGTCGGTATTCCATAAACTTCGATCGAGTTTTACAAAAAAGTCTCTAGTGTTACCTGCGTGATGTTTTCGTAGAGAGAAAACGTCGTATGTAGTAGAGGTTTAATGCAATAGTCGTTATTACTGAGCGCAAGTTATAATACGAACATGCAAACAGACGGCGATGGATTAGATTTTAAGTCATTGAACTTAAGAGAAAGTAAAACTCGCTGTGTGTTTCTCTGTCATCCCACATAAAACACCTGAGTTAGTAAAAGTAAAATTCGACAAGGGAGCCAACAAAACTATGTGTTTGCTTGAAATATGCACATCACGATAACATCACGAAGGAATCTGTTTTGACCTGTCGCGTCCCACGCACAAGCCTCATCGGCTTATGTGGGTGTTGAGCGAAATTCACTTTGACGAAAAATAAAAATTGTATTGTATTGTATTGTATTGTATATTTCACGCTACAAACTGTCCAACTACACATAACAAGTATTGAGTATAGTTAGATAAAATCAATAGCGTGATTAAACGAGACGTATTTGCATTAAATTATCAAATACACCAAGTTACTTTCCGTACCACTTAACACGCTCACTGTCCCCATTCCATTTCGTTCTCTTCACTCTAATTTTTCCCGGCTGCATATATTTCTTTCGTGCTCGCACATCAATTTCGTTTTTGAAAGTGTCATCAATAAAGGGGTAAAATGAGACCGGCCTCAATTTTGAAAGTTTGTAAATAAAACTACAAACAAAACAAGAGTTGAATAAAAAAAAATAAAAAAAACGTACAGAAGCTTATTTTGGTTTAGTACCCCGACCACGTTCCGCAAAACAATCGTGCGTCCAAACCGAATCGCCAGAGTTCTCCTTCCGTTTTCCATTGTCATTTCCGTATTCCTCTAAACTTTCCTGACAAACCAAAACCACACCACAAAAAAATACGAACGCTTGCTGCCGCAAGAAAGAGTATAAAGAAACGAAAAATGACGACTGCGATGATAATATTAATAAGTTCAACCACAAAACATTCAGTCAGCAGACCGCGCTCGGAGCAGATGCATCTTCGCCAAGATGCGCAGCGAGGAACGGACGACTGCTGCATTGTCGTTTATTGCGGGGAGCGGGTGCGGATGGTTTGAAGCGTGCAAATGAATAATGCATTTTTTTTTATCCCTTTTCTGTTTTTCACTTTAAAACGGTGGACGCCTTTTTCTTCTTTTTTAGGGCCTGAGACAAAATAAGGGCACGGGGACACTGGTCCTCGCGGAGACGCTGCGGCGCAAGACAGACCGGAGAGGGGTGGAGTGCCTCGAATTTGGTCAAAGAACCGCAAGGTTGCATTTACATGCAAGCACCACAATATATGCATATTACATTCAATTGTTTTTTAGGGTCTTTTTGGTATATAAAAGAATCATACTCTGCTTTATAGTTCGTTTTGATCATTTTGCCACTCGTCAGATTTTGATCAGCGTTGCTCGATTTGAGTGTTAGCAACAACCGTACCAAAAGAATCTACAAATTTGAGGAACTGTATTTTGGGCTTCAAACTCGCCGACTGTATATTGGGATCGGCACTCGCCGACAAGATATCATGGCTAAACCATTCACCCTCTCGTATCTGGTCATTCCCGTGTTGCTCTTGCTCGGCACGGAATCCGGCCCTGATAAACGTCAAGATCGCACCACCAGACTGTCTAAGGAGGTTTCAAAAAGAGCAGCATATGCTGCATGACATCCCATCCAGAAAAGCGGCACGTGCCGGCACCGGAAGAAACACCTTTTTACGAACCTTGGCCAATAACATTGCTGCAAGCGGCGCTTATAAAAGTAAAGCCAGGGGTAAGAAAACGCAAGTGGGCTTGGCGCTCGCCAACAAGATATCATGTCTAAACCATGCACTATCTTCTATGAGGTTATCCCCATGTCGCACTGCTGGGCATGGAATCTTGCCCCGATAACCGACAAGATCGCACCACCAAAAGACAGCCTAATGAGACATTGTGGGAAGCAACATCTGCGGCATGACATCCCATCTAGAACAGCAGCAGCTTCCAAAACCGGAGAAACGCCTCTCAACAAACCTTCGCCAATAATGGCGCTGCAAGCGGCGCGTATAAAAATCAAGCCAGGGTCAACCAATGCAAGTGGGCTTGGCACTTCTTGATGAGCTATCATGATTACACCATGCACTCTCTTCTTTCCGGTTAGTCGGAAAAGAGTACTTAAGTCGTTTACAACTAGTAATCGTTTTCCAGTTGTTACGTCAAGCCCACAGTATTGTTTTTTTTTTCTTTTCTGATGTAGTGTTGTGCATGTATCTTAAGTCCTCTTGTTTATGTTGACCTTGAGTGAAACCCATGGCCAACTATTTACGAAATATTGATAAGCATTAGTGCTAATGTTGAAATATTTCTTAAGCGTACTAATGGTTTGGAGGAAAAGTTAGAGAACTTCTCCGCTCGGGTTGCTTTAAATGAAAACCTCGTAAAGACCCAGGCAGAGTCGATTGAGGAATGTGTTCACATTCTAGAACAAAATATTGACGATCTTGAAACCGGCAAACGTAGAAATAACCCAGTGACCGATGGCCTAAACGAGCCCGCAAATGAAAGTCCGTCTTCATTGAGCGATAAAGTGCTCATGGAAGTATTCAAACAATACTTAGATGTCGCGATAAATCTTTTCGAGCGCATCCATCGCCTGGAAAAGCCTCGCGGAGACTTCCAGAATAAGGTGCAAGCATGCCGAGTGAATCAGAAAACGGGGAGCTAACAAATTATCGTTCCTAAAAAGAACGCTAGACGGAACTCCCTATTCGATACAATGTTAGCATACAAAACCATTATTAGGCCGATCCTTGAATACGCGTTCCCAGTCCGGGATCCTTGGCAGGGCTGTCTTGATAAGGAACTTAAAGATGTACTACAATCACTGGCAGCAATTGTAATATTTTAAAATTTCAGAACCACCACGTCGGTTACGGGACTTAAACCAAAAGAAAATTTACAACCACTGGAAAATAGCAGGGCGTGTTAGCGGGAGAAGTTGTTTTACCAACTTTAAAGTAACCTTCTCGAAACATATGGTTTAAAATGGATTAAAAAACGTTCCTCCCTCAGCGCTTAGACCATTAGAAGATTGAGGCGCCCATTAATGCTAGAATAAATGCCTTAAAACAGTATTGTTTGTGCGTACCGTAAATTATGGGATAAATTTCCAAATGAAATTGTGAATGCTCAATATTTTCCCTTTTTGCAAACGCCTCAGACATGGTTTGTGAGTGTCAAATATTTGTACTTGCAGCGCTCTTTATTTTTGTTTTATTTATTGTATTCCACATTAAATTGTATAATGATACTATATATAGTATCAATTGATATCGCTTTGTCGGTCATTAGAACACCCTTATCGCTCTGTGTGACAAAGAAAGAGTGTGCGTGTTTTCTTGTTCTATATTTTAAGTTAATTTTGTTATCGTCTACTCCTGCCTTGTCCCTATAAAGGTGGGCAGTATTGATAAACTAAAAGGAATGATCTCAGGCGGCAGAAATGTTTACGAGCACTTAAGTATAGTGAAAATTCTTGTAGGAGTCTACATAATATTATTATATATCTTAAGCAATCGCTCATTTATTCTACCTCTTTCCTGGTTGTTGTCGTCTGATTTCTTCGTCATCGTCTCGTGGTCATTACGTTTTTGCCTCTTTTGAACTTAGCCTTATGAGGTTGACATTCGGGACAGGTATGAATGCATTTACTTGTATCCTGCTTCATGAATGGCCATGTGGACCTCTTTGTGAGCTTTTTGTTGGTTCGCCAGAAGTTATCATGTGCCCAAAGAACTGGGCTTGCATGGTATTCTTGTTGAACTGTAGGAACCATTGAATGAGGGACTTGAAATTCACCACCCTTGAAGGACATATATTCAGTTCCATCCAGTAACATTACTCAGTTTACTTTTCCTTGGATGTCGACATTAGGAGGAACAAGAAGTCTTGGAAGAGCGTCTGCGTCGGTCAGAGTGGGTCCAGGACGATGTTGAATGTCAACGTGAAACTGCTGAACCTTGTTGATCCACCTCGCAAGTAGGCTTTTGGGTTATGCTATGCGAAGAAAGAGAGTAAGAGCTTGGTGGTTTTTGAACACCTTGAACGTAGCGTCTTCTAAATATGAGCAGGTCTGACAGAATTCAGACCTGCCAGTGTTTCTTTCTCGCTTGTCATGCAAACCGATTTCGACTTGTTGAGTCTATAGCTGAAGTAGCCCACCGCACGAAGTCGTTTGTCATTGAGTTCTTGAGAATTGCACAGGTATAACAATGCTCCTCTCCCATAATGTGAGGCAATAGGGTTCAGCTTGAACAAGAGCATGAAACCTGGCATAGAGTGAATTGGGTCCGACGAAATTGCATAACCATGTCACGGTATTCTCGCTCACGTACTGTTTCGTCCAATCAAAGTTAACATTCTTTGTGTGCGTCTTGTGAGATATTTCGTCTTCAGAGCGAAGTCTTCACCCATGTACCACGTCAGAGAAACGCCCAACTTGGGCGAAAGTAGGGCAAACGTAAGGGCTTAACTTGGGCCCAGTTAGGTTTTTTCCATGGCGCTTGTCAGTGCCGAACTATGTTGCCTAACTATAGACCTATTTGGGCGATCCCAGGGTATGCCGAAGTTAGGCTTTCCTCTGGTTTGCCAGAGGGGTGTCAAAGTACGTGCCATACTTGAGCCGTAAGTTCCAACGTAACGCCTAATTTCGGGATTTCGGACATGGCAAAGTTTGGTTTTCCTCTGGTCCACCACATGAGTGCCAAAGTAATTGTCATAGCTGAGCCATAACTGCTAAAGTAAATTCAAATTTGGTGATTTGAGGCAATTCAACGTAGGACTTTTCTCTGGCTCGCCCCTCGAGTGTCGAATAAATGCAAAAAGGGACAAAAAAAAAGCCCTCAGGCCTTCCGAAGTTTGGTATTTCCCTAGTGTGCAACAAAAGTATTCTTTCATGTTCTCCAGAAAAAAAATAATTTAAATAGGTCTTCGAAACGCGATGGTAAGATGTCATCATCTTCGTTTCCAAGCACCACGGCGATACTTGGCGGTGTCATGTCAGTACCGGCCGAAAATCAGTTCCAATATCACCCAAATGTCCAGTTTTTCTCCACCGGTTGATATCCAGCAGGTATTGGCGTGCTATCGTTTTGCCCTGACCTAGTGTTGACGCAATATCGTGCGAATACTCCACGATGCTCGTGCCCCGTTTGGCCGGATGCCGTGCATGTCTGCGTTGTATAGGCCGTTGCATATCAATTTTTGCATTTCAATCACATGAACGGACAAACAAAATCGTTTTCGATCGCTTCCAGAAGTTTATTAACTATTTTGTGGCCATGGGAAAAATAACTGCTTTTAAAGGATCTGTGCAAACACTTTATTTTTCTAACTGACTTGCGTATGGAGCAATATGGCTCATAAAAATGCGGCCAATTGTTTTTCGAAAGAAACAGAGATTAATATAATGTGGGGAAAATATTTAACCTTGGAAATGTGTTCTCAATTCCACCCATGTGACTGCGGAAAACGTTCGTCTTGTATTTATATTTGCCGAATTCTTAAATTATGTACTTATTCAGTTTAGAAATAGTACAGCAAATTCGTATAGTATTGCGCTACTCTTAGTATGGTACCATTTCCTTACGTTCCGATTATATACGTATTCGCGGCACCATAAAAAAGGCGTGCCTTAGCATTTATTTGCGGCAAATTTTAGTGTCTTTTGCTCAATGCTATTGAGCATTTTATTCCAAGAAAAAACCGCATACCTCAGTTCTGAGCACAAAAGAATCGTGATTGTTCTTATATTCCGGGAACGCCATCGCGGTAAGCAGCAGTGCGTACTCGAGGTACGACAAGAAAACGTTACGCGGACAGCCCCGTGCCCCAGGGAAGCATTACCCTGATGAGGCGGAAAACAATTTTCTTACGGCACGCTCCTCTGCGGCCTGTGTTATTTTCGGTGCCTCTTCACAAAGAGATGTGGTATGGTATACTTATTTTATTTTTACAATATCGCTGCTCTGATCGAATGTTTTAACATTGAATACCTACGCCAGCTTTAACACTCTGCTTACGAAGTTGATCGGAGAAAAAATTAAAAATAATATTTGAAACGCCAACTGCGCCAAGCGAACAGGAGATCATTCACTACAAAATGCCAAAAACATATTGGAGACGCAGTAATATATATGGTGTAATGTTCACCACCAAATGTATGTGTCTTCTTTTATTAAAAAAAAAACTCATTTCATATATCACACCGAAACATTTGCTTAAAACTTAGTGAGTGTGCGTCGTAGAGTGTGCTTACCTGCGGTGCGTTTGTCTCTATAAGTTTTACTGCCACTTACGCCGTATCCGTTGTAGAGGGGTGATCCAGCAAATACATTCCAAGTGTTAATATTTATAGACTTTACCATGCGTCGTAACACTTGAATCTGCTTCCGTCTCCCGCGGAATGAAAATCCTGAAAATAAGCGTTTTATTTTTGCTTACAAAAATAAAAATCTGAAAACACAAATTATAGGAAAAGATAGCGTCGTCAGCTATGCTTATAAGATTACAGAAGATATACAGCGGGTATTTTTGGAAACGTGGGCCCAATCGCTCCTGCGAAAACTACGCATTTCACATAAAAGATGTTGATGACGTAGTTGTTTTTGCCAAAGGACCAATGTAGATCATTATTAGCATTCAGCATTAATGGGTAATTAAATACTTGTAAGTAATTAAAATTTTAGTTATTATTTTAAACGTACGGTTTGAATTAGTAACATGACTCGAATCATCACAAACCACTAAATTCACCCACATTATAATGGTAACCCGCGCGTGCAGCCTTTTACATCGTTAAAACGTTTTCTCAATTTAGACGTGTTTCAAGGTTTCGGTTTGTTCTTGGGGCGTATATCCGCGACAGAATTTCCACTCCCCGTGGCGAAACGGGCAACGCTCGTGCGCCGCCACGAATCGCACATAGAATATTTTCGATAAGAAAGCCTCCGGACCGCTACATCCTGTTTGCCTTTCTGACGTCGGTGCCAGAATGAAGATGCAACTTTACGTGTGATGAGTGATAGCGCACTCACGCGGTGTGTTTTGGCCACGGTTGGCGCGATTGCTAGAGCTGAGATACGCTCAGATAAGGGACGGAAACTTATAAACGCGTCCAAGTTGATTAATTTATCAGAACGCCGTACAATGCTACACGTGTTTTACATCACTGTAATATATGAGGATTTAGTGGCTTTTTGGCGCTTTGCATCAAGTTTCTAATTAAAATCGGAATATTAAAATAATATAAGCGTATATGTCTCATAACTAAAACGTTATTAATTACCTTATTATACTGAACGCTAATAGGGAGTTTTAGAATATCGCACGCTAAAGCTTTGCGTACGCAAAGAATAGCGTCGTCGCCACTGCGCATGCTCCGAACACAAACCAGGTTTTGCGCTTTGTGAGCGCAATTTTAGCGTGCGCTATTTCTCGTAAATAGCGTGCGTCCGCAAAGAGTCTTTGCACTTCTCCAAGGAGCATTCGTGATGAGAAGTTGGCTAAAGCCAAGACGAGCAGAGTTAAAAAAATGGCGGCTTCCAGGATTATGTCGGCGGCTGCTTTGGCGGCGTCGTGAGTGCGATGTCGGCGTCATCTTTGCGACTGCGATTTTCAGTACGGGACGACATTGCACTCGGTTTGGCAACGATCACCGGCAACTTGATGCTTGTGACGCGCGAACATTTCTCGGCGAAGGTACGATGTGCGAAGGTCAGTACACGAGACCTCTCTTGCCGAGGCGACGCAAGCGGACACGACCGGTCAACCGCTCGCGTCGCATTCTCATGTTTAAACAAATCTAAAATAATACTCTGAACCAAAAAACTTGTTTTTTTTTTTTCTAAAGTTATAGCATTTCGTGTGCGAATTAAAAAGTGTGACTGTATCTTGGTGGCGTCGCAAGCGCGAGATGCCTGGGCTTTTGCGTCGCGAAGGTGAAACGCTATTCTAAAACTCTCTCGCGTCCCAGTCGCTAATACAAGCGCTAAATGTAGCGCTAGCGTGCGCTAAAATTGCGTACGTTATTCTAAAACTCCCTAATAATTTCCCTTAATTTCCCTTGGCACAGACTACTACGACATCAGTCATTTTTCAGTGCGATGCATAGTCTTCGCCGATGCGATTTCACCCGCGTTTCCGCAAGCACCCTGCTTGTGACATTAGCCAACTGTTTTTAGACAGGTACTATTACAACTTCCGCGGAATTTACATTTCGGCATAAAACTTTACCTTTACTTTTCTACATGAGGCGCTACCAAACTGTTCATTTATATAGACGAAACAAACACAAAGTTTACTTCAAGTATGTACAGAGTCTTACGAAGTTAACACAACACATCATTCTGAAAACATAACAACGTAACTTTCTTTCAAAACCTTCGCCAATTAAAAAAAAAAGACTTCTCAAGCATCGAGACGCTTTTCGGGTCGGAACACGATTATCTCCAGAGATATAAACGCATTTAAACACGGAATATTTGGAGTAACTGCAAAGGCGCCATACTTTAACACACGCACTAAGTCTAATAAGATTAATTTAAAGTGCACGCTCTGACTCGTTGTTTTTTTTGGTGGGGGGGGGGGGGGGGGGGCTGCTTTTTTATCGCCACCCTCAAAATAAATAAAAAAATGAGACGGTAACCAGTTTTGTCGCCTGGCATTTGAAATACTAAGTAAAACGTTCACTGCAAATTTTAGTTCTTAGATAGCTTTCAGGAATAAAGCATGCTGTCGCACTAAACACCAAAGCGTCAGTTTAAGAGATGAAGTCTCGCAAAAGCAATATGGCGATAGCTCTTTGAAATTGTGATGGTTGTTATTTAGATTTATTGCTACTTTCAGTGATATGTGTTTACAAGCACAGCCGGTAGATTTCTTACACCATTCACACGGTCGTACACCATTCACGCCATTCACACTGTCAAATATCATTCACAACTTTAGCTAAGGAGCCTTTACGGTCAGCGGCGAATCAGTTCACGATCCTCCGAGCATGACAAGTGCTCGCCACCCAAGAGAGCAGGCTGATTTGTCGATTGCAAATGCACCTATGTTAAATATACCTTGATGCCGGCCTTGTGAATAGGGTATACGATGTCATTCCCCGATATCCTAGATATGTTCCATCGTTCTCGCCTTACGCCTTTTCCTCTGTGTAGCTATCGAATTTTTAGGAGTTATATGCCTACGGGCAAGGCGCAATTAATTCATTTTGTTCATCGATAAATTACGTCGTAACGCAGTTGGAATCTAACTTGACCTGTCAGTTTACGTATTTGAAGCTACCGTTTACTTTGCAGACTGAGGCTCTAATATTTAAAGGAGTTGAACATTGATTCAAGAGGCAACATTTATAGTAATAAATTGCCTAAACTTGTTGTAATAATATCTAATTTCAGTGGCGTTGAATATCTCATGGTGGTACTCAGTCTCACCGTAGATGTAATCATTTCTAATAAACATTTAAGTGTTTTAAAAGAAAGCAAGATATGCCCATCATTTCCGGCTTTCGGCAGACGAACGCAAAAATAACGCGACTTAAACAAACTTACACGCAAAAATATATTTATAATTTTACGCTACTGGCGGGCATTGAATAGCAACCCTCAGAAACCGTTTCAGGCTCAATAGTATCAAACCAGAAACGCAACCTTTTACTTTATCAAGTTCGCTTGATGCTAAATATTGTGCGCGTGGAAAGCGTTCTTTCGGAGATCCAAGCAGCGCACCCTAGCTTCCTTTCTAAACCCAAACAGGAATGTGAATCTCCAAAACTGTGAAAGCCAACAAACACGGTAGGAACCAAAATCCGGACAAAGCGGAGTATACATACGCAGACAGGAGTGCATTGAGGAGCTGGAATTCGGCGGAAACCTCGCTGTTGCGCTAACCAAAGTACCCAAGCCAAAAGAAGGAGAGCGAAGGGGCATGGGAGAGTGGAAGTAGGGCAGTATGCTTGCAGGGAGAGCTTGTCTTCCCCCTTCTTCCTTACGTGGTCATCTATCGGCCAATTCTCGGGGGATGCGTGGCCGGTCTTTTAGGAAGCCAGGGACAATGGTCGACTCGCAGCCCAATTTCGTCGCGTCCCCTTGTGGCAAATTTGAACGTAGAGCTGACAGCCAAACCAGGAACAATGGGCAGAGTGAAGGATAAAGGAGGGGAAGGGCTTAATATACGATTGGGGGAAAACGCTCATTTTGCGGAATACCTCCGTGCTGGACCTCGTAACTGTATATATTGACACAGTACGTAGGAATAAACAATGGTGAAAGTTGCGTCCATTGTTTTGTTTTAGAGCGCAGCTCTTAGGCGCCCGTTCCCGGCTTGAGCGGCGTCGTCGCCGGCGTCGGCGTAACCGCGCGGTGCATTATGGGAAATGTCCCATAATGCACTGCGCGAGCCCCCCCCCCCCCCCCCCCCGGAGCAGATTGAAGATTGAAGGGAGGAGGAGGAGGGGTATACCCGCCCCTGAGTACCCTTCCCTCCTCCTCCTCAAGAGCGGCGCTCCAATTCGGCGTTACAGGGAGCTGTGAACGGCTTTCACTTTTTTATTGGTGTTTTTAACGATTAACTTAATGCAGTTGGAAGCAGAACGGTTTTTTGGTTATTATTAGTACTTCACCTTCTCTTCTTTAGTTAGACGAGATATGAATTTTAGCATATATTTTTGGTACGATAATTGTTTTTATAAGCTCTGTAATGGCGTCAAGATTAAAGTGGGCTGCGGGTTGGCTTTGAACCCGTCATTATTGAGAATGTTTTTGTGGCCGAGTTTCAGAATCCAAGCTTAGCAGAATAAATACTTAGTCTGTATATCATCCAGAGCTTTAGCGGAATGCCATTTTCAGCAAGTGATGGCAATGCGGAATTGAGCGTCTTTTATTGCGTGAAGCTTTTCAGCAAACGTCGCGAGAGAAATTACGATCTTCCACTGTCTGCTTTTCTTACTTTTGCTTGTGTGCTTTTTCGATGAGATTCAATCATATTTTGTCCTAATGTAATATTTCTGTTACCACATCCCTATCGTAGTATAGCGGTTTTTCTGGGTCGACTAATTCAATCACAAGTCCAACTTTCGGGGACACGGCAATTTAGTTCCAGATTTTAGCGACACGTGGCGTATCGACCTTTACGCATTTTCAAAATGTAGTTTCGCGCTTCGATTACAATCTCACCCTTCTTTCCCATCCCTCCCCTCACCGTCCTGCTACGGTGACCTCCTCTCCTTCTTGCGCCTTCCGTCTGCTCCTGCGGCCGCCGCGTGCTGCGTCATGTGCAAATAGCCTTGGAGCGACCAAAAAAAAAAAGTCCGCTTATCGCTCGCGGACAATAGGCGCTAACATCGTGGAACAAAAAGAAAGGGTAAAAAAGACGCGGAAAAGATAAAAAAAACTTCTACGAGAAACCAGACTCATTCTAGAGGTTATTTTCACTGTTGTGTCTAACGATGTAAGAAAGGTACTGAAAAAACGCGTTCAAAATCAATCGCTGAGGGTATTCAGTTGTAGGGCTACGCCTTTTGTGCGCGGCTTGTCCTGGCACTGTGGATTGTTTAATTCTCACCGTTCATCCTCCTTTACTGTCTCTCCCCCAGGTGACTCCTCGGCGTTTATTTCGTGTGCTTTAGAGCAAAAACAGATATGAATATTTACGGGCAAAATTAATTCAGCGTACACGATATGTAGGCGTGGAGGCATAAAATAATAAATTACGGGAATGAACTAACGTAGCTTTATGAAATAAATGTAAGGGCGCAAACGAGCTGGTGTACATTAAACATGATTAAAAAAAACGAGACTGCAAGTAACGACACACACACTCAGAAGTCTCAAACACAGCTCAAATTTTTTTTAAAACCTGGGTAAATAGGAAAAATCGAACGAATAAGAGGAAGGAGAAAATCTTTCCACAAATGTACATTCCGACTGTATAAGGATTGTATACAGTTGTGGGATGTGACATGAATGGAAGAAAGGAAAAAAGTAGAGCACAAACGTTTGATAAAGGGATCGCTCGCAATACCACGTCACGGACTGCTATTAATAAGCCTTGGTTTGGTTTTTACCACGAACTTCGGCGATTTCTTAGGCTGTGAAAAGGGCTGTCCTTGAGTGTCTACAAGTTTCCGAAAAGAAACGTTGTTTTGTTCATTTTCGGTCGGGGTGACAGAGTTCTAAGATAAGAAAGGAGGAGGATGTCGCGGAGGCCGTCATTGTCCTGGTAACTGTTGGGACGTATATTCGTGGAAAGAGGTGTTCTTGCGGGTCTTCCCTTCCCCTTATTCGTTCGTTTTTTTTTTCCTATTTATCCAGGTTTTGGAAAATAAAATTTCAGCTGTGTTTGAAACCTTTGAGTGTGTGTGTCCTCAGCTGCAGTCTCGGTTTTTTTTTTTGTTTTATTTTAATCATGTAGCTTTATATTCGATAGTTGATGGCCTTGTTTTATTATTTTTTTCTCATCCTTCAGGGTTCTTCTTTGTCTGATAATTGTTCTATCATATCCAATTTGGGTTTTTCACCGAGTCCCTTAAGTAATCACTTGAACTCTTTACCGGGGCTCAGTAATAGTACAGGCATTCAGCCCGTGCGTCGGGTAATGTTATAGTTGCTAGTTTAATTATTTCAACAGTCGTTTTGTTCGTTGCTACGGGTGCATTTTGAGCTTGCTCTGAAAATTATTTAGCAGTGAAATGCCAGCGGGAAGATCATGGCGGGGAAGTCTTCTTGATGCCAGAGACAGGTAATTTGACGTTTTTACCAGGCTGTCAATTGAACTCAAACCCGAGCCCAAAACCGGACCAAAACCGTTATTTGGACCCGACCGGAACAAAACCTAATTCTAAATCAAACATTTTGTAATGAACCTGAACCAAAAACGAACAACAATCTTATGTGGTTGTTTTCGGTTTATTGGGAAATGGTTTGGCGAAACAGAAAACGAATCAGTGATTATTTTCTTGACTTCTGCTCATCAAATGCATATGCGGGGAACAAGTCGTCTGCTTTTTGCGCAGAAGTTGCGGTGACGTCAGAACGACGCCGAACTCTTATTGGCCGATTAAAAAAAAAAATAGTGGGTAGACCTCAAGGCATCTAGCATTGTGCTCTACCCACTATTCTTTCAAACAAAGTCACTCAGAGCTCGGCGTCGCTCTGATGTCACAGCAACCCCTGCGCAAGAAGCAGACGACTTGCTCTCCGCATAGCGCTGGACCACCGTGCATATAAGGTGCACTACAGCGATAGCTGATATCATAGTGGAGCTGACCGCAGCAAATAGCTGAGCGGGCCGCAGCGGATAGCAGTCCGGGCAGCATAGGACAGCGGAGCGGGCTGCATATGGATGGAGGACCGGGCCGTAGAGGCTAGTGGTGCGAACCGCATGGGCATCGTATATCTAAGTGGGTCACGGAGCGGATATCGGAGCGGGCAAGATTGGTTAGGTGAGCGGACCACATCGCATAGCTGAACGAAGAATTCTGGAGAAAAGCTCACCGCAAAACCGGCGGATGCGTACAAAAGCTCACCGGCCATTGAGCGTATGCGGAGAAAAGCTCACCGATTTTTTTTTCTTCTCTTCATTTGAAGGTTATTGGATTCTGCTTAACATATATCAATTTATTGTCATTAAAACTGGTCAGCTTTGTAAAAAAAAGGAAATGTCCTTTTTAGTAATATTTGTTAATCTTATTAGGTATATTGCTCCCAAATTAATAATTGCGGGCGAGTGCTTTCTGTGGTTTACTCTCTAAGTAACGTTATACATTACTTTAAGAACAGGAAAAAGTTCTAAAACTTAATATTGTCTGCCTAAAACCCAAAAAGCAAAACTGTAAATACCGAAAATCCGAAAGTGCATACGTAATAACGCCGTGCCTGAAATTCACTTTGAATCTTTTGTTAACCTTTGAAAACAGGATAGAGCGGTCAGTAGGACATCGAGATTTATTTCTTCCACGGAGAAGCACGTTTTCTAGCCGTTCGTGCTGGTGTTTCCACACGTTGCCTTTGTGTGATAGGGCCCTTCGACGGCGAGCCACCCATGACCTTCAGAGCTGCACTTTGTCACCGCTGTTACTCGTGACTATATAAGAACTAGTCTTCTGTAAGGTAGCGAATTGGGCGAGTTGGTAAACGTTATACATGTTGAAAACCGCTCAAACGACGAAGACGTAGGGAAGACAAGAAACACGACAGAACAGAGGTAGCTCGCAACTAAAGTCTTATTATTGAAAAACGCTAATATAAAACGGTTCACACACCGCTATTCATATTAGCTAGCAGAAAACAAACCTCTTTATCTGACAGAGCTACAGACGGCGCACTGTCAAGCTGTCAATAAATTGTCATTTTACGGGTGTCCGAGGTTCTGATGTTATACTTGCGGCGTCATTAATATACAAAATTGGTGATCACTAATTTCTGAGGAATTAGTAAATATGCCAAATAAACTTCAACTTCAAGCGCCATATCGAGGAGACTACAGTCGAAATCCGATGAAATTCGTGACCTCCTGGACCAAGTCGTAAAATATACGAAACTTCTTCATTCTGTGCCTGAATCTGTCGCATCGGAGGAGCACTCGTTTAGTGCACTAAGCCGAATTAAAACGTACCTACGCAGCCACATGAGTCAGGGAGGCTAACACGCCTCCTTATTTTGCACATTCAAAAAGGAAGAACCGCCGAGCTCAACCTGGACGACATCATCAAGGAATTTGTCTCCAGGACTGCTGAGAGAACGGCGACCTATGGACTTCCTTGAGACAATCAACACACATGGCCTTGGGGCCTATACATGGATCTGTTTCCTTCATCACGCTTTTGTGCCCATTTTCTAATTATGTATTAAGATATCATTCTATATATGTAATTCTCTTGGCTTACTCGTTCATTTCATAGCGTGGATGTCTTTTTTGATAAACATTTAAAGAATATTAAACGTGATTCTCAGCAAACTCAATTTCGCAATGCTGTGAATTCTTGTTGGGATTTTTAAATTGCCTGAAGCACTATGCATAAGCATTTTCGCGATATTAGAGAGTTTCAGTGGATCGTACTTAAAAGCTTTGAGGGTTGGAAGGTGCATGCGCAAAACGCAACATTGCGTTCTACGCGTATGCATTTCCGACCCGCAATTGTATTGCGTACGCAAGCCTCTTGCGTACGAGCCATTAAAACGCCCTATTGTTGTTATAAAGCAGGAAGGAAAAGTGATTGTACATGCTAAGTAAGGAACTTCGTGCAAATAATATTTTATTTTTTAATAAACAATAAGTAAATATAAAACAACAGAAATTCGGCTCCAGCCCTTGTTTCCTATAATAAAATATATAAAAGCAAATTGTTTGACTTCAGCCCCCCCCCACTCAAAATCTACTTCCGGAGTCCCTGTAAACAAGTGATAAAAAAGCAAATATTTCAATGCTAAACGTAGAACAGGTTTTGGCACACACCTGCTGGTCAGATGACTCTATGCAGATCTCGGTTGGGTCCCCCCAAGATCTTTTGCGGCAACTCCAATACAACACTGCGTTGTTCCTCCTGCTATATGTACTTACACAGAAACCCGTCGTGAGTCAGTATCGTTCCACCTTTCTCTGTCGCGACCACCTCTATTTTCTGGGAATGACACAACACTTGTTCACTCTCAATTACAACACTCGATCACAACACTTCTTCACTCTCGATCACAGCACTTGTTCACTCTCAATCACAACACTTGTTCACTCTCGATCACAACACTTGTTCACTCTCGATCGCAACACTTGTTCACTCTAGATCACAACACTTCTTCACCCTCGATCAACCATGATGACCTTGGGTGAACCTTGCCTATTTGGGTCAACCTAAGATATGTTTTTGTTCTATTTGGGTCAACCTTGCCAGGTTGACCCGAGTAGAACAAAAACATATTTTAGGGGACGAACCATTGTGCGACGGGTTGCCCCGTGACGAATCATCCTATGACCAATGTTCCGCTGTGACTAACGGGTCTGCTACCAGTCGTTTTGGAACGAATCGCCATGTGACGAATGGACCGTATACCTGAAAATATATAGCTGCAGGAGAGAAAAAAAAAGTGAAGGCTGTACATAGCTTCTCAGGCGGGACACATAGAGCAATTAGGGCGGACGTTCTGCATGTTGCGATATGCACTGATTAGGTTGTCATTTTGCTTTTCAATTTCTAGAAGACAGTTTCGTCGGATCCATCGGGTCAAGCACCGGTTAGAGTGCCGCGAACCGATTAGTTCATGCACTTTTCGAGAACATGAGTTTTTGCGTTCTGCTGGCGTTGATGTCAACCTTGCCGAAGGTATCCATTAGTGCCTCTCTGTGGCCCTCGTACGTTGGTTACGCCCATCAGGCATGTTCTATGTCGTCGGGTTGACTGCACGAGGTGCGATTAGCTGTGTTCTACCGTCTGAGATAGAATTATGACGAAAACCAAATACGTAAAAACTCGCTGGACTAGTTATAAAGTAATCAGGAATGACCGGAGTGAAGACATTTATGTACATGGACGTATTCGTGGGAGACCAAAACATTGCGAAGTAGTATATCTCCTTCACAAGAAGTAAATGGCACCACCAGGAATCTTTTTGACCCGTGAATGAAAACGCTCCGCTGCTTGTATCAATAAAAAGGCAAAGTTTGCGCATAAAATTTCGATATCGGTGAGCAAGCATTCAAGCAGAAAGGCCCAGCATAACTAAACGGTATAAACCGCACCGACCACTTTGCGTCCTTCAAAGAGATCGCACGAGGTGTGCTCAGTGCTTCGAGAAAATTACCCGTCTATTCGAAAAACACATTGTGGAGATTATTTTAAGTGCTTTAAGAGCACTTTAGTGCTTTAACAATAGAGCTGCTTAGTGGTGCATCTGTCGAGTTTCCAACATATAAAACGATCTCAAAATACTAACGAAACGAAGGCACTGAGACCTTTGAGCAAATTTAGTAAGGAGTATTTATTATTTGTGTTTAGATATATCGGTAAATAGGAGCTACAATCAAAATACTACATTTTATGTTGAAATGGGGATCCGGACAAGATGGTCCAGACAATATGGTCCCGAGTGCTGTGCCGGCGAAAATGGTCCCAAGTCAATTTCGCGGCATTTTTTTTTCTTGCTTTTCACAGGTTTGTAGGTTGCGTGTATTTATTTTTGCTAAACATTTATGACATGAGCTGTTGGTCATTTTGAAGTTCGTTTTTTATTGCTTGGTTTTACAAGTATCGGTTATTAAATGTGATTCTCAAAATACTTATGTTGCGAGCCGTTTGTCAATCTAGAGTTTATATGTTTTGCGCATTATTTTCACCATTCGTTTTTTTTCATGCGTTCAACTTGCGTTTAAACCAGTCTATCGGGAAATGCAACAGCGACTTCGAACAATCTGCACAAAGTAGGCAAGGTACATGCAGTAGGTACATGGGAGCCGTACCTTGAATGACCCTCGGAAGGGCGTGGGCCATATTAACATGTTCCCACACCAAGTGCCGCTTCAAGATCGTAGACCTTTTGTTGGAACATAATAAAACGTGTCATGTGTTCAAAAGCATGTTTATTTCCATTGTTGTTTCCTAACATTGCATCGAAACATGCGATATCTGCACGATAAATTGCCTTTAATCCCCCTATGAGGAATCGACATGTGACGAATGGACCGTATTCCATTTCATTTACTCACCTTAAAAGTAATCGTACAGAGAACAGCGACATTTCAGACAGCGTCAAAAGTGTTGAAAAAAGTTTCTTGGGACCATCTTGTCCAGGATTGCAGTCGGGACCAAATTCTCCAGGACCATATTGTCCGGGACCATTTTGTCCGGGACCATATTGTCCGGGACCATATTGACCTACACCCGTTGAAATGTGGCCTGGACGCGTGGCAGCGTAGCCTTTAGTGTATTGTTAAATGTCCCGAGACGCTCGTTGACGCATGACACCACACCTCCACTGCATTACTGGCAGGCTTCTGGCACCAGCATGGCAGACGTCCTGTGCAAGCCATATATGTAGATATGTCGCTTTCGCGTATCTAATCGCGCATCGGTTTATGATGTCAACTTTGCCGACCGAACAAGAAAAAAACAACAACAACATGTTATGGCGCTTGTACTTTGATTTTTTTTTTAACTCTAGTGCATGCTGACTCATTTTTAATATTAGTTGGACCTAAGATAGCTCTTAAATGATATTACAGTAGAAAGGCAGCAGAAACACCATGAATCATACCCAGGGTTCTTCGTTTTCGGGTAAAAGCCGATATTTCCGATTTTGGCACCCAGAAGGAGTATTATGAAAACCGGGTTAAGCCTGCTTTCTCCTCGAAAACCCACTTTCCGAGAAGGCGAAAACCAGCTGAAAATATGTAAATTAAGAGATATTCTAGGATCACTTTTAGTGTGTCCCCAGTGTTGCAAGTTCGAAGATCACATATATTTTCTAATTAGCGTGACCGCCGACGTTCATTCGCTTCCAAACAAGCTTAGATGGCACTTGGGGGCGGCGGAGTAAAGCTCACCGCAGAAAAGCGCACCACCTAACCGGCAGATGCGGTGAAAAGCTCACCGGACTTTGAGCGAACGCAAAGAAAAGCTCCCCGATATATTTGCTCTTAGCTTAGCGAATTGTGCGTCACAGGTGGCAATTTAACACAATTAGAATTCGTCAATTTAAAAATAATTCTCCACTTTTTTAAAAATATTCTTGAAGTTCATTTGGCATATTTACTAATTCCTCAGAAATTAGTTATAACCTATTTTGTATATTAATAACGCCGCAAGTATAAAATCAGAACATCGGACACCCGTAAAAAGACAATTTATTGACAGCTTGACAGTGCGCCGTCTGTAGCTCTGAGATAAAGAGGTTTGTTTTTTGCGAGCTAATATGAATAGCGGTGTGCGAACCGTTTCAGCTCCGAAGATTGTGTGGTGCCTGGTAGATGAGTAGGTGGTCGATATATATCTTAATAAAAGCATAAAAAACAAAATTAGAAATTGTCTCCGCCCCGGGTGGGTTCGAACCCAGGCGCGATAACCCGCTGCACAACACTACAAGCCCGCTGCGATAACCGCTGCGCCACAAACGCAAGCAGCCTTCGAGGCATAAAGTTTGCTTATCTCCTTGAGTACGGTCGTCCGGTGCGGCTCGCGGAGGTATGTCGTGCAAATTGCGTTGAGGAACTATTCAGAATTAGACCAACGTGAACCTACCTGGCTAAAGGCGTCGCGCATAGTCCCGGCCTCCTTAATCATCGATTACTTTTTTCAGGGGTCTGCCTAGATTAATTTAATACCACAAAGTTTGTCTCTCGAGAGAGATTTCCCATACAAACTGACCAGAATGTTAATCGCAATTGGAACCACCTTCCGCTCTTTTTTAGGCTCTTTTTTTGTGTCGAGGCGATGTCAACGCTCATCAAGAACCCATGTCTGGTGTAACCTTGATAACTGTGCGCTCATTTTTATTTTATGGCCAGAAAACGAAGTTTCCCATTGAAATTTTTGCAAGGTACCGGCGTCCAAAGATAGATGGCGCAAGTGGACCATGTCCCAGATTGCTGGGTATGTTAGTAAACTATAAATAAATATATTTTGTACATTTTTATTTCGCTCGTGACTATGATTGTTCTGACTTGCTCTTTCCCACGTTAATATTTGTGATTAAGTTGACATTTCGCTTCTATTTTTTATGCAAGGGGATGAAAAATCTGTAATACGTGCGTGAAGTAGTTTGACACGGTATGAGAGAATGTCCAAAAAAAATCTTGAAATACGAAAATGATTAAAGCAGCAAATGCTCCTATAGATTTCAGGGTATAGTTTGCACAGGGACACATGTAGCCGGCAATGCCTTAAGTCAAAGAAAAACCAAATTAAAATATAATACCTTCGCGCACCTAATGATCTTGCATCGTATCTGGCAATGTTGAATCGCTACGCATGCTTTGTGTAAAGTTTATATAGGCATATTACAATTAACCAACTGCTGCAGAAGTACCGTTGACCTTCACCATCCTAACGATACGAATTTATTGGCTTAACCATCACCTTCTAAAAACTAAAGCTTGCGCGCTTTGTTTTAGGTCGTCACCTACGTCACAGCACCTAGGCCAACGTGAATACATTAGTTTAATTGCGGAAATCCCTCGGAAAACAAAAACGGGGGGGGGGGGGGGTACTTTTCCTCGTTCCCTACAGTCCGCCTTCCGTTGTTTGAAGCGCCATCTAAGTTTTCTTTCGAAAACTGTGTTTACCCTAGAGTACGGGGAAACGCGATCTGGACGATGTGCTTCGAAACATACGTATTTCATAGAATTCGCTGCAGTTACCATAGCAACCGTCCTCCGAAAACGGTGGAGCGTCGAACGTTGGGAGGCGAGTCGGGGGGAGAGGGGGGGGGGGGGGGGGGGTATTTCTCGTATAAGCAGCGCCGATGGGCAGTTCCGTAACCAAGCTAATCTGGTAACGTTGACCTCCGCGAAGCATCGAGAGCCAGTAAAGGTCCATACGCACATTCGCGTTTGAACGCGTTTGAGTGCGTTGCGGAGTCCTTGCTGCCAGGAGCGGTCGCTTGCGGTGCGAGGCGCAACTTCCCGCAACGCTCGGCAGCGCGACGCAAGCGAGTAGAGACTCGCTCAACTTTCCGAAGCGTTGCGGTACGTTCGGCCAATCAGAAGCTGAGAGAGGAGAGGAGGGTGACGTGTCCGCTCGCGCCACTCGGCCGACTGGGCGAGACGCACCCGGTTCTCCGCCCGCAGTGCTTGCTTTTTTTGTTTTGGGGAGCGGTGGGGACTGGTTTTCCAAGGCTGCGATGTTCAAGTTCGACAAAATGTCGGGGAAGCCTGCGGGATTGTCCCAAGATCGAACACTTCGGCGCTGTCGCTGGGAGCCGCCATGTTGTCGTGGATTTCGCTTACTATTAGTGAGCCGCTACCGACGATAGCGCGTTCTTATTGACTCTTGACTGCGGTTGACTGCGTGTCAGCGCAAATGTGTGTACAGCATGACGCAAGCGCTCTTCGCAACGCAACGCGTCCGCTTGCCGCTACGGAACGCACCACGCTCAAACGCAGATGTGCGTATGGACCTTCAAGCGTCTTCAACCACCGAGCAGCTGTGACGATTATGACGATGCTTTCCAGATTGCCCGGAACTCTACATTTTGTTTGTGTGTGTTGTTTTTTGTGCATTGTAAACGTCCTTTTTATTTTTTTTTTGCTTTTTTGTTTGAGGTAGCACGGAATTAAATTGTGTTGTAGGGTTTAATGTCTAGATATAATCAAATATTAAAAAATAAGATTACGCGACGTGACGAAGCACCCTTATCTGGCGCAAGACGGCTCTCATGCAAAAAAGCAAGACGGTGGATTCGCGATGTTGAAGGGCACTAGATATGCGGGGACGAGACGCTTTTACTTATCGTCCTTCGGCAACAAGAGTTTTTACAGCAAGTGTGAGAATGAGTATATTGTAAGTGTTGCGTGACGGGGTGTTGAAACAGTTCTGCCGGGGAAGCAAATGTTAACATTTTCATCACATTGGCGAGCAACTATATGAGACAAATGAATCAAGTCGAAACCCCAAAACGTATTTGAAGTTACGGGTTCTTCGATGTATGTCAAGCGGTTTTGCAGCTATTGTTTCTTGCTGCAATTTCATATTGGTACTGTGTCCCGCAGCATTATCTAGTGCGATAGGCTCCTATATTATAGTAAGAAACCACTTTCCTTTCTGCTGTCTCAAGGAGGCATAGTAGATATTTGTAGTATGAGCTGCAGCTTTCAAAGTGTTCTGAAATATTTTGTTAGCTTTAGCATGTACCATCGGCGAAAAATGAAATACGAGCAGAGGAGCGCATGGCTCTCGGTACACGCTGCGCCACATGGAAGTGAGCCTGGGGGCGAGGATATGTGGCCTACACCGATGTGTATACGCCCCTCGCTGGGCGCCTCCCAAGCTTCGGCATTGCGCCCCTTAGTGCGCTGAAAGCTATCAGCTCTATCGTTGCTCGGTCGACGCGTGCGGCGGGAGGAAGCTCGCCGCTAGTAGCAGCAACGATAGCGTTGATAGCTTTCAGCGTACCAAGAGGCACAATGCCGAAGCTTGAGAGGCGCCGGGCAAGGGGCGTACACACATCGGAGTATGCCACAGATCCTTGCCCCTAGGCTCACTTCCAGGCAGCGCAGCGTGTACCGAGAACCATGCGCTCCTCTGCTCGTATTTCATTTTTATCACGATAGTACGCAACCTTCTCATGAAATTGTTCTTCGTGTTCACCTTGTCTAAATGGGTGTACGAAAATAGTGTTCTGCCATTAAGTTATTCCTTGTGCTTACTTCAGAAGCAAAGCATTTTAAATTATTAGTTTTACATATTTAATATACTCTAAGTTACTCAACTTACATTACATGCCAAGAGAATTGAAGTAATGTGATGAGTTGGGTCAGCTTGTATTGAAACGACGAAATACTCCGTCGTCCAGAGTTTTTCCGCGAAAATATTAGGAACCAAATAGTGAAGCGATATGAATCCTTAATCTCACAAATGTAGATACCATGGATATTGAAGCACTCGTGAGCATCTGCAGACTCCATAGGTTGGAGTTTTATTGCGCGCTCATATTGCCTATTCTAAGTAAAATACTAAACATGATTGCCCGTTCTTAGTATTCAACTATAGCGACTCATTTCGGGGCGAAGAAATCAAACTTGTTCAATACCTGCAGCAGAAAAACGTTTAAGTGCACGCTTTCTTGTTTCTACGTAAGATTGTGTAAATGGAGAGATAATTATTCATGTCTCGACATCACACTATAAAGTTGACTTAATTTGATAAAACCTTTGGCCTACGAGTGCTCATCTTTCAAATCTGCGCACGAAACTTCCAGGACCTCGTCACGATATAGAAACTATTTACTGAATTGACTAGACTGAAGATACCATCTAAGGTGTTTCAAGCTAAAACATTTGTGATTGCAGACCATTGGTTTTGAAGGTTTATAATGGTAAAATAAACTTTGAGGCTAAGATGTTAGAACAATGTTTATTATTATCGTTTTCACTCGAGGATATTTAAAAAACAAAGGCTAGAAATCGGTTTTGTTTCGAATTCTATGTATTAAAACAGCAACTCAAATATTTAAACCCTCGCTATGCGCCCGTAGTTAAGAATTGTGCAGAGCGCGACACTGTTAGCGCGAACAAGTCATCGTCAGTTTTTTGTGTTTTTCTCTTAGAACCGCAAGGTTGTCATCAAAGACATCATTGTTATAGAAAGAGTTCATTTAGGGTTCTAATATAAGGGGTAAAATTGTGTGCAAACTAATAAATCTTTCCTCCTAAAATGCGAAAAGGCGCCGATGTCGTGTTCGCGCTAACAGTGTCGCGATGTGTGCATCCACTTCCATTCAAAGCTATAGGTTGCTTAGCCACCGCTTTGGCATTGCCAAGCCCAGCGGCTCTGTCGTTTTTCCGCGCGCTAAACTGGCTACCGCGCCGTTACGGAGCAGCGCAGTGTTATTTCTCGAAGGTTATTGCTTATCATGCATTCCATCGGTGCGATTAGAGTAGGTACACGCTGCCACTTGCGCCATAATTGTTTGCCTTGACTAATTAAGCAAAACAAATAAGAATATTTTTGCACGCAATGTTTTCAAACTGTTCTGGGAATTATATGTGTACCAGCCCTGTCTTTTGTACGTTAAGATGTCAATCTGGAGCACGGAAAGATGCATTAAAAAAAATTGTCCAGCATAAATCTTCCAATAGAGCATCCCGCACCTTGCCAACGACTTTCGTTGCAGTAGTTATTTCTGCAAGAAAGCACAATGCAGCGGCATTCGATAACTTCCAGACTTGAATGATTGTTTCATGGGGTTCATTAAATTCACCTCTTTCTCACTTTGGTCTCATTTCACCTGCCGCCTGAGATATTTATAATAACCTGCTGATCAATTGCGTTTCCTCCTCACCCTTCTAAGAATAATAAAGGTAGTAGAAGAGGACGTTGTAGGAACTCGAGGGCCCTTGGACCATCCTTTTTGGCCTCCAGGATGGGGTAATCAAGACCCAATCGTAAATCCGCCGACCATTAATCTTATTCGCACGGCGCCTTGAAGTGTCCCGGAAGTTACCGAATGAACAACTCCGCGCTTTCCTTCAAGTGCCGCGAGCTTCTATAGGCGACCATGTTCACGCGTCGTCTACTTCTTGGAAGGAGCGATTGATCTGCTTTTGGGTCGAGCTGCAAATACGAAAAGAAACACCACATCAGGGAAGTCTAATGACTAAGCCTTAAGGTAATATATCTTTAGCTCTCGTCCCACTAACAAATATTCGCTACATTCCTTAGCTTGGAAATGTGTGGTAGTCGAAAACTATTCATATGTTGTTACTTTTATCTTACTACTGCTATGGCTATTGCTGGGACTGCTCGAAGCATTCTTTTAAATAAGAAGTATCCTGGAGTTTTTATAGGTAGAGTTCCGAATTAACCTTTGTTAATTCGGAATTAACCTTTCAATTCAAGATTACACTAGTCTCCGTCATATTAAGAAGCGCAGGGCATGCCGGTCCCGGACAAGCCATAGTATTTTCGCAGCCAATGAGAATGGGTTATGGGTCGATAAGACGCCGAAGGACAGATTACATGCAAAGTGTGTCAAGCCAGGCCCTGGGTTTATAAACCTGTCAATTACTAAAGGTATGGTGCCAACCCGTTTTCTAATCTCCGCACTACCTCTCAGCCACTCTCTTTTGCGTATCGTGATGTCTTGAGAATGGCCAGTGTCGAGAACCTAATTTGATTACTGGGCGCCCAGAATATACCCAATGTTCCTTTACAAGTTAAAGCCTTTGCCATTCGGTCTAAGCAAGCGTGCGCTACGGAGTCAGAACTTTGGCCAAACCATTTTTTGCTTATCTGGAGGCTCCTCCCCATCCTTGATTGGGTGTTTGTGTGTGTTCGGTACTTCCTTAGCGGTAAAGTTAGACGCTCCCATTTGTTTTGAGCTTTTGTTTTCACCAAAGAAGACGTCTATTTCCCTTACTTCCTTTGAGGTAGCAAGCCGCTTGGGTTATCGCCGGTGTGAGACTTAGTGCAGAATTCATAATTAGTCTTATTTGCCTCTGACACAAGGCTGCCTCTTCAGAAAATATAAACACGTTTACTTTGAAATGCGTTTTTATGACAAGCCTTTTAGTGTGTATACCTTCAGAACAGAGATGGGATTACATTTGCTTGTAACGCTCACGATTGGGTTGCGTCATTGTCAAGCGAAATGGATTAAGAAGGCAGGCTGACTAATTAACCTAGAGATAATACGAGAAATTGAAATGCATAGATTTTCGTACTACCGGGGTGAACTTTAAGAAGAAATCTAACAATATTCGCTAATGTTAAATGTCATAATTCCTGCAATAAACAGATGGGCTCACTAATGACAGTTCTAAGAATGCAGTTAGAAAAAAAAGTGAGCACAGGTTCGATTACCATAACGAAACACATAGAGATGCCGGGATTCCAAAACATTAAGATATCTTTTCGTATCTTTATCTTAACAATATCCCTAGAAATGAAGCAGTTAATTTTCTCTTATTTGTGGGCTATTTGCGCTCTTCATTGTACTGTAATCTATGAAGAAAAATAAAGTATCTCCACTTGGTTCCACGATTCCTCTAATCCGTGTTGATAATAAAAATAGATCGCAAGACCAAAATCAACTCTGTTGAAGCGAGCGCGAGTACCCCAATACTCCATCCTGTTTCTTGTGTCAGTTCAACTATTTCTGTACCGCGCCCATCAAAGCCGACCACATGTGTTCGACAATTTTCGAGCCCCGTTGCCAACACTACATTGCGTTTCTGGACAAGCCACATTATCTGCTGGCTAGAACAGACACACTAGTTTGAATTTCTTTCCCCACGATATAGCGATGTATTACGACCAACCACGCAGACGAGGAAGAGCGCTCCGCTCTTCGAAAGTGGCGTCTTCGAAAATGTTAGAGTGCTCGGGCTTCGATGGTGCCTCCAGTCGGTTATGTTGCTGATACTAGCACGAGTGAGTCTGGAGATGGCTTCGGATCATCCGATTTCAATTCCGACAGCGACGATTTGGTAAATAAGCTCGTAACATCGAAAACTGCGCGTCGGTAGGGCTTGTTTCGGTTTAGTTTTGGCCCTTTATGTTTTCTTGCTGGTGTCGCGTAAACATCCTGCCGGTTTGACTTGTTGTCAATGCAGATGGTGGTTTGATTAGACACTTTGGTTTCAGTTTCTGTATAGTTTCTTTTTCCTCACAAGATGGCGATTTATTACAATCAAATGCGCAGCCGAGGAAGAACGCACTTCGCGCAGCGCGTCTCTTCGAATGCGTTTAAATTCTCGCGATTCAAGCGGGTCTGCGATCAAGTTCGTTGACGACACTCGCACGAATGAGTCGGAAGGAGATATCGGACTATCATAGTATTTTACTTCTGGCAGCAATGATTTGTTAAATCTGCACGGTACTTCGGCGACTGCATGTCGGTAAGGATGGTTTTGGTTTTGGATTTGGTTTTTATGTTTTTACTGATCTCAAGTGCAAGTCCGGACGATTTGTGATTGTTGCCAATGCTTTGTATGGTTAGATTATATAATCAAGATTGAGTTTCTGTATAGTTAGTTTTTCACCTCCGCGAGATGGTGATTTATCATAGACAAGCACGCAGCCTTTGATATAAGGCTAGGAGGAGATAGCGCTTCACTTTGCCAACATGGCGTCAACACAAAAATATCATGGGGGAGTCTCATCTGAGTTGAATGATTTCACATGGGACAAAAGGGCGAAATGAGGTGATGCCTGTGGATACAGTATCCAATGTATTCAGTCTTTAATTGAAAGAACGAATGATTATACACATGATGAGCATCATACATACAGAACAACTGCATCAATAGTGTCCCCAAAATATAGAAGTGGCGAAACTGCAACATGTGATACGAATAGTGCTAAATTGAGGACAGTGCAACCGTATTTTCCAGTACATGCTACATTCACCTGTTACAAAAGTTGATTCACTGAATGGCGTGCACACACGATGGTTGGGACTATGCGGTAGACCTTGATAAGTTTTAATATCCAGAGCACTGCAATTTCAAGACTGTCTTACTCTTAAAATTTGCCATGCTTTCAATCTTTTTAAATTTAGCGGTCACGTTTTGCCGACATATCTGCACACATTTCAAATGTTTGTTGTACTGGCCCAATAATTTTGGCTTTATAAATTATTTATTACATTATTTGTTACACTTTTATTTTACACATTTATTATTAAAAATAACATTTATTGTGCAACATATTGATATACCGCAATACATTTTAGAAGCAAACTATTTTAAGGAAAAAAATAGTATTTGGACTTTCCGAAAACGGCCAGCATTCCCGTGGTAAGGACATAGTACAAACAAAATGTAATCCTAAATACAAGCAATGCCTCGTCATGTGTGAGTATTCTCTCGCGTGCGCAGCATATCCCTCTTCGAGTTTGTTATTCGCCTATGCGCATGGGTTCATTTGCGTGCTTCGCCTTTTCTCTCTTCTGAAATTCTTCCCGAGTTCGTCCTCCGCTCAGCCAGAACGCGTTCCCTATTATGAAGCTGCTTACTCTGCATCTTGGGTAAAGCTTTTCTTCTTTCGCCAAGACCATCGCATTGAGTTTTTATTGTTTTTATTGTGGTTTCTGTTTACATTACCTTGAGAGACACTTCCCATTCGCTCGTGTTTTTCTACGTTTCTCAACATTCTCTTTTAGCAATCTATATTGAAAGCCCGCGGTTTAGTTTTTTAAACACGTTTTTGCTTACAATCCTCACTGGCTTCAGGATCAATGTGCGCGTAAGTGACACACACAATTCAATCGAAAATCGCTGATGCATGCTGAGCTTTGAGAGTGCGTTTTTGGTCTCCGTAGGCGGCAGAGGCGCATACCTTGTTTGTAGGAAGTGATTGAATTTTCTCTTTATTTTGGCTTCGCCTTGATTCACGTCATATGTATGGAATTTGTCAAGCCTAAAATTTATCTGTTAGCGTAAACGTAAAAAAAAAAATACACCTCGAAAAAATATTTTAAAGGGGACACGTACGTCTTAAAATAAGTTTTTCACAAAAAACAAATCTCGCAATATTTATGTTGTTGGACGAAATTTGGATGCTGAAGGCGGAGGTCGTACCCCGCTAAGCCCCGCCCCGATCTTACAAGGCGCTCACATCTCTCATTGTCTCTAAAGATGATTTACATGTGAAAGCTTGGTTGTAGGTTTGTATCTACGTGTCGCAATAGTGTTTTAATCTACTTTTCTATGTTAAAGAAGTGAATAATCAAGATATATAGTCATTATTGTTTTCAAATCTATTCTGAGATTGCTTCTTCCGCTTTGGTTTGAAACGTTAACAAACATGGCTGCCGGCATCTTTGGAGAGTTAAACGAGCGAAGCTAGTTGAGGTCGTCAGTTTTTATGAGTGCGAGTGGCTTTGAGTTCACAGAGCTGTTTAGAGGCAGATCTCCCCAACCGACGAAATTTGCAACAAACAACTGCCGCAAGTACGCACCTTCGAAAGCGCTGTGCGGATGCCTGTTCTCGTAGTGGGACTGGCCTAAGCCTAGCGTCCCAGATCAGCTGTTTTGATAGATCTGGCTTGATTTCTTTCTTTGCACGTGTTAATGCTGAATAAATATGTTGGTTCCCGTAAATGCGGCCCCGCTGTTCTGTAAATTGTGTGCAACCGTAGTGATTGCGACCATAGTTTGAATATACCGAGAAGATACCTACTGTTACGACTGGACTGTTACGACTGGCTTCCTTGGCTCCGTCCTGGAGTTGGCCTTCACCCGTCCCCAACGGCAGCAAAGCCTATTGTCACGTTGGGCCCCGGCGCGCGCCAACGGCGCTAGACAGTCACGTTCAGATTCCCGAGACCGACCTTTGAGTCATCGGGCTGGTGGTGTCCTTCGAGGAGGACTCCAAACACAAAAAGAACGTCTTCCGGAGACCACGAGACCATCTGGGATCATCGGCCCTCTCAAGGAGAAACACCGGCGTGCGTGTGCGTGCCTGTGTGTGTGTGTGTGTGGGTCTGTCGGTGTTGGGTTTCAGCAAGAACGTCGACTCCTTACATCAGCCACCGGAGCGCGGCAAGAACATCGAGGGATTACATCATCTGCCCCTCGCTGAAAGAACACCTAGAAATTGCATCAGCCGCCCCCGCACTTCGGACACCTCGTGAACACTCGAACACCGGGGAAGGCTCCTCTCTCTCAGAGGGCCTTCTCGCCGTCTGAGGGCTATAGATAACACAGGCTCAGGGAGCCCGAAGTCGCCAATCGTCAAATAACCAGTCGACCGTGCTACTTGTATCGTTCCTGTACATAAACTGTACATAAAAGTTCTCCTTCCGTAACACCACTCTAGGCCTGTTTCCTCGGGGCCATGCAAGCAGCGAGCCACAGGCCCGACTCTTGGTTCCGCACCTGACATCGTCACCTCCCGAACGCAACAACTGGTTGGCAGCGACGGGATGGACTCCACGCAGACCATTGATCGCACGTGTGGGTGAGTGTCTGGCTTTTCCCTTTGAGTACACATCAGGCTTTATCTACTGGGTTAATTAGTAAAAGCGGGTGTTGTTTTTTGTGTGATTATCTTTGACGTAGTGTCGCGAAGTTTTGCTCGCGCGAGTGTTTAGTCTAGTTTCATTTTATGTTTTTGCTTTCTCCGAGAGTTCTTTCCGTCTCCACGGGACGGCTGTTGGTTTCCACCGGAGTCGGGGGGCCCCAAATGGGGGCGAACGTGAACGCTGTAACGCTACACTTAGTTTACAGAACCCCGCGTTGGAAACGTTTTGTCTTGTGCATGTCTGCTTTTGGGATCTCTACTTCGGAGGTGGTTTTGCTCTGTGTATGTATAACGTCTCTGTCTACGTATGAATGTGCTTTCTATTGTTTATGACTGCTCTTGTGAGCTTCGTTTGGAATGTGTTCTGTCTTGTGTATGCGCTTGTTTTTCGAATGTTCGTATTTGCTTTGGGCTCCGAACATTTTGATTGGTGCTCAGAGAACCCCTCTTGATTGGTCCTTCCAAAACTTTCTAATGCTGCTGAACCCAATATAAGCGGCAACCGAGGGGCCGTAAGGCACTTGGCGCCGGGACACCATGGTGTGAAGATCATCCTGCCTCTGGTGAGCAACCTGCACGTCCGACCCCCCTTCGGCTGTGGAGTCGTCCGCCCGCTAACTCGCAAACTTGGGACCCCTTACGGCTGTGGAGGAGTTCGGCTCGCCCGCCTTTGTGTGGAACCTTGTTTGTCGAGTTTGGCTGTGGTCGGGGCCCCCGCTGAGGGTGTGTGTGGTCGAGGAGGACGGCAGGGGAAGTCGCCAGAGGTTAGGATTATTCCCCCTACATTTACTGACAAATTGGCCATATCTGTTCTAAAAGATTTTATATCATATTCCTTAAATAAACAGTTGTTTGTTAACATCAGTATCGTTCAACTACGGAGAAGAGGCCACCTAGTATTTTCTTCGTTACAGTAGCATGGGTTGTGCGTCACGATAGCAGTGTTGGGACATAGCTAGAGCTCGAGACGATCATGGATCTCAATTCGCTTCGTAAGCCGGAATTGATATGTATCTGCGAAGAGTTAGGTGTGGATGTCGGGGGAGTGAAACGAAAGCCGCACCTCATAGACCTAATTCGCGCCTCGGACGTTGGCGAGGCCGAGCTCGTAAGGAGTTTGGAGCGCATTAGAGAGAGGGAGAAATGTGAGCGGGAGAAAAGAGAACGTGAGCGTTGCGAAAGGGAACGCGAGCGTCATGAGTGGGAACGCAGCATGGAGCGTGAGCGCTGCGAAAGGGAACGCGAGCGTCGCAAGTTGGAACGCAGCATGGAGCGTGAGCGTTGCGAGCGGGAACGCAGAATGCAGCGTGAGCAGTGGGAGTGGGAACGTGAAATGGAACGAATGGACCACAAGATCAAGCAGATGAGGCTTGAACTAGCATCTGTGCGGCAGGCGCAGGCGGTAGCTAGCGTTGAGGCTGTGACCCAGGGCGCGTGTCGGAGAGAGAGGAAAGCAGAGGCAGGAAACATCGAATTGACCGAAGAACAGCAGCTTTCTTCCGACACGGCCGACAAGGTTCCAGGCAAATTCGACCCGACTCGCGAGCTGCTGGAAGTTGCAAGTAAGCAGGTTCACGAAAAAGGCGAAGAGGAAACCCCTCAGGCGCTCGACGGCTGTTTCTCGGAGGACGAAGGCGAGACCGTGATGGAGACGACGCCGTGTAAGTCCAGTCAGCCCAAGAGCGGCGCCAAGAAAGAGAAATCAGCGGATCAGAAGTCTAGCCAGGATCCTGATGGCTCTGGTCGGGCCCCGTGTGGTTTCGAGGACAAGCCCAGGGGACCGGCGCAGGAGTCTGAACCAGCCACCAGGGACAGGGCTGTGATTGATATCTCATTAGACAAGAGAGATCAGTCCTGTCTGGTGCGTTTGCGGCACCCCGGCTGCGACCCACTCCTGGAGTCCGGTTGCAAGAAGACGCTCGACGAGCGCGCGTCGAGCGGGCAGCTGTTGTCCAGGTTGGAGGACAGAGAACCCAAGGTGACCCACCACGAGGAACCCTCAATTGACGGCGGCTGCGAGAGCGACGAGCAGGCGTCCAGCGCGCAGCTGTTGTCCAGGTTGGAGGAGAGAGAACCCGAGGTGACCCACCACGAGGAACCCTCAACCGACGGCGGCTGTGAGAGCACGGCATCCACCGAGGACACGGATGAGACCGAGCTGGACAAATATCAAGTTCCGTGCCTGGGGCACGTGAAGATATCGTCCTGTTTGGGCCGATCTTCAAAAGAAGAACGCAAGAAAAACCAGCGCAAGGGCAGCGTTCTCCGATCAGGCCCGAACACATCCGACAAAGAGCGTCATCGGAACTTTGGCAACTGCACTTCGTGGAAGAAGCTTTCAAAGCGGCGGCGAGGCAGAGGACGAGGAGTCGTTAAACAGGAGAAGCCTTCGACCGTCGGCGAAAGCGATCAAGGGGGACCCAGTCGAAACACGAAGGAGCCCGAATGCTACAGAGCAGATCCGAAGCGTGTGCACCGAGAGACATTTGCGCGCTTGCGGCGCGGCGGATCGAAAATGAAGAACTCAGACACTGAGATGGGCCCTTCTTCTCGACGGACGGAGTGCAGGAGGAAGCGACTGCGCCGAATCAGAGCCCTGCGTTCTGACAACGAGGCTTCCGGCAAAAAGCGTCATTTAAAGCTCGAAAAGTGCACGCACAAAAAGAAGCGGTTGTCCAGGCGGGGAGATGGAGAACGCAAAGACATCCATCGCCAGGAATCATTGGCCTACAACATAAGCACGAGCAAGAAAGCGGTAGGGGACACTAATGAATCAAGACCGGACGAAGCAGGATCGAGACAGAAGCAGCCTGACAGGAGGCGCAACAGCTCCAAGAGGTCGTCCAAGGCGAAGAAGAGGTCACAGAGGTCATCAAACTCGATTCGATCTTCTTCCACACGGAAAGAGGAAGATAATTCTTAGGACGCTGGAGTACTGCGAGGCAAATCGTCGATCTCGTCCAGGTATACCGGGCGTCGGATACATCTATTCAACTTACCGCCCGTCATCACGTCAGATCTGAAAATCAAGTCAGGCCTCCCTGACTGCGACTTCAAGTCGAGAATCAAGTCCAGCGAGAAGGATTTGAAGAGCTTCAGTGGCACCAAGAACAAACCGGGTGTCGGTTAGAATGGACTTTAGAGGGATTAGAAGAGGGTATGCCGTGGTAGTGGCTCTCGGGAAAAAGGAGAAGGTATACTTCCAAATGTCCGGTTTTCCTTTGGTTTAGTGAGCTGTTTGATCAGTTTTATTTTCACGGGAGTCCGAGTTTCGTTCTGCATATTGTTCGACTTTAACTCGTATTATTCGCGTTGAAGTTTATTACGCGTATCTCTCGGCATAGTTCGGTTTTTTTAGAACACGCGCAAGAACATAAGGGGTATTTGCTAAATTGATTTTAGTGCCTGGTGTGTGTTCGATGGGGATTGCTGGACGCGCACTTGCGGTGCGGTCTTGGTTGTATAATGTCATCCTCCAAAGATTTTCGCAAGCTGCCCAGGCGCTTGGAAGTGAGCAGAGAGAGGGCGCTGCCCTCGAGAAAAGCAGGAGACGGTGATCCAGCTGAGACACAAAAGTATTGGGGGTTTCAGTATCGCCCCCTCCTCATCGGCTCTTCGGTGGTACCTCAGAGGAGTGGCTGCTGACCTCTCCTCTTCGGGACCGACTTCCGGGCGGCGGAGGGACTGTTACGACTGGACTGTTACGACTGGACTGGAGTTGGCCTTCACCCGTCGCCAACGGCAGCAAAGCCTATTGTCACGTTGGGCCCCGGCGCGCGCCAACGGCGCCAGACAGTCACGTTCAGATTCCCGAGACCGACCTTTGAGTCATCGGGCTGGTGGTGTCCTTCGAGGAGGGCTCCAAACACAAAAAGAACGTCTTCCGGAGGCCACGAGACCATCTGTGATCATCGGCCCTCCCAAGGAGAAACACCGGCGTGCGTGTGGGTGCCTGTGTGTGTGTGTGTGTGTGGGTCTGTCGGTGTTGGGTTTCAGCAGGAACGTCGACTCCTTACATCAGCCACCGGAGCGCGGCAAGAACATCGAGGGATTACATCATCTGCCCCTCGCTGAAAGAACACCTAGAAATTGCATCAGCCGCCCCCGCACTTCGGACACCTCGTGAACACTCGAACACCGGGGAAGGCTCCTCTCTCTCAGAGGGCCTTCTCGCCGTCTGAGGGCTATATATAACACAGGCTCAGGGAGCCCGAAGTCGCCGATCGTCAAATAACCAGTCGACCATGCTACTTGTATCGTTCCTGTACATAAACTGTACATAAAAGTTCTACTTCCGTAACACCACTCCAGGCCTGTTTCCTCGGGGCCATGCAAGCAGCGAGCCACAGCCCCGACTCTTGGTTCCGCACCTGACATAGTCACCTCCCGAACGCAACACTACACAGATAAGAATTCACTAGCCATTTGGTTGGAGGCAATCGGGCGTTCGGCTAGCATCACGGCAAGCTTTTTAAGTTTTGCAGTGCATCTGGCCTACCAAACGGAAAATTTAAACAGCGAGTTTTAATTGTAGGTCATTGACGCTCATCCACCTTGCTCGCAAATGCCATGTGAAAAAAAAAAATAATAGAGAGAGAGAGATAAAAAACAAGAACAGTAAATTTTGGAAGACTGCATAATTATTTTGTTGATTTCATTAGTTTTCTCGATCGCTTATTACGCACATCGATAGACGCTGACAGACGCTTGTATCGGACCGTGGCTCGTGCATGATGGAACGCTAGAACGTCGCTTTCAGGGTCGCGCTTTCTAAGCGTTGAAGAAGGTTTTAGGCGGCGGAAGAATAGCAGACGGATGGAGGCGAAAATGGATGCCGATACGCAAGTTCCATTTCCGCGTCACACGGAAATACAGACGACGATAGACGGCGGTGAAATAGCAGACCATGCCGGAGGCAGTCGCTCAACTGCTCGCGCGACTAGCATGCGGTGTTGGACTTCCGGACAAGACGCACCGGATGACGCGAAAGGGAGACCGTCCACTTGCTAGCCTGTTCAGTCGAGTAGCCATGCCAATCCAGTATTAATGGTGGGGCCACTGATCTTTGGCGGGGCTTAGAGCAGCCTGTAACCTCCACCTAAATTGCGTCTAACGGCCTAAATATTGCGCGAAAACATTTTTTTTTTCGTGGAAAAATATTGAAAAAATACGTGCCCCATTTATGCCCCTCAAAAATCTTTTTTTTCCCTTGCAGTGCCCCTTTAAGATGTGTTGCACGCACACTCTGACTCTGGCATATTTTAGAGTTCAGTCACCATAGGCATTCAAAGGAAACTTCTTTAGTCATCGCTAGAAAGCCATCACGAGGATATTTTCTCCTTGTAAGTTCCTGGCGTCAAATTAAGGATATGTGTCTATAAAAAAAACAAAACAATGGCTCGTATATAAACTCTCGGCTCTGGCAGAGACGTTGTGCGCATGCTCTCTTTTTGTGTGTGTTCCCTCTCCATTCCATAATATCAGGTTCGATTATATTTGCGTGTCACCTGCTGCTCACTTATATTTTTGACAAATCTAAAACGCGGAAGTTTTTTTCATTATTATTGAAGATTGTTTTCACAAGAATGTGAACATCTCAGCAAACTTCTAATTTATAAAATTGTTCATTCTTAAAACATACAATTATATACAAAACAAATATTTAAAAGCCTTATTATGCTACGTAGCTAGCTTTATCCTACCTTTCGTCCGTAGGCTGTTTCATAGAGTGCGCGCCGCAGTTGTTATTAAAACGTTCTTTTATAGCATTTATAGTGTTCTTGATGTGATTACACTGTTCTTTTTAATGGCCAAAAAACATTAGACCCCATTCACACGCCTTCATTCATTTTTCAAGTCGGGAAGATAAAACTACCCCATACCCTGCCTACTTTGCCATCTAATAGAAAGCTCTTGATTTTTGTAAGCATGACATTTAGCTTATCCAATACTGGCGCCAGATAATAAAAAGTTAAAACTTTATATTTGTTGTTTTTTCATTTAGGCACTCAAAATGGTACACTGACTTTATTCCTAAGAAGGATTATGCCAGCTCGTTACTGATTGTGTCATTTAGGACAACGTCACTGCATGAGGGCTTATAGGAGAAGTTTTGGGGCGATAATTTATAACATCATTGCGTCACTGTTATATTTCTAAAAATGACGTTCAATTATATTCGTTTACTTAGAGGGATACAACGGTGGTAGTCATATTTAATTTCAATATACCTGATATTTTCTCATATAATTTCCTTCTTCGACGTCAGCATGGGTTTCGTTCTAGAGCATTCTGGGGCACAGTGCTTTTGACGGTTTTCACTTTTTTCTTTTTTGCGGGCGCAATTGATATTAGGAATAAAGTAGACTATTGTTTTTTGTTACTTAAAAAAGCGTTTGATCTTGGAAACCGTGAATTGTTACTTTACAAATTTATCTTACTTTTTATTGATAATATATTGTTTTAGTTTGGCTCCAACACTACCTGAGAAAATGAAAGCAGTGTGTTGTGCTAAATGGTGAAAGTCCGATTACGTTGGTGTTACATCTAGTGTTCCTCGGGGTTTTGTTCTGGGCCATTTGCTCTTCCTGGTATATGTAAATGATATTATTAATAGTCTACAATGAATTATAAGACTCTTTGCAGGTGACTTCATTATTTAAGAAAGCAATTAATGATTCAAATGATGCAAATTCCTTACAGGCCGATCTTGACAATATTGTAATGCGTTGCAAGAATTAGAAAATAAATCTGAACGCTAAAAAGCGTGTTCGTGTGAGATTTAGTCAAAAATAAAGCTCATTAAACTCGCTCTACATAATAAATAATAAAATAATTAAGGCGCTTTTCTAAGCGTAAAATACCTGGGGGTCCTTCTGTCTCACGGTTTAACGTGGGGAGTTCATGTGGAAATAATAACTTCAAGGCTGTACGCATGCTTAATTTTATACGACGAAATTTTCGACAGGGTTCATACAAAATCTGAGAAACATCATACATTACGTTTATTCGCCCGTGTAGTGAATACGTAGCACTTGTGTGGGACCCCCACCACAACAACCTAATAAAAATTGGAAAAAAGTACAGAATAAGTGTGCTAGATTTGTTTTAAATGATTACTAACGCGGGGAGAGTGTAACCAGCATGAAGAAGAACTTAAAGTGGGAACGACTAATTGAATGTTGAAAAATATTTAAGCTAAACTTTTTCAAGATAAATATAACAATCGCCTTCTGATCAGCCGATAAATGTTTTTCAGGAACGTTTTATTTTTTTATAAGGGAGGGCAGACCTCTAGAATAAAATCCGACCATACTTTTGCCGTACAGATGTTTTTTTTTCTTTTTATACGAAAACAATAGCAAAATGGAAGAGGTTTGCTATTGACGGATGTGTTTGACGTTCACACAAGTTTATATAAGCTTCGGTGTGTTTGTTAGAAACTAATGCGTTGTATGTACTCACCCCTGCTATGATGCCGAACGGCGGTGCATTGCTCTAAGTAAATGAATAAATTAAACTGGTCATGTGAATGCAATAAACAGTATTGTTTAGCTGTTCAACAGTTTATAACCTCACTCGTGGAATGTATTTTGAAAACCCTAGTCACTAGGCTGTCTAGAGCTCCGCAAAACATTTCATCTTATTTGAAGGCAAATATTGCGTTTTTAAATATCAAAAGTACCTACTTCGTGCGGAAAATATACTGTTGCTCGTCACGCCAGAAAATCTCATGAGTTTTATTAATAATTCAGCTATCAACACAAATACGTTGGTCGCCCAAGATAACAAGAAGACCCAGAACTGGCCTGTTAGTCAGCTGGCAGTTACAAAATGAGTGCAACTATTGTAACAGTTCATTACTGTGGCAAGCTCGGAGTTAAAGACAAGGCGAGCTCCCGTTGCTATCACAGATACTTCAAATGACAACTGGCAGTAAACGACACACTCATGCTAGGAGGTTTTTTTTTTTTTTTTTTTTTTTATTGGGAACTGATGACAAACGTAATTTTGTTTGTTAGAGCCATATACATTTTATTATCCAGTATCCTATATTTTCGTTCGCAAACCGAATTAACAGAACCGGGATTTAAATGGCAGGATTGGTTCGTGCCAATTAAAAATATACATCTTGCCTTATTTAGCTCCTTTTTAATATGGCGTTTGATAACTAAAACAATACATAAAATAATACCGTATAAGTCATAGCCGGGATTTTGTTTACGTCATTAGCTGTTCTCCCGCAAAACGCAACTTCACCCGGTACGATGCAAATAACTACGTGGAGGAAAGAACTGCTATATGGGTACATAAACTCGAACGGGAGGAGCGCGCTGCGGGTGTGTGCCCAAGGTTGCCTGCAATTAACGCTAATGACCCTCGTGATGACAGCGGCAGAGCATGGAGTGAGTGCTGGTGGCAGGTATTCAAATTACGCTTCCGCCGTGGTGGGTAAACGTGGCGGCCGTGGTTTGTTTATTCTGCGGTCGAGTTGCTAGTTTGTTTGTGTGGGCATATCTGTGGAAGACAATGTTTTTTATATTTCTAGTGAACGCAAGAAAGAAGCGTTGAACGCTGAAGTTTTGAAGTGTTTGTTAAGTTGTAACCATGCAAGAAAACGATAACTTAACTGCATTTTCCGTGTAACTCAAGCCTTTTATTGTGTACTGGATGCAAAGCTTGAATTGTGAAGGATTCGTGACTTGAGATTTTCTAACACACTTTTGTAGTGTGCTTTATTAATGTCCGAGAATACGTTTAACAATATTTTCATGTTTTGATTACACGCCACCTGCGAACAAAACCAAGGCGTTTCTGAAACCTGTGACTTCGCACTTTTAGCGTGCTCTATGCTAAAGGGGGAAACTATATAGTTTTACAAATCCGTGGCTTATTGTGATACGGTGGCAAGCAATGTCCAGTTTTATTGTCACTTCCCTGTTTGGTTCTCGAGAAACGTGCAGCGTATGAGTACTCCTTGCTGTCATTCATTGTGGTAACGTTTGGTGCGATATCACTTGCAAGCTTCCCAACAGAAAATGTAACATTGGTGCAGAGAGTATTTTTGAAGGCTAAAGCCAGCAAAACATTTTAAGGACATACATTGGTATACAAAATGAACAATATTTGCTGCATTAATATGCAGCAAATATTCCTTTCGTCTTTTTCTTTATCTATTCTTTTGTCGAGTGAAAATGCGGGAAATAAAGCTCTATTTGTCTCCCTTCGAAATATGTAAATGCAAGCATACTTTGTGCAGTAAAACAGCGACGATCAAAGACCTCTTTAGTTAACATTGATGTACCCAGTGAAATATTCATCTTCCTATTCCCTGGGTTCCCTGCAATATACACTGTAACGCTCAGTAAATATTTAATTATCAAATGTACCACTTAAAGTTTTATGTATCTTCTATTCGAGCTCATCTAAATCAGAAACTTCGTATAACATTTATCTCGCTTTCGCACACGAGTTTACATACAGATCTCGGTGTGTCTCACCGAGATGTCTTTACACGATCCAGCTGACTTAGCACACACATCATGATTAACCACCCCAAATCGAATACGATTCTGCCAGATGGAATCGTGAGCAAGCCTACATTATAAATAATATTGATTCTCCTCATAACAGTGTTGTTTACTATATATTCTCGATTATTCGCAGTTTTATATTGTCACAGCAGATAAAACGTCATGCTCAGTTGTAAGACCCACTACGCTAAACGCAATCGTGTAAAACGTTTTTATGAACATCTTTCCATGCATCACTCCCTAATTATTTCTGTTCTTTTTTTTTGCTTTCATATAATTCCAATACCAATAAAATATTTATTTCTGGATTTTGTTTTCTTCTGTTATTTCTTATTATCTCTAAGCAAATACTCCCTCTTTTGCAAGGTATTTATGGCTGTTCTGAATGAATAAATAAATGAATAAGAAATATATGTTAAAACTAAGGAGCTCACCCAAAGATATTTTACCTCGCAGTCTCCATCCCGAGAATGTTTAAAACCTAGAGCCGAGACAGATTGGCTCCAATCTCAAGAGATGCAACACAAAATCTGAAAAGTTTAACATATCGTGAATGACGTCGCCTCTTAAATTGTGGCTTTTTCGTTCTTTGACTGTGTTTGGTTGCAAGTCTCTTTTGCAAAAGTTATTACCGGACGACACAGCGGCTTCAATACACTAGACGCCGTCTGCTGCGTATGCACTATCTCGTAGAAGGGAGCGCAATGGCAGGAACATAAAAGTAGAACGAAGTAAAATGCAAAGATTGACCTCATAACTCACAGAGTTTGCGTCTCCAGACGCAAAATAAGATTGCCAAAGTGTCCGTTATGTGTCCTTGGTTTACACTGATAGATACATTGCGACAACACTTTTGGCGGTGACGGCAGAACCTTTTTTATTTTTTTTTATTTTAGGGTCTTCTCAGTTAACCATCGTGGTGTCTTGAACCAACTGTCGTAATACGCTTAAAACATATATATATATATATATTAGGGGTGTGCGAATATTCGAAGTTTCGAATACGAATCGAATATTTTCCTTATTCTAAACGTATTCGATTCGAAAATTGCATATTCAGAAGTTCCCGCGAATATTCGGCCAACGCCGAACATTTGGAAAAAACGGCGAATATTCGCACAAACTGCGAATATTCGAGCAAGTAATGAATAACCTACCTGCCACGCATTCCCCTATGAATATTTTTATTCACTGAGAAAGGCGTATGATGCGTGCGTTACCGGTCTGCTTCGTTTCTATCTGTCCGATGGCAGCAAGACAGAATCAGTTTCGGTTTCTTTTTTACAAAGCCCTTTGTTTTGTGGCACTTTTTTAGCAATATGGGATGTAATTGCGCTTTCTATAAATCGATACTATCAAATTTACCTCGAGAGTGAAATATAAATATAAATAAATCTCGAGAGTGTTATCTAATATAAATTAAAAAAAAAAAAAAATAAAAAGCTAGGTGCGAGTAGAACATTGCATCGCCATTGAAAACAACTCCTTCCACTCCCACGGAGTCAAAACTAGGGATGTCACGAAACTGCCCAGGTTCTAGTTGGACCGAGTTCGACTCTTTCGAACCTTCAGCGTGATGTTCGACAAAGGTTCGACTGAAGTTCGACTTTTGTGCGCATGCACAAAAACAAAAAAAAAAAAAAAAACTTTCGGAGTTGCTATGCTAAAAGTTTATTGTATTTATTACGACAGTCTCGCCAAGAGGCTCGGCTTCGTCAGGAGATAGCCATCTGACGAAATCGAGCCTCTCGACGAAACTCTCGAAATACATACAATAAACTCCTAGCATAGCAACTCCGAAAGTACGGATCTTTTACCTATTACATTTTTCCGCTCCATTGTACTCAAACTACTCTGCCTCACCTATATATATATATATATATATATATATATATATATACATTGTCATGTTGTAAGCTGTTTAAGAAGAAGAGGTGGAAGAAAAGTGGCAAGGCTCGGGCTGGAAGAGCTCGCGGCAAGCACTATTGGGCTGCGATCCAAACAAGCGACCGGTTGTGCTCGGCGATGCTCCGAGCAGGCACCGCGCAAAGCCGGATTCAACGGGGCCTGGATACCGCTACAGCACTTACAACTTTTACGGTGAGCTGACCAATCCCCGAAGCGACGAACTTCGACGGTGAGCTGTCCAGGTCTTGCAGTAACGATCTTCGACGATCAACCAAGAACCCGAAGGCTGAGGTCAACTTCAGACCAACCATCAACGGGACTGATTGTGAGATGAACCTCTTTATTGCAACTGTACATTCGTAATTAGTTGGGCCAGTTTTCTTTTAATATACTTTCTTTTGATACATCGACAGTGTGCCCGATGCCTCATTTGGTGGTCTGACCATACCAGAACCCTACAATATATATATATAAATATGGCTTTTTCGTTCTTTGACTGTGTTTGGTTGCAAGTCTCTTTTGCAAAAGTTATCACCGGACGACACAGCGGCGTCAATACACTAGACGCCGTCTGCTGCGTATGCACTATCTCGTAGAGGGGAGCGCAATGGCAGGAACATAAAGTAGAACGAATGCCTCATTTGGTGGTCTGACCATACCAGAACCCTACAATATATATATATAATTATGGCTTTAGAACGAATGCCTCATTTGGTGGTCTGACCATACCAGAACCCTACAATATATATATATATAATTATGGCTTTTTCGTTCTTTGACTGTGTTTGGTTGCAAGTCTCTTTTGCAAAGTTACCACCGGACGACACAGCGGCGTCCATACACTAGACGCCGTCTGCTGCGTAAGCACTATCTCGTAGAGGGGAGCGCAATGTATATATATATATATATATAGTGAACGAAGAGGGGAGAAGGTGATTATTAAATTTATTGCATTAAAGTTAGGGAAAGGGAAAGAGAGCTGGCGAAAAATTGGGCCAGGATTGAACCCGCAACCTTCGCCTGTCCGGGGCGACGCCTTAACCGATTAGACCATCCCGGCCACTGGTTTCGGCGGACTCAATTTCTGGCCAGCTCTCTGTGTACTATTAGTTTCGAATTCGCTTAACTGGGTAGACGACAACCGTTGCTCATTTAAGGCCCGCGCTAGTTCCGGAGTGCGGCAGTGACGTGGCACGTCATCTCAGCTTTGCAAATATCGGAACAGGGACCGTCTTCCAAGATAACTAGGGAACAACCCCTCCCCATAGGGGCAGGCTGCACTGTAGATATAATGGGAATGAGTGAACATAGACAAGTGCAGCCGTAGTAATATTGTGAACGAAGAGGGGAGAAGGTGATTATTAAATTTATGGCATTAAAGTTAGGGAAAGGAAAAGGGAAAGAGAGCTGGCGGAAAATTGGGCCAGGAGCGGGGATTGAACCCGCAACCTTCGCCTGTCCGGGGCGACGCCTTAACCGATTAGACCATCCCGGCCACTGGTTTCGGCGGACTCAATTTCTGGCCAGCTCTCTGTGTACTATTAGGTTCGTATTCGCTTAACTGGGTAGACGACAACCGTTGCTGATTTAAGGCCCGCGCTAGTTCCGAAGTGCGGCAGTGACGTGGCACGTCATCTCAGCTTTGCAAATATCGGAACAGGGCCCGTCTTCCAAGATAACTAGGGAACCACTCCTCCCCATAGGGACAGGCTGCACCGTATATATAATGGGAATGAGTGAAGATTGACAAGTGCAGCCGTAGTAATATTGTGAAAGAAGAGGGGAGAAGGTGATTATTAAATTTATTGCATTAAAGTTAGGAAAAGGGAAAGGGAAAGAGAGCTGGCGGAAAACTGGCCCAGGAGCGGGGATTGAACCCGCAACCATCGCCTGTCCGGGGCGACGCCTTAACCGATTAGACCAGTGGTCGGCAACCAGCGGCCCGCGGGCCGGATCCGGCCCGCGAGGCAGTATCGTGCGGCCCCCAGCCCCCCAGCGCCCCCCCCCCCTTCCCCCCCCCCCAACGCAGTCAGCTAAAAAAGAAAAAAAAAAGATAGAGTTGACTAATTCGCTGCCCGTTGCCTGCCCTCTCGCCAAGTTCAACACCAGAAGTCTCACTGAGAGGAGTCTCTAGGTTTTCGTGGAAATGTATCTCATGTCGTGAAATACACTGTTCATGTTCGATTTATGTACGTCCATGTGAGTTCGTGCAAGTGTTTTTTTTATTTTTTATTTTCACCCCCCCCTCCCCCCTCTTGCCGTTGCTTGCCGTCCGGCCCGTTCCGCCATGGCTTCGTGGCGACTCGGCCCGCTGCGTCAAAAGGTTGCCGACCACTGGATTAGACCATCCCGGCCACTGGTTTCGGCGGACTCAATTTCTGGCCAGCTCTCTGTGTACTATTAGTTTCGAATTCGCTTAACTGGGTAGACGACAACCGTTGCTGATTTAAGGCCCGCGCTAGTTCCTAAGTGCGGCAGTGACGTGGCACTTCATCTCAGCTTTGCAAATATCTGAACAGGGCCCGTCTTCCAAGATAACTCGGGAACCACTCCTCCCCATAGGGACAGGCTGCACCGTATATATAATGGGAATGAGTGAAGATTGACAAGTGCAGCCGTAGTAATATTGTGAACGAAGAGGGGAGAAGGTGATTATTAAATTTATTGCATTAAAGTTAGGGAAAGGGAAAGGGAAAGAGAGCTGGCGGAAAATCTTCACTCATTCCCATTATATATACGGTGCAGCCTGTCCCTATGGGGAGGAGTGGTTCCCTAGTTATCTTGGAAGACGGGCCCTGTTCCGATATTTGCAAAGCTGAGATGACGTGCCACGTCACTGCCGCACTTAGGAACTAGCGCGGGCCTTAAATCAGCAACGGTTGTCGTCTACCCAGTTAAGCGAATTCGAAACTAATAGTACACAGAGAGCTGGCCAGATATTGAGTCCGCCGAAACCTGTGGCCGGGATGGTCTAATCGGTTAAGGCGTCGCCCCGGACTGGCGAAGGTTGCGGGTTCAATCCCCCCTCCTGGCCCAATTTTCCGCCAGCTCTCTTTCCCTTTTCCTTTCCCTAACTTTAATGCAACAAAATTTAATAATCACCTTCTCCCCTCTTCGTTCACAATATTACTACGGCTGCACTTGTCAATCTTCACTCATTCTCATTATATATATATATGTAGGGTGTTTTTTTTTTTGCTTAACAGAATTTAAAAAAAAAAAAACATGAAAGCTAGGTTAATGCGGTCTGCGCAGGTGAGTTTTAAGGCCAGGGGGACATAGTATAGGGGACTAATCGTGACTAGCTAGTTAGTTAAAATTCGTTAAATAACTTTTTAATTAATGAAAATAAACATATAGCTCCAAATAGAAACTTGCTCAGCGTCATCGAAAACCACTAAATCAGTCATTTTCAGAAAGACTTTGAACGTGTGAGAAGTGTAGTAGTGCACGAAAGTTACCGCTCGTGGAGCAGGTACAAGGCTGGGACTAGATAAGCGACGGAAAAATTGCGCGGGCGCCTTATCGCAACCGCTAGCTTTGTACGTGCTCCACGAGTGCTAACTTTAGTGCACTACTACGCTTCTCACGCGCTCAAAGTCTTTCTGAAAATTACTGATTTAGTGGTTTTCGATGACGCTGAGGAAGTTTCTAATTGGAACTATATGTCTATTTTTATTAATTAAAAGTTCATTAACGATTTTTAACTAATCAGCCGACTGATCGTTACGATTAGCCTCCTATAATATGTCCCCCTGGCCGTATAACTCACCTGCACAGACCGCATTAATCTAGTTCTCAGGGTTTTTAAAAAAAATTCTGTTAAGCTTAAAAAAAACACCCTGTATATATATATATATACGAAGGCAGATGATTTTTTATTATGCCCTAAAAATATTTTCTTTTGCATATTATTATTTTAACGCCAATGGTTTTCTTTTAAAATTCACGTATCTGACAAGAACGCTGAACGTGCATTCTACATACTAAGTTAACCATAACAACACCCATCTAACGATTTACTTAGTCGTTGAATTGGATGTGAGATATGTTTACTTCATCACTTAATTTAGAAGCACTGGTAATTCATCTAGTGCAGTCATCATACGCGAACTAACGAATCATTGAATTAGTATCATCTGGTGGGCTAGTTGGTTAAACATTCTTATTAAAATTAGCGCAAAGACAAGGAAGGAAGACAGCAGGACAGGACACGCCAAGAAAATATCCTCGTTTCCAACCTAGCTTTGCTCACGCTGGAGGTTGCTGTAAGTAGTTTAGGGAAGGCTTCAGCTCCATTTCTTAATGTTCGAAAAAAACACACGGCACTCTGCTAATGTGCATTTTAGAGTAAGTACGCGAAGATATTGTTGATTGTGATTATTGGCCACGCTGCAACAAACGAACGGTAGAAGGATGTTTTATAACTGCTTCTAAAGTGCAAAATCGAATGGAGACGTAATATTGCACATTCATTGCTTTTATATGCGGAACTAACGTTGTTACATGACGTATGACTGCATTGATACTCGCCATTTTGTAGAGCACAAAACTACTCAGTTTTTGTTTCATAGCCACTTGCCAAACTGTGGGGAAAAGCCACGGCCACTGAATCCCCTGTCGGTGTGTTTGAATTCCGATCGAGGTGCCCACAATCTGACGGATGTTTGTTTGCGGAGAATTCACCCTCTAACCGAGATTTCCGTAGCACGTCAAAAGGCCCAGTGGGGCGGTTGGCTATCTCGCGGCCGCTTCGGTGGTTGCGGCCAAGGGAGATATTAATGTCACGTGACTAGCTCCATGGGGAGAAGGAAGTACCTAGCGTCCCTGCCTAATGGCAGAGAAATCGTGCCGCGTCGAGTACGAAAGCTGAATTTCGCTCGCAAAAACTGACCGCAGAGGCTTTCAACTGGATTCCAATTAACCGCCCTTTTATACTTTGAGAGTGGCAGCTAGGTAAAGTTGCGGCCATGAACGATAAATATGAGCCAAAATAAAAGAGAAATCACGCGAGATAAAAGCGGTGGCAGTATAACTGTAAACGACTTAATTTCGCGAGGACCTAATTCTCACGAATTTCGCGAATCGTCTACAATTCGGGAAAAATAGGTCCCGCGAATAATACCGGTAAAATGTAAACACATTGGAATCTATATTGAGATCCTATCGCGTCACGAAAATGAGAACCCGCGAATTATTCCAAAACTTCAGCTTTGACCTAAATCGCGAAATATTGAGCCCACAAAAAATAAGTCGTTTACAGTATCTGCGCCAGCGACGAAATTCCCAACCCTCTGCTGTAGTCAAGGGGTAAGAGGAAAGGGACTTGTCGTCGCGGTGTGAAAGGCCCGGGTTCAAATCGCGTCATTAACTTTTCATAGCGAGGCTGTATATGGCTAGGTTCTGGCAAATCGTGTCCGGCGACAAGCAAACAATTCTCCTCTCCACCGCCTCTTTCCGAGTCGTGTGTAGTCCTTGCCACTCGCGGCGTCTCTATCCCCCCTTATATTGCGTACTGCCGCGCGCCCTTCGGTGTCCACCTCTGCGCCGCACTAGAGCCTGCGCCGTGCTTGGCGTAGTCCTCGCTATAATAAAACGTATCTCTCCTCCCTGGCATTGCGCGATGCCGCGCTCTCTTCGGAGCGCCTGCTTCTTTGGACTTTCCTCTTCACGGGGAGGAAGGGCTCTCAATTTTCTTGTTTTAATTCGTATTTTGCGCGTGTGTCTTACTTTTTAACTGTGATCCTTTTTACAAATCTTCCTTTCTCTGTCTGAGTTTTGTTTTTTGCTCAACATTTATTTTAATAGTTTCCCTGAATGCAGCGACTGTACATTGGAAAATAAATTGTTAAGGTTCAGGCAAGCTGGTGTATGTTTTGGCGTCTCAAAATGTCTGGCTACGCTACCTGTTGCGCGTTTTCGCCATTTCCGGTCCTGCATCATCTGCATTTCTTTCAACCGTTTCTTGACGGACCGACATACCACACCGACACACCGACGGACTGTCTACGACTGATTTGCGGACTTATCAACACACTCCGTGTGCGTATGCCAACCTAAAGACATCTCGTCAAAGTCGAGACGCCTTGCTCGGCCCCGTGTGTGTGAAAGTCATACCGACGCTGTCATCTTGGTTTCCTCTTAATGAACATTATGAAACGATTGTATTAGCGCATAACTTGGCTTACTTGTTTTTTCTTCCGGTGTGTCGATTCAACAGGTGGGACAAACAATAAAAACCGTGTAAGGCGCAGTGGTGCCAGTAAATGATTTGGATCATTTGTAAAAAAAAAAATCACAGTTAAAAATGAAAACACGCGCGCAAATTATAAATAAAAAAAAAATTGTGACGAGAATTGAACCTGGAATTTTCACGCCGCGACAAGTCCTGGCCCTTTTACGCCCCCACTACAGCAGAAGTCTCAGAAATCCGGCGCTGTGGAGATATATAAACATACAACCACGCTTCTATCTCGCGTGATTTTGCCTTTATTTTGGCTCATATTTACCTACGTGGCCGTAAATTTACCGGCCGCTTATAAAGTGTAAAGGGGCGCTTAATTGAACTCCAGTTGAAAGCCTCTGCGGTCTGTTTTTGCGAGCGAAATTAAACATTTGTGCTCGAAGCGACACGGATTTCTCTGCCATTAGGCAGAGACGTGTGCAGAGACGCTAGGTACTTCCTTGTCCCCATGGAGCTGGCCACGTGACATACAAATCCCTTTAGGCCGCAACCGCGGCCGCGGACGCGAGATGAGCAAACCGCACCAGGGTGTCGAACTTAATCTTCCGTTCTGCGATTGGACGTACAGATATTCCCTATTGGTTTGTCACGAATATTCTTAATTTGGTCCGTTCACTTGTCCAAGAGGCCTATTTGTATATACAAACTGCTTCAAAAGTGTGTCCTTGGCTTATATAATTAAAATAATCCCGGGAGATTCTATCTCTTCTGGATAAGTGTTGGACGTGCGGGCTAGGTTTCAAAAAAAAAAAAAAACAACCTTCACACGTTTTATTATGTAATCACTGAAAAAAGATTAACTAAGAAACATACGTTCCGAAAAATTCAAAGCGAATAGTTCTAAAACATATTTTAAATTCTTTGTGTGATTCATTGAATGAAAGTACGATTTTTTTCATAGTATAGCGGTGCTTCGGCTGATTTTCGCTTTAGCATTCTGACTTGTCTCATTAATACCTCCTGATCTTCAGTTGGCTAACAATCTGAATGATTACTTGTTTTGTAGACGTAAATAAACCCTAGTATACTGCCCTTCTATAAAGACATGTTTAAGTCGGTGATACCTGTGCAAGGCACACGGGAGTGAAAATGACACTTTAATACAGCGAGTGCGAACATACAGCGCCACTTCTATGCTTTTTGCTTAGGTGCTGAATTAAGTATCACTCATTTTCCCTCTACATGTTTGCCCAGATGGACCCCTTTTAATGTGTAATTAGATTGATTGAGAAAAGTTTGCTTTTCAAGTAAAATATGAAAAAAAAAACACAACAGCGGCTGCTCCGCCTTAATAGTGTCTCGCTTTGTACAACAATGAATGTTTTTATGAGATTACAGCTAGGCATACTCAATCAGTTCCTTTCATTAAAAAAAATTAAATTAATGACCTCGGCGTTTTTGTGAATTATTATGTTCCACCAAATCCCGCCGAGAATGCACGAATAAATGTGACAAAAAAGAACGTTTCTCGTTGCAACAATATTATAACTCTTACAGGTGTGAATTAACCTACACTTCTAGACAAATTGAAATAGAAAATAGTATTTACCTTCATAGCTTAAAAGTTAAAAGTGACATTATTTTCCTTTATGTATTATTCATAAGAAATATGGCCTTTTCGAAACCGTGAAAGCAGGCTCGTCACAAATAATACACGCGTCTTCGAAGTATAAATCTTTTCAGGAAGATGGCAAGTGCCTCCCTTTTGCAGAAGGTCTCTTGAAATGTCCACAAAAATGCGTACCTTAATATCCAATTCTGATCATAAGTGTATCTGGCAGAGAAGTAGCGCTTTCTCTCGGATAATGCACCCTTTTGCGCCTTTGATAGCCGCTTCAACCTCCTCAGAGAAGGAGGTCTTATAAGTAGAGACGAGTCTGCGCTTAAAAACTCCATAAAAAGGGGGCATTCAAGACTCGAAGGAAACTCGCTATTGCAGAAGGTTGTCCTGCTGAAAGCGGTTTCGTTAATTTGGAAACACCAAGAAACTAAAGCCGGCTTCTGGAATAAAATACAAATGTTTTCGGTTCTTGAAAGAGTACCTGAACTCTTCAGCCTAATGCATTTTGTGTGACAACGTTCAGCCTTCTAACTCCGCTACACATGCCAAATCTATTTTGAACTTTCAACAAAAAACGGTTACCGTTATTTTTTTTTGTTTTTTGCTGTGTACAATTTGTAGTTTGACCAGTGACTGGCAACATGAAGAGACACCATTGTTAGACACAATGGTGTCTCTTCATTCATATGTTATATTGAACTAAAAATTACCTGCAGAAAAATGTTGGTTTGGTAAAATATTTTAATTATTGTAATTTTGATTTTAAACGCAAACCTATGGCCCATATGTTGATATCGTGAGAAGAAAAAAAAAACAGGTAGAACCTGTGTTCACTATGCTTAGACCGCTCACCCACTGGTGTTCTCTTTCCCGTGTTTAGGCCCTTACGCTATCCCTGCGAATATTTAAGGTGAGAACATAGCAGGCGTTTTATATGGTACGTTAAAAAAAGCAAAAACGCATGCGGCACTGGACGTCACTTCTAAACTGTATCGCCAGAATGTCAGAAGGTTCCAAACTTTTATAAAAGCTGTATGCTCTTTTAATTTTTAACAACGGTCGGAACGTTTATGTGGCTAGAAGTGCACTCAGGTGAGTTTACAGTCATGAAGATTATTTTCTAGAAAGCTTTACATGCACGCTATACACAAATACGAAGATTTGTGCAACTGTTTATACAATGAAACTCTGAATGTCCAACTCTAGAGAAGGTCTTGCCATTTTTCTTTTTTTTTTTTACAATTTCCTTTGCTATTACTGAGTGGCATGCTATTTTTTTCTTTCGGATACTATGGGGGTGGGGCGTTTCAATGTTTGTTCTGCAAGACTTCCGAAAGCATTATTAGTTATGTTGATTTGAATTTAACACAGATCTCCAAAACTGGCACTATGTCTGTTTTGATGGTGGTGTGCTAAAACGTATTCATGTATTCGTATAAAAACAACATGATTCTTTTTTGCTTTAGAATCAAATTAAAATGGACTTGTGAGAGTAGTGGACATGAAAACAAATTATTATAAAGCGAGCGAAGCTTTGGAATTCATACATTCAGAAACCCGCATCCCGTCCGACCCTCACTGCGGAATGCACAATGTCGGTAAAATAACATGCCACTTTCAGTGATGATCAAAAGAATATCGATAAAATCCTGCGACATTATTACCTCCCTTTTTTAATAATGCAAATCTTCAAATATTTTTTAACTATTTTCGGGCGAACAATTTGATATGTACTATTTATCCGTTCAAGATTGGGTCAGTTAACGCAAGCATTACAATTCGTTCTTTTTTTTTTTATAAAGTACGAAGTCCGTTTTACCTATATATTTTTGTGAAAACAATAAAAGACATGTTAACAAAATCATACCGATTATTCCGGTCATTGTTTTCAGAAAGAATAATGCCTAAAAGATCATGCATTATGAAAAATAACCTGGGAACACCTAGACAAAAATAGGCTTTATTAAAACATCTATTTTGACATAAGCTTTCTTGTAATATGCGTTCTATCCACCACACATTATACAGCACCCCTTGTTGGAAACGATTAAGGAAAATGACGGACACAACAGCTTTCAGACTATGCACCCTATACGCTCCAGCCTTGCTCTGCCAAGATCCTACTCCTTGGTATCACACTTCCATTACCTAGAGGCCCTAATCTCTGCCCCAATCCCGAATGTTAATGGGATTCTAAAATCTCGTCGAGATACGAGATACGTTCGTTAAAGAGGCTGTCCCTCGGCGTCTACGAGTCGATGATCCGGAATCAAGTAACGGCCGCTGCAATCAAGACTTGACCATTGGGCGCCTGCTCTGCGCCCTATCGCCGATGATTAGATGTACTACGACAAGGGGTGATACTTCGACATTAGTACGCAACGCACTAATAGCAGCTCCCTCTACAACTCAAATTGACTGCCTTAACGTAAGGATTCTCTACGTAGATGGTTACGTTACATTCCTTTCTTCCTGCCATTGTTACTCTGCGTAAGTGGTGTTTGTTATGGCTACGTTTAAAGTTTATAAAATGGCAGCTCACTTTCAACAAAGTCGAAGGACAGCACGCAGCCGACCGCATCATTGAACTGGCTCTTTGAGTGCTCTGCGAAGCAGTAAATTGTGGCTATACCGACACTCCGATGTCATTTCTTTGAAGGACGTGCACATAAATGCGAATGTTTAACCAGAGGATATCAATAATAAAGCGCAGAAAAAATTGGTTGTGAACCTGTGGTATGCGACGCAAATTAAGATTGTCAGTGTGCTGGTGAATATTTTGGAAAATGGAATCGGGAGTATAGCACTAAAGAGATTCCGAGCATTAGTTTTAATTTCTTCACACGATCGATCTTCTACGCGACGGTTAGTTAGCCACATCATGAGAAATATGGAGCCTCTAACTTTCCCGCAAAGCACTTGCGAGACCCATTCGCTGCGTTCTACGGAGGGAACTCGGCGAATGACAGAGCTGTGTCTAGATATGTTTATACCTAGAAGTGCAGTCTGCGCTCTTAAGCTGGTCGTGATATTGGGCGTCACAAAATAGGTTGTAGTTTTCGGTCGAAACATATTTTCATTATCTACGTTCGCCGAGCTCCCTTAGGCACTCCCAAGTGATTTAAGAAATAGTAGAATCTGCAGGTTTCTTAGAGTGCAGGAAGGCTTCCTCAATGGGAATTGGAAAAGGATGACTTGTACACACGGGAATAGTGCATGCATTGTTTGGAGGCTTTTGAATTATTAATACGTCACAAGCAGTATGCTTGATAATTTGGTGGTGTCTGAGTTCCTGAAAAGGATTATTAAGGGCATACAGCTGGCCTATTAAAACTCGTGGACCCTCGCTTTCGGTATCTGTGACATGTGGTGTCACAAATGTCCTGACATACAATAATTACGGAAAAGAAACTAAAGTAGAGCAAAATAACACAGCCTTAGCTAGAATCGCTGCATTGATTAGAGTGTTGAATTACGAGCTATTGGGAAGTGTTAAATTAACACAAAAAAATGCCTTTTCTAAGGGCAACGATACATTAAAATATCTTTCTATTGATTTGTGCGAAGTTTGTCTGCATTATTTTGTTGGCGGTATTGTCTGAAAGGAATGGGTGGATCAGCACAGACGTTTTGGGGTCACATTTTATTCCAAGAAACTTTGCTGCGTGAATAGGCAAGTGAGAGTTAACAACAGTCCAAATAGGAAACTGATGTTTTCTTCCTGTGTCTTTATTTATTGAAAAGTAAACATTTAGGCAAAAATCTGCCTGGTTAGGTGACTATTAATAAAAGAAGCTGGAGGTATTCTAACCAACTGTGTTTGAATATTCCTATTCCTAGCATTCCTAGTATTCTTTGCTTATTTCGAAATACCCCCATTTTTATGTTGCTCGTCCGTTTGTCTCTCCATTATTCGAGTAAAACTATTTAAAAAAAACTTCCTCTCTTGAAAATTCTTACACTATGAGGCTGGTTCTCATAGTATCGGACTAGTTCTCAAAAGATTAGTAATCGGTGCTCTTATTAGGAGTATTCCTTTGCAAATTTTTCACTCGTTTGTAATTGGAGGTTTTTAGCACTTAAGGCATATCCTACCCTTTATCTTTGAGCCTATTAAGGCATTGTGATACGAACAACACTGATAAGTCAACTGTTTCAACCTTTTTGGGAACTTTACGACTTGTGGATTTAATAGCTTCTTTAAAACTTCCTATAGTGGCTCTGCTTAATTTGAGAAATGCAGCCCGGCCTTCACTGCTTTGCTAATATTGTCGTTTGTTTTGGCTTACTACTAAGACGTATTTTTGAAAAAAAATATTTGTTAGTTAGGCTGTGTTTCAGATATAATTAGAAATGCACTGACATATCAAACTTAAACAAATGACACTGCCATCGAATATATTTTTTTTTCGTCTTACACATCCCAAGCCTCCATTTCCTGCAGTTTTCGTTATTGGTTTCACGCGGGAGTAGGACCTTTTGTGTTTTGCGCTTCTTTGTCGACTATTTTGGCAATAGAGTTTGAAATATTTGGCTCATATCTTATTTTTGTCAGTTCATAAAAAGTAAAATTATCGAGGTGCTTAATCATTATAAAAAATGCACTCATTCGTCTTTCTGACAGGCCATGGATCATGGACAGAAACTCTATTTTTCTTCCCTCAGAGAGAAAAAAAAACAAACCGAACGTACGCTTCAGCGTGAACACGTAGAAATAGAGTGGGATGGCAAACTGAACACCCAGTTCTTTCGATTCAAAAAGCCTATGCTTATAAAACAATAAAATAAACCACTTTGATAAAAATGCATACATCGTTTGATGAATAGCTCAACCCTTATTGAGCCTAGCAAGGCACGGCGGCGTCTTTGCGCTAGCTATTGCATATATTACGCAAATAACATATCTCCTTTTCCAAGTTATACATTTGTGTACCAATACCTTCAAGGTGTAAAAAAATTTCTAGTTGAAACGCAAAAATAATTTTTCTATAAGATACCAGTTTGTAATTTTTATGTAATTTCTTTCTTCAGTTCAAGTAACCTGCATGTGAGCTTCTGGCTGGTTCAAACAGTGGCGGTTCAAATTCCTGATCGTGTATCGCTTATTCCCCTGAACAGTTATGCTGCTTCGATAAAGGGAAATGGTTAGTGAGGGGCATAGGTTTTAAGATATAGAGATAAGCAAAGAAGAAGAGTCACATAATAAGGTCATATTTATTTTAAAATAAAATTGCTATTCACGCGGTTTCCACTTAGTGCAAAGGAGTAGCAAATATTACACTCCCCAAAAGGTCAGGAGACATTTCACGTTTACTGGATTTAGCGTTGCTGGCTATGTTTCTTATAATATGTCACGAATGAAGGCGACGAGACGAAGGCGAAAAATCTATTGAAAATAAAGGTTTAATTGGCAAACATGTGCCTAAACAAAAAATAATAAAGAACATTCCAGAAAGCAGCAGCGAGCGTCGAAGGCGGCAGCGGCGAGCGACGGTGCGTCGGCAGGACACCTGGCCATCGCGAGAGCGAATCATCGAATGAATCGGCAATATCGTGCTCGTCTTCTTATCTCTTGCGCTCATCCCCTCAATAATACGTTGTTTCAGCAGTCCGTACGCAGCCGAACCTACGAGCTAATGGGGCCTATCACGCAGCGTGAAAAGCGCCGGTCACTAAGCCTTCCCTGAACGTGGTTAATCTAGCGATGATAGGACACGCATATAAACGTGACGAACACCGTGATGATGCGCGTTTGACGCTGTCCGTTCTGTATCATCAGCTCGTAGTGTCGGCTGCGTCTGGACTTATGGTGAACGAAGTTTAGAATCTTCCGGAGTTAGCGAGGGCGAGACTGACTCGGCAAGGTCATTATGGCCTCCTTATCTTTTACACTCGGGGTAAAAATACACACAATATTTCTAGATGCACGGAGCAGCGTTTTTTCTCGCTCATGCACGCGGCAATATTAGTGTAATGTTTCATAGAAACCCGATTTATATTTTTTTTTTTGCATTTTCGCTATCAAAGATGAGCTTGGACATTTTTTTTATTAATCAATGTCAAAGTTTGTTTATAAAGAAAACACAAAATATGCATTATATGACTGTCCAAGAGCAAGAATCTCGAAACGGCGACATTTTTGTCTTCAAATTTTCCGCCTATATCAGTTCTGCAGACATGGAACGCATCATTTACTACTGCGAAGCATGACGCGCTGTTGCAGTTATAAGGGCCCGCATTAAAGAACACCGGACGCTTAGGTTTTTATGTACGTTTCTAATTTACAAGATGACGTTCGATTAGAAATGTACGTATCACGTTCCGCCTGCACGCGATTCGTCTTCGTCTTCCATGGTCCCCGGGACGCGCCTCAGCCACGCGGCTGCACTCTTCCCTCTCAGGACATGATTTCTTTGAGAGATGGATCTTTTGATGGGAGTCAGGTACGTAGTCAGGATTTTATTCTAGGGGAGGGGGGGGGGGGGCGCCCATGACAAAATGCTCTATGAGGCCGAGGGGGAGAGGAGGCCACAGTAAAACAGAAAATGTCAAGGGGGCCCTCCCTCTGGATACGTGCCTTATGGGAGTGTATCTTTTCTGCTACAGAACCTTGCCCTATTGTTGCGGCGTTAATCAGGCTGCCTACGCTTGTTTTTCTCTAATGTTTCTTGCGATTGAAGTCCTTTCAGCATAAGGATTCTACGTGAGAGAATCCTTATCCTTATTCTTGAGCACCCTCAAGAAGTTCAGGACGACATCAGGATCTGCCTGCAGCATTAAAGTCCAGCTCTTTCGCGTTTTCGAAAGATTACTCTTTAAACAAAAAGCTAGTAAAACGTAGTAAATGGCGCAGTTACTACCTTTTTCCGACCGTTACTATACTTTCATGAACTATTTACTAGCTTAAACCGCGATAAACAGTAAAAAGCTTGTAAATGAAGTAGTTACTAGCTTTTTCTGACTGTTACTACTTTTCTACTAGCTATTTACTACCCCACAAGCGCGGACAAGTTGGCAGCGTCTGCTGCATTGCCGATGGCCTGCGTTAGCGACGCACTTACCGTTTCGGAACGCCGAGGGAGGTATCGATACACTATAGTAGATATTAATATTATAGGAGGGGGCATGTTTTGAGGGTTTGAGTTTACTTTATAACGATCACAGCCTCTGTTCCAGCACGTGGTGGAAGTCAGCACTGCCTCGAACGCAGACATTATTGATCCAATGGGCATACGGTTTTTGACCTTCCTTGCCTTTCGCATATTTTTGGAAGCGTTTACATTTTCAGTTTGGTTTTAACTGGGATGAAAATAGCCATGTTGCACGCGATAAAAACCTTTTCAAATACAAAAAAGGTTCATTCTGTTTTTTTTTTTGTATTCTTCTCTTTTTTTTTTTTAAATAGGTATCTCGTTCACAAGAGGCGCTCGGCAACATTGTACGACAATCACGTTGAGGCCAGTCCGAGTTTGCGAGACGGTGAGTTCTGTGATATGAACCTGCCATTTTTGTCGTCATTCGTGTGCTGTTTTCGTGTTCCCGTTTTGAAATGCATATAGTTAACGTTTGTGCGCTCGATTGGGCGAGTGTTTGCGTGGACGTGGACTGCTCCGAGAATAGGTCTAACAAGCCGGCGACGAGCGTCCGCTCGTCAATGAATCTGCCGCTCGAAGCCCTTCGTTCGGCCTTTTCAATGCATGAGTTTCGCCGAGCAAGAAGCTTCGCTTTTACTTGACACTGAGAACGTCTTCTTCACATTTTGTGTGTACTCAGTGGTTGGATGATACTCATGGAGGTGTCGTCAGTCGTTACAGTGACCGCAAAAACGTAAAATCCCGAACAGGAGGCGGAAATACAGCGTAGAGATGATGCGATTAACACGGAGACGCGCATGCACGAAATGGGGCAGTCTATGCGGGGAAGCGAGAACATGGCTCTCTGGAATTTATGGGGACGCTGTTTTATAGACTGCCGCAAATAATTACTGTGTGTACCGTTAGTTCTTAGTAAGAAATACATCCCTTGGAATGTTTAAGAACAATATTGGAGAACAATATTAGTGTGAACGCAGCATCATATTTGTAACACCGTTTACGGACGAGGTTGTCACTGACCAAGCGACCTCTTTCAAATGGTGAGTAGAAAAGACGCATTGCTAGCCATTGGTAGCAGCGATTGGATTAGCGTGTCGTTTCGTGTATGTTGTGCGTGTTTAGGCCTTCTGCGTTCAAATTCATTGTCTGTATTGAATGTATATTTCTTGCACAAACTTGAAATAAATGGGGTGCAAATGTGAGTATAAGCGGTGTTGAAAAAATCTATCCTAGCGAAAATAGTGTTGTTTGCCAAGTTTTAGTATGACGTTCACTAGTGCCACCTGGGGTTTGCGGCAGTCAGTGCCAGTTACTAGCTAAAGGTAATTAAGTTGGTTAGCGACTGTTACTAACTTCTTGAGCTACTAACCGCTAGTAGCTTGACCGTTACTCCCTATGGTTACTGGTACCTAGTAACATATGTGACAAGCGGTTACTAGCTCTTACCTAGTAAATAAGTACTAGTAGTTTTTTTCAAGAGTGTGGACACATCTCAGAGAACGAATTATATGCCAGCACAAAATATGTGGGCGCCAATGTTCATAGCACATTTGAGCATTTGTAGGAATTCTCGTCGTCAATTAAATGCACCGGCCTTACGAAATTCTGTAGAAACCATAAGTTTTCGTGAATGCTTTGAGCCGCAAAACTGCCACAACGTGTCCGAAAATCATTCAAGATTAACGTGCACTTACGCGCTTTCATGACCTGGGAACCTGGGACACCGATGTGGCTATCGTCTAGCGTACGTTCAGTGTTTGAACACCGCGAATGAAGCTGTTCTGGTTGGAGGTAATCCGGTCACGGCCATGCTACCCCACGAGGCCCTGAAACTGGCTCAAAGAATGTGCTTGGTTGTAAAAAAACATTCTCGGGGCCGCCAGGTGCAGTGCTGGGAATCTCTCTTCTAACATCAATTGATACGTTTTTAATAAACGAAAGATGACGTTCATGACCATATGAACCATATTAGAAGTGACTCACGCGCCGTCTGCACGCAATTCGTGTTCGTCTTCCGTGGTTCCCGGTGCGCGCCTCGGCAAGCCGCTGAAATATGTAGGTTTTGTGTCATACCTGTTGTATATGTGTGGAAACTGGACAACAAACGAGTTGCGCGTAACGGAGAATACTCCTGTGGCTTGAAAGTACTAGCACTTTGTTAGTTTGTTACTCAAACGAAACGGCAACACATGCACATGTGATTACATTTTTCCTTCATAAATGTTTGTTTTTTGCCATGCCAACCTATGTTAGCTTGAAATATACAATCTTTATACAATGCTTTACCATGCAATCACCAATTGAAGGCAAGAGAATATGTCTGAGACCATGATATTTCACTAAAAACGTATCCGCTCAGCAGAAGGCAGTGATTTTTCTATGTCGTCACGAGTTTTGGGGTGTTCATCTACGAAAACGAGGTTATATCTTGTATATGACACTCAAAACATACACCAAAATCACGAGGTTCCTTGGTCTCAGTTATGCAGAGGATTTTCATTGTACGTGTTAAACTTAGTTGACAGAGGAAATATGTTGATAGTGGGAGACCCTTTAGTTCAGTGGTTCTCAATTACTGAAGTCTCGCGGACCCCTTGTGGGTCGGCGGAGATCATGGAGGACCCCGTTCGTAATAAGGGGAAGGGAAAAATAGAGATTAATTAAGATAGTGATTTAATAAATGGATATAACTAAGGGCAAGTGTGAAAGAGACTTCTCTCATTGACATACATACAAGAAATCTTACCTAATATTTGGAACATTTCTTCTCAATCTGAAAAAATACAACTTTTATTGCCGGGTTCTACTAACTAGGCAGGGCTTCGCGGACCCCTAGAATGCCTTCGCGGACCCTTTGGGGTCCGCGGACCCCCATTTGAGAACCACTGCTTTAGTTTCTAAAAAAACTGATCTCCTCAACCCCCCAAAGAAACCACGCTTGTGTGAACCACAACATATACCTGGCGCGATGTATGGCGAACCTGACTAGACAACAACAAAAAAAAACTAAGTAACAAACAAGTCCAGTTTGTCTTATAATAATATACAAGCTGAGTCACCGGAACATCAAGCGAAGTGTATCATTTGCTACGTTAATGATTTTAGTTCATATTAAACAGACGGAATGCCATAAGCCCGGAAAGGTAGCCACGTTAGAATAAAATTTGTTCCGTACTTCAAACTAAAAATGGGGCACTAATGACGAACCACCAATAACGTAGACGACCAGTGAAGGAATTGAATGCCATATTGTATCTCTATGCTGAGTTTTCTGACTTCTTGAAGTAAGTTAGGCTGAAATTCAGTACGGGCTTCTTCCAACCAAACTCCTGCGTTCGCTTTCTTTACTAGGCGATGTGGATATCTCGAGCGTTTTTCGACAGAACTGCTCGTAACACAAAAAACGTTTAGAAGGCTGTTCATTATATGTATTTTATATGGCTACCGTCTGTTTTTCATTTAAATCTGTGGCCATTTATGTTCAGTTGTTTTTGTATCCTTGTCTACATGGTAGCTTGAGATAGACACAAAAACAAAATGAACTAAACTATATATGTTCAGTTTCGTCTTCTTTTTAAACAAAACGTTGAAAATGCATTAGAAATGAACATTTCAGTAATGGCTTCAGCCCGCTCCACAAGCAAGCTCATTTGATGCCGCATTGAAGGCTCATATTAAAGGAGCTACGCTCTTGATTCGCGTAATGTTACTTTTATCCGGCCACAATTATAGGTGCTACATCCTTCCACCCCAGCAGCCCTTCTTTTGCAAGTGGTAGTAGCTTCAGGACATGCCACCCAGCTTCGTAGGTTTGAAAATTTGTCGCGTGAGGTTTGACTAGTTTCACGCGTGCTCTTTCATCGTTTATGACTGTGTCGCATGTCTTCTTGTCGCGTTTCACTCGGGCCGCTGACCAGTATATTGTTATTTCGTTACTAACTCTGGCTCATGCTGATAGATTATTCCACGCGTTTTGTTGTTGGCGTTGACCTAACTTTTAAAATTAAATATTTATAATCATCTTCTTTCGGCCCGGGTATCACGATTTGTTTTGTCATTTCTTTCGTTCTGCAAACGCTGAAAAATCAATGTCAGTTTGAGAAAAGGAAGAAATGAACCTCAGCGGCGGCGCCTGTATTAAATGTTCCTTTGATTGCGCATCAGGGGATCTCGGGAAATCAATATTTGCTGCACGCGACTAGATGACGCCTACTCTGAAAGCAACCTTTATCCGGTTTTATTCTTGGAATTTCTATGCTCTTCTCTAGAAATAGAAAGCAATAAGAAAAGAAGTTTAATGGAAGCCCTTCGTCGTCGACTCTCGGGAGACGCCAACGAAAAATATTGACATACAAACTCAGCCCATGAAGGTGAAGTTTCTTCTTCTGGCTCGCCATAGACACACAAAAAAATAGAAAGCGCTTTAAGCTTTTGCTCAGAAGGTGGAAGGAGTAAATATAATAAAAGAAATACGCGACGGCAGATGAAGTAGATCGTGTCGTTCTTCTCAGATTCTTAAATGGCATAAACCGGAGTAAAATATCAGTTGGGAGGAAATTGTTTCAAGCGTTTAACTCCTTGCATTGTTTCGCTTCCTTTCCTTTGATAGAACTTGCCTCTTTAACCCGTCATGACTACGTTGCCAATTTTTCTTAGTTTGAACTTTGTTGTGTTTTTGTATTGTAAAGAAGCTTACTAGGATGACGCTTTCATTCAATCAGCGTGCGTGACATCGCAGGAACCCTGTCGGTTAGGATGCAAGCATTTCTTTGCTGTCTGTCCCAATTCATCCTTTTTAAATATACACAGGAATTAAACCTACTAAAACACGTAGCCCGGCGCTAGACTACACAAGAAAAAACAAACACACCAAGTGTATATTCCTGGGTTCGCACTCACGAGACCTGTTGTCTCGTGAGTGCGAACTATCTACAAGGGAAGTTTTTCGAAGTGAGGGACAGAAAAAACACGGTCAGACACACAAATCGATATTGACACAAAAAGGCCCGTACGCTCTTGAAACACTCTTCAGTTTTGTATAAAATCGTATAAATGAAAATATGCGTCTGTGACATTCATTCTGTCGAGCAAATGTAAACCAAAACGTGCGAGCTAAAGTGTCAGTTTAATGTTTAATAATTTAAAGATAAACAATACATCGTTTCAAACATCCCCTTTGTATTTGCGGACACCGAAACGTTTGACTGCATTCATACGACTTGGTGCGGTTTTTAAATTTTGCTTTCACTCAAAGTTTTGTTTTAGAAGGAATAAGAACACAAGCGGCGCAGAATGCATATAGCTCCCCACTTAATAAATTTGACGTCACAACAGATGAACATAAGAGGGCGTAAACCGCAACTGCGAGCTAGTAACGATGTATGTTTGGAAGACAGGACTACGGCGTTTACGACCAACTTGGGGATTTCTCGTGTTCAGAATGGCTCTTACATGCGTCCTAGCTACGCCCTTTCACTGAAGTTGTTCGAAAGAACAGTTGTTGGGCTTCTCGTTAACTCAGCAATTCAACGTAGCGAACGCGACATGTGCCGACATATCTTAATTACGCATTTGGAGGTCGTGAAGTCGCAAACCTCGTGACCCTAATATTGTTGTGCCTACATCTTCCGAGAAAACGTTTTCCGTTCAATTAAAAAAAAACTGTTTCTTTAATGTTTCTACAAAAACAAAAGTACACTAAACGTCTTAGAGAAGAATCCGCCTGGCCCTGGTTCGATACTAGAACCAGGCTGATTTTTTTTGGTCGCGAACCAGTCACCTAGCTGTGTTTGCAAATTTGTGTTTATTCTTTGTCCTCCTTGTTCCCCTTCTCCAGGAATTATTTGCACCTCTTAATCAATTGAATTATCATCATAACCTTAAAATGCAGGCCGTTCACCCTTGTTGGTGTTAGACTGGTGGCAGCTGATAAACCTGGTTTGCTCTACTGACATCTAACTCCTGGTTAGCTCAGTTGGTAGAGCGCTCCACTGGAAATGAAGAGGTCCCTGTTTCGAAATCAGGACCAGGCAGATTTTTTCCGTCACGCACCAGTAACGTATAGCTGTGTATAGAAATTTGTGTTTGTCCTTTGTCGCCCTTATTCCTTTTCTCCAGGGATAATTTTCGTCATCATTTCATGCACGGTGATATTCTTTATACTGAGGGCGAATGCGGGATACAATATATTAGCCGTGAAACCTCGCGCGGAAATGTTGTACACATAGCCATTAATATTCCTACGTGCGAGGTTATTTGCCAAGCTCCTTCCGTAAACTGCAATGATTGGATTCCCCAGGTGATTGCCTGGACAATAGACGCTCTAGATTTCTTTAAGTGTGGTCAGCGGAAGTCTGTTTAGTTCGCTTTCTACTGGGCTATAATCACTCACACTCTAAATGACATTTATCCCCCTCCGGTTCTCTTTGGCATTGAAAAGTGTTGAAGTCATGTGACGTTAATTTCTCCGCTAAATTTATTGGAAAAGTTTCCCGCTAAAGATACAAAAACATTTCCCGCTAAATTTAGCGGGGAAAGTGCCTTCACGTGACCTCAACACCAATTCAGTTTCCCCGCTAAGTTTAGCGGGGCAAATTACGTCACGGCTTCGTGTCACGTCACCCATGAACAAATGCATCGGCAGGATTAGAGGGGGAAGGGAGAGGAGGAGGAGGAGCAACACCTCCTAGAAGAGAAGGCCGTAGCGCTCTTTTCGTGACGTAGCAAAGGAAGGCCATTGGGGGCGCGCGTCGAAGCGAAGGCAACGCGCGTAGAACGACCGTCGTAACGCGCTTTTAGTCACATGCGCGTGTCTTATTAGCTAAAATGAAAGCTGCAGATAGCAACAGGGCTAGAAAACATTTTATTACCCGGGCAAAATATGACACCGCTAAATAATCGGTACGAAATGGCACGAGGTATTCGTATCAGACGTCTATAGAAAAATGTGATTGTTTGAAGTCGAAAACATTGAGTCACGCAATTATTGCTTTAGGAATGCATAGTTTATACAGAAATACTTCGACGAAATGGCAAGATACGCAGTGATTGGACACCGCAAAACAGATCACATTTAAAAATCAGGTAGACGTAGTCAACGCCGACACGGCTAGAAAAGGGTCACTTACGACCATGTAAGCTATGTTATCGCGTGCAGTCACTGATTTCTTGCATCATACCCCGGCCACATGGCAAAAGTAATGTAATTTCAATCGAATTACATTATGGGGGCGACAAATCAGCTTGCGACGCTCGTATATTCACTCAAGACCGCGAGCTCATTAAATCCTATATCTTTTAATGAAAATATATTAACTTTTCCGAATGGCAGGGGTACTAAGCTTACTATTTTCAGTCAACTAATTTTCTTCTCGCTATGGACTCGAGCTGCCTTAGGACAAAATAGAACTTATTTTGCATACAATATTACTATTACCTTAATACAGTTATGATTATAGTATAAACGCGTTAAAGGCAATAAAATAACATTAGTATAAATAAACACATACTAAGCACAAACAACGCACTTTTTATAATCACACGATCTTGTTATTTACCTTCCAGTGAAAACCAGAATATTACCACGCATATTTACAAATGTCGACGCAACTGCACTGGGATAACGACGAAGAACAAGATTCCCTTCTATCACGAAATGAAAAAAACGACTGCAGCACTTTATTCGCGTCCCACATGACCAAGAAAGCCCGTAAACAAGTTTTTTTCTCACCTGTCGATCGTATCCATATGTCCCACAATATCTGGCACGAAAACATTTGAACACGAACTCTAAGAAGTCTCTCTCTGTCGAGAAAGAGGTCTATCGACAATCGACCATTGTGATCGTTGGCTAGTTGCCACACATGGCACTCAAACTGTAGCAGGACTTGTTCCGCGAATCCACGTAAATGCCGTAGTATCAAGCGAACGCGAAAACAAAATTACCCAAAACTGTGGTGACGCCAGAAAAACGACGGGAAGAAGGATCAAAAGAACCACGAACGAGAGCAGCGCCAGCTGTGTGGGAGGCTTAACGTTGTCGACCCATCTCTTGCTCGTGTGTGCTCTCTGCGGCGATGACTGGATTGTTTTCGGTTCCCTTTCTTTCTGAAAGTCTCAGCGTTGTATTTTAGACAGTCAGCAGCTCACACACAGCGTAAATTTACCAGACTCGGAGCCCGTAGGAGGGAAGAAAACGTCGCATTGGACCGGTTCATTTCAAAGTGTGAATTGCTGCGGTACTGCATGTACCGTAGTCCCGCGGTTATGGTGATAATCATAAATATAAAATTGGTACTTTCAACCTGGGTAGCGCGTTCGATATTACGTTTATATTATATATATATAATAAATTGTACAAGACTGCGCTTTTAAAACATATATTAATGCCGGATAAACGCGTTCGAGCACCACCTTGCCGCTCGACAAGAAAAGTGTTTTTTTTTTTCACGTCGACGCCAGACATTTTCTCACATAGTTGCGCCATGGCCTTCCTTCTCCGACATTGTGAGGTAACCACTCGAAGCACAATGGCCTTCTCTTCTAGGAAGTGTTGGGAGGAGGGGGGAAGTGGAGGAGAAGAAGAGGGGGAGGACAGGAGAAGGAGGAGAAAAGGAGGTAGGAGAAGGAGGAGAGGAGGGTACGGAGGAGGAGGAGGAGGGACATAACCACCCCTCCGTACACTCCGCTCCACCTCTTCAAGAACTGCGCTATAGTTTCGCAATAGAGAGATTTGCAAAATCTTTCATTTTTTCGAACCTATATACTTGATTTGTCAACTCTAAATATAAATTCAGACACTTTTTTTACAAGACAAACCTATGAACGCACTCTTACGAAACCTAAAAATTCCGTGAAGCGTCCACAAAACCGGTCAAACAGCGTCGAGATGTGAGAGATGTTTCTTCATCGGTTAGGCTTAGCGGGTTGAGCGCCATGATATGAACGATCCCGTAAAAGTTTTGGGAATAATTCCCACATCAAGTTTTTCTGTCACGGTCACAAGCGAATGTCATCCTGCTTGTTGTAATCCTCGCACTGTCGAACCCAAAACCACTTTGTACAACCAGGTATCCATCGCCGTCATGCAGGACCCCGCACACCACTGCAGACTACTGCCGGCCATTGTCAGCAAATTCACGTGATCCCCGTCCAAGTACCACGTGACGCCTGCGCCACTCCGCACACCAACGGCCAGAGACGGAGCGCTCGGAAGGGCTCCTGAGAGATAGGGGCGCCCTCGAAAAGAACTAGCCAATCAGGCCACCGCTCTCCCTTTCCACCACCCGGCCTCGCGAGCCCCGCAAAGTGCGCTCGAGAGAGCACAGAAGGAATCAAGCGAACTCGCTAGCAGTTTCCTCTCTCCAGAGACTGCCATTCTGTTCCTTTCCCGAAAATTTCCTTGTCGCACCCAAGTCAAAGTTAGCCGAACTTGAAAGTCCGCAACCCCCTTGGCCGGTCCGTCTCCCCCTCGTTCTGCCACCACTACCCGTAGAGGGGAGGTGGGAAGGGGGGACCTCTCTCCGGGTAGCTCTCGGCAAGAGTCCCCGAATGTAGGCCCGCACTTTATAAGGCAAAAGTATAAGGCAAAAGCCTTATACGTCTCATCGTTCAGTCGACCTTCGAAGTCCTATAGCGAAGACACGTCGGCGACACGAAAGGTATCAAAACGTTTACGTGACCATTCAGTGGATGATAAGAAAATTACGAAAATTACGATGATGACTCAGTACATTGAGATCAATGAGTTAGCACATTGAGAATAGGACTAAGCAATTAATTCACGTGTTTGTCTTTAATGCATCGGCGCTTGGGCTTTCGCCTTCAAGTTCTATTAGGGATAGCATAAGAGACCCTGTAAATTTTTTCTCCCCTTGAAACTAGTCCGCCACACCGGAATGCAGAACGCTCGAACATAGCAAAATTAAAGACGTTTACTATCCCCTATAAGGCCGAATTAGAGCACAGCTCCTGAGCAGGAGGAGGGGAAGGTACGGAGAGGACTGTATGTCCTCCTCCTCCTCTGTACCCTCCCCTCCTCCTTGCCTACTGGCCTCCCATTTAGTGGGAAATTTTTCGATAAGTTTCCTGCTAAATTTAGGAAGAATTTTTTCTTCTAAATTTAGTGGGGAATTTTTTCCGCTACATTTATCGGGGAAATTTTTTCACTAAATTTAGCGGGAAATTTTTTCTCTAAATTTAGCGTGGAAAGTTTTCCGCTAAATTTAGCGGCACATATTTTCCGCTAAATTTTGCGGAAAAAAATTCCCCGCTAAATTTAACGGAAACAACTGTTCCGCTAAATTCAGAATAAATATTGTGCCACTAAATTTAGCGGGAAAAATTCCCCGCTAGATTTAGCGAAAAAATTTCTCCGCTTAGTGTAGCGGAAAAATGTTCCCGCTAAATTTAGCGGAAAAATTGCCCCGCTGCACTTAGCGGGAATTTTTTTCCACTAAATTTAGCTGGGAATTTGTTTCGCTAAATTTAGTGGGGAAATATACCCAAATTCAACGCGCGGTGACGTCACAAGTTACTTCACTGGTGACCCTCGTGACTTCGCATCTGACGTCACGTGCAACGTCATCATGGGAAACGTCCCATAATGCACCACGCGGCTACGCCGACGGCGACGACGACGGCGACGGCGACGCCGACGCCGCTCAAGCCGGGAACGGGCGCCTAAGAGCTGTGCTCTAAAAGTTTGAGTGGGCTGGTGAGCGGTTGGAGCAAACCTGTGAGAAGTTTCGAACCGGTCACGGCGTAGTGGACACGAACGTTTACCATGTGTAATCTGGTAATCTATTTAGTTGTTTTAACTATGTTTTGGTGTTATTTCGAACAAGGAATTTGTTCCTCTATGGTGTAGCCAGAACATAGTTGAGGTTTATACAACAAAATATACGCTATAAATCTGGTGCAATACCCTTTAAAAGGACAATCATTTTGATGATGATTCGAAGAATCAGCTTGTAGTGAACGAGATGGGTTCATCCCTTGGTCAAGCATGAGGTACCGTTGCTCAAGTCCAGCGTGTGCGCAACAGCCTGCACAAAGTTTATGTTTTGGTTGGCTACGAAAAACCATCAGTGAGTCAACATGTACGAAGCGTGGGCGATATTCATGTTGTAGATGGAAAACGGTAATGAGATTAACCCGTTACGAGTCGCCTAAGTGATAGCTACCATGTGACAAAATGCGAGGCACATAATTATGATGAAGGATTGTCTTCAAACGATGATTTTTCTCAGTCGACAAGCTTCTTCGCTAAGCAGTTTTTATTTTTAATTACTTAATGCTTTTTATGCCTCTTTTTCAAGCCATGAGGTCAATCAACGCCAGGGCGAAGATTTTCAGTAACGTATAGAAAACTCTCATCCGTTGCTCGCGTACAAGTGGATCATCTGGATAGAATGGGTATTATTAGCACACTTTGCGCTGACCACGTCGCTCTGATTTAATTTTGTGCAATTTTCGTTGGCTCATCTTTAAATGCTTAACGAGAGCGTTGGTAAAGGCAGCAATCACAGGAAAGAATAAACACATAACGAGCGAGCTCAGGAAATAATGTGCTCGTCTGTTTCTCGTCCTACGTGTGTTTATTCTTGCATGTTGTTGTAGCTATTCTTGTTTCCACATTGAAGACCGTGTACCCGACGCCTTAGTTTATGCTTTAAATGTTATATAATATTGTAATAATTGCATATTAAGCTTTTATAAGAAGATTGTGTTAAAGATACGCAATTTCTTCGGATACAAAAGTTTAGGAAGCTTGGAATATTGAGCTTACCTTGTTTTTTTTTTGGAAGTCATTTCCACTGTTTCGGCCACAAAAAGAGTTGATAGGATATGACACATATATTTATAGAACGATTCGATAAATTCTTTAATTGGTTGAAGCAACTGTTTTTAATGTCTTGTCTTTTTTCCCTAAACCAACTGAAAAAAAAAAATATTTGGAACCTGTACAAAAGTAAACGGGTTTGCACCGGTAACAGTTTAGCAATACCGGTCACCCGTTTGGCCTAATGGGTCAGTCGTTTGGGTAAACGGGTCACTTGTTTGGGCAAGCGGGTCTCCCGTTTGTTCAGATGGGTGACTAGTTTGCACAAGCGGGCGATCGGACACCGGCAAAATGCACCCGTTTAATAAAGCGGCTTTCCCGTTACGTGGTCAGCCCGTTTGATACTGATGTACAGAGCGGTGGCACGGCACGCCTGTTTGATCAGTATGTAGTTTTGAGATAACTGTTTTGAATGTTAGTGCACATGTCATCACTGAAGGCAGAGCAAGGACGAAGCAATCGCGACGCGAGAGCCGACCGCTCCTCGATCTGGCCGGCCGCGCTCGCTCTGCTGAAATGTAAGCGTGGGACTCTCGAGCACTGTTACCTTGCTGAAGATGCAAGACGCTGTATTAATCGTCGCGATATATGGCTCTTCGAACGCATGTGAAGCAGTTCCAGCACTCGGCGTATACGCCACGCCCTTCAACCACCGTTCGCGCAGCATCGGTCGGTAACTGTCATTTCTACATTTGGAGAGCGATCGATGTTCTGCAATCTCAGCAGGCTTCTGTCACCCAAGGTCAAACGCAAGAGTTGGCCGGACATCCACCAAAGAAGAGGACGAGGGGGTTCTACCGAGAAATGCAACAGCGACTTCTAACACACTGCACACAGTACTTACAAGGGAGCCCTACCATGAATAACTTTCTCAAGGGCATAGGCCATATAAACACGTTTCTAAACAAAGTGCCGCTTCGAGATCGTGCATCTTTTATTGAAACAGAATAGAAATTGTCATGTGTATAAAATCATGTCTATTTCCATTGTTATTTCCTAACATTGCATCAAAACATGCGGTATCTGCGCGATAAATTGCTTGTTTACCCCTATTACGAATCGACATGTGACGAATGCACAGTATTTGATTTCTATCACTCACCTTAAAAGTCATTGCTACAAATAGCAGCGACATTTTATACAGAGCGTGAAAATTGAAAAAAAAAAAAGACTTGAGTCCATTTTGTCTGGGACCTTACTGTCCGGCACCATATTGCCCGGGACCATATATTCATACAACCGTACCAAAGCTCTCAGTGTTCGCAAAGTCCTACGCATATATCGGCAACAAGCTATTTCTTCAAAGAATCCACAGAAATTCTTGTGTTGTGGTTCAGTTCGGAAAATGACGGCTTGTGCTACATCATGTTAAATCTTCACAGAGACCGTCCTTCTCTTTTTTGTTTTTGTGTGGTGTTTGTGCAGTGCCCGTGTTGACATTTATCTCGGATTGCATCTTTCAAATCTGCTATTTCTAAGGATGCGCACTGCACCGTCCTTCTTGGCAGCGATTGACTATTCTTCTGCGGGCACTCTTTCAGATTACCTTTAGAATTAGGGAGTGTCTATTGTCCCGGTAGCCGGGCGAATACTTTTACCGAAATTCTACCGGCAGTCGGTTCCCATTAGCTGTCTGAAATTATGTGACAACTGCCGGTAGAATACTGACTTTCTTATTCTCCCATAAGTTTGTGGAATCACGTTTAATAAACTTTTTTTTTTGCGTGGATACATGCTTCATGGATACACGTTTCGTCGACACTAACATATCATCGACACTCGTTACGCGAATATCTCGCTGTAGGGAGATTTCGTCGCGCGTGTTTCACTGGCCGACTGACCCGTTCACGCAGCTTCGCGGGGACAGTCTGGCTTATTGTAAAAATGTTAACCCACCTTGCCCACCCATACACAGAGTTTGCGGCGACAGCTTGGGCTCAAATATAACAAAAAGAGCTAATCATAGCTGTCTATAAAACAATCTGTTGATGAAACATACTGTTAAGGAAACCACCTGTCGATGTAAGGTTGTTATTGACACCGCCAATCAGAGGCGTCTGCGGTATAATTTCGGAGAAATTATTCTTCCAGCTGCCGGAAAAGTAGGCTTACCCGGTTTAATGTTTGCTTTACAATCTTCTTAGTTGCATAAAAACCTAGTAGTACCACTTCAGAATTCACAGATCGTTGGTACGTTTGTACTTGTCTACGGATTTAGGCTGTAAGTTACAGAACTCTAGAAGACTTAAAAACAATACCATGTTGTGTCTTTTCCTGCCAATTTGCAAACACGTTTGTGAGAACATATATTTTACGTGTTTCCTTCGTGTTTTAAATAGGTTCATCCAGATCGGGACGTCTTAAATAAGTTTAAGTTATCTAACCCTCCAGACGGTACCCATTTATAGCTAACGAATAATTTGACTGAATATCCGAATGGCGCGTTCCATTCGAATATTAATTCGGTTATTGATTTGTGGGCACGTGCCAGGTCGAACGGGCGCCCAAATCAGACGAGTACAGTTTGAAACGGTTACGGTATCAAATGGGTACCGATCAAGTGGTTACGCGTATCCCATAATCGCGTTTGATCCATCCGGTTTGTTAAGTTTGCCACCAATTTGATCCAAATGGGTCGACCAGTTTGCTACCAATTTAAATTTCAAATGCTATTTGTTTTTTCTTTATAGTAGGGAATTCATAATATCTCCAGACGTTAAAAAGTTAAATTTTTTCTAACTCCTGCTTATCAACTTCACCAGAATGCGCTTAAATAAAAGGAAGATTTTTATATTACAAGTACATCGGATGCTTCTATCCGCGCAGCTTTTCAACCTCATTGTTTTCAGTGTGTACGATTATATTGCATATAAAAAGTTAAAATAGTCCTTACAAACCCAGTATATTACATTTCTGTTTGCCTTACTCCTTGGCAATGGGGGACGAGATTTCACACCAACAACATAGGTCAAAGGTTTCCAAACGACATGACAGAATTGATGGGTGTGACTGCTAAAATTTAAAACGCTGGAATCTACACCAAACTAACTGATCCTTTGAGAATTTTATTTTACTGCTCACTTGTATCTATAATGCTTTGCTTAAATGTGCACACAAATCTGAGCCCAGTTTTCATTGAAAGTGGAACCCGCGCTGACACTTCAGGCACGAGGGTTCACTATCGACCTCGCTACATTCAGGGAAGCAAGCGAGGCGCTGGAAGGACTCGCAAGCCCATCATCCAAGCCCAGATAAATAAAAAAGGCGGCTGGGAAAACATATCTCTCTATTTTTTGTTCTCTACTTCTCTCTCCAGTTTTTTACTCTTCAGAGTTTGGTTTGGTGTGGCGTCTAATGAGGATCAAAATGTGACACCTTCCTTTTCCTTCATCCATGGTCTTTTTCATGACCCGAAGCTTCCGAGCCGTTTGGTTGGCTGGTGGCCAAATGGAAAGTCGACGGCCGAGAGACGACCCAAACAAGCCGAGCCAAGCTGAGCCAGCCACCCAGCTGAGCCGAGAAAATGTCGAGCCATACTTTTTTCTGTCTAGCACGGCTCGTCTTCGGCTTCGCTGTGGATTTCGTTCTTCGACGGAAACAAACACCACACATAGCGCGTTGATGACAAAACCAGCCGTCGGACAAAGTCAGAGATGATGACGCCTTGGAGCAGACGACAAATTACCAGAAAACAACAACAAAAAAACTCGAAGAAAGGTTGAGTTTAATAACACAAACAATTCCGTGCTTTCCAAGTTACCTTTTGTGCCAAGAGTTAGGTCTCGAAAATAAATAATATTGGCGCCATCTTTGTTCTTTTTTAAAGCGTTCAGTTCTGTACACTCTTGTTGCATCTTTTTTTGTCTAGATGATAATAATATTACTTCATAATATGCTACTTTTTTTCTTTTTTTATGGACACAGAACGGTTTTGTATTAGGATACAACCAGAACGCGAAGGGTAGTCAATAAAAAGAAAATACTAAAATGCGAACGCGAAGATACGCCTAAAATTAAAGCAAAGAGCTAACAAAAGCTGCTATGATGAGGTTCAGCCCTTTTCAATGGCCCGTCCTTTCGCTAAATCACTTCGAGGAAACGACGGCCTGGAAATTCCACTAGGATGGATCCCGAATGGATGGCCTGCATTAGCCGCGATCACTGGACCTGAAAATTGTCAACATTGCGATGTGTTCAAATATTTCTTTTTTATATTGCATCTCATATCAAAGCTTTACGCATCAACTTTTTTCTATGAAAAGTGTCACATACTTTAGACAGCTACTCCGTCACCTTCGTGCTTCATTTTAGCTTGTTTAATAACTGCTTATTTTTGGTTAACTAGCGTAGGTGCAAAACTTTCTTTATATAAGTTAAACACCAGAGCCAGAACAAATGTATTTTTGCTGTAGAAAGCATTTTATGGTCTCCTTTGGGGCCACAGACAAGACACGTTTATAAGTTTTACTTACCAGCTTAGTAACTAAATTTTAATACAATCATGCCCGAAGTTTATATTCACTCCGTACGACGCGACCGGCGCGCCGCCGCGCAGCCGTCACCGAGGGTAGGCTGAGAGTACTCGAACTAAACGAAACCACGCGGCGTTCATAGGTACGCATTTAAGTCAATGCGGTACGGCTACGCTGAGTTCACTGTATGAACTTCTGCGTCGTTAAGTGCTCCAATAGTTGTGCGTCGTGTCTCGTGGGGACAAAGTTCATAGTTTTTTTTTTTTTTTTTTTTTTTTTAAGTCACCGTTGTTTTGTGCGGCAGCGAACACGATGGACCCGCGCCGTACGACGCACGAAATTCGGTCTCCCGAAAACATCTCCCACTGTATCGACACGGCTGGCATATTGTTCACTGCCGCTTTGCGCGCTATATATTTTTGTTGTGCCAGTAACGCCCACAAGCGTTAGCGCCAAGGGGACGAAATGAAATGCCATCCCAGACTCACGGCTATGCAGTGCGCATTGCGTTGGTGGGTGCCCTCCAAAGATATTTGTCCACATCGTACGTGCCGGAGATATTTCCGGACCAGTGTGGCATTCAGTCTTCACTCCCTGAAGATAGAATCCGACGGTACAGAAAGTGAGAATCGTGAATCTCAAGAAAAATACTAGGAAATTTTGAATCACCGGACGATCGACGTTTCAGTATGACAGTTTAGTTATGCTATGTTTTTTTGATCAGCCTCCTTTCGGACGTGGAAATCGCCTTTCTTAACATATATTGGTTTTCCGGTATGGGGTAGGGGACTGCAAAGCAAAACACCGAAATTATTTTTGATCAAATAAATTCAAGATAAATAGTACATTTCAATAAAAAAGTACGAAATAAATTAAAAAAAATATAGTAAATCTGTAGTTTTTAAATTAAGATCAAATATAAATCGCCAGTTGCTTTGCGACAGTGACTTTTTTGTTTCAAACGGCGCAAGGCGGTGGCATAATGTCATTAAGAAAGCGGCAAACCCTGTAAGACAAGACGTATATACTTATACTGAGTGATGTAAGAACCCTTTATGCATAATTGGGTCTGCCCGTGACTGTCTCTCTCAGTCACTCGCTTTGTCTGTCTGTATGCGTGTGCGCGTATGCATTCAAGTTTTTGTTTGTTTCCTATGCATTCTGATATGCTTGCATAAAATGTCACGAGTAATTGACGAAAGGAGTTAAAGATAGACACGACGCCCACCTCTCCGATCAGCGCAAAAAGCACCACATTCTACTCATGCTCAGCCTGTTATACATTTTTATTTGCTTGATGTCATTTTTTTAATAAAACACGAAATAAATTTACATGGAAAGCATTAATTACAGAAAAACATTTATAAAACGTATTTCTGATATTAGTTTTGCGCGAAAGAAGTTTTGTGGCGAAGGTGCTCTTACAGAAAATCATCACAGTGAAATTGGCATGGCCTAAATCGCGATTTAAATCATCTTAATTTTTATTCTCCACCCTTAATTCGATGAATTCGTGGTAGAATACTTTCAAGATATCGGCGCCTCGTCGATTTTCTGAAAACGTGCAGTGGTTGTACCTTTAGATGTCGAGAAGGTTTCTTGTCGAAGTCAGCCTGCAGTGAGATTGATAGAAGTCGCCAAAATTGATTTCCCGGAACATTAAAGAAGTGAAAAAAAAAGCTAAACAACCCTCTTTTTAGGTCAAACCAGCCGTCCTGCAACGTACCCTTTAACGTGCCGGCTCAAGGACGCTAATTCCCGTCCGCTTGCGCTTCCGCCACCACAGCTTCACACGTAAAAGGGCGCGGCAGGCTGCTCAACGCGTCTCACTGTCGAACGCCAGCTCCTCCGCTAGTGGTGCTACGGGAGTTTCTTCAAAGCGTCCCCCTGTAGCTCCCCGGACGGAGCGTAGAAGGCGTAACGCTAACATGGCCTGCAGTGCTGCAGGTGCGTCTCGCTGCCAAGGGCAGCGCATGACCCCGCAGATAACGTTGAAAGTGATCGCTTGTGTGCGCTTCAGTATAGAATGAAACTTTGTTCATTCCAGTCAGATGTTTCTAGATCATCAGTTATTTATATCATGCATAGACTTGGTAAAAAAATAGACATCTTAGATTCACTGACAGCTTAAGAAACGAAGGGTATGGCGAGACCCAGGCACCTCGTTATCATTTCACAGCCAATTAGGTTGCGCGATTAGTCGATGAAAACAAGAAAGAACGAATCGCGGAACAAGATACGTGAACATAAGGTGCCACACCCTTTGTTTTTGAGATTGTCAGGGACTGTGGATAGCCACTCTTAACTCACAAACAGAGGGTATACATAATATCACTCCCAGCAAAAGCAAAAGCAAAGAAAAAGAAAATGGGCAAATCTTTTTCTATTCTCTTGGCTCCTCATTTCTGGGTGCTGGAATGATGTTTTTTTTTTTTTTTTCATCCAAAAGAAGGCAGAGGAACGGTCTTGATGAGAGGTCCCTCCGCGTAATCAACCTATCTGCGACGAAGCCAATGGATGTGTCGGTCGGCATCGTTTGTCACACATCCCGTAATTGCCCCATTCGGACTAGCCTGGGTTCGCAAGCCGAACATCGCGCTCGCCATGAACAACTTTTTTTTTTGGTAAGGGAATCGGGATTGTTTTTCACCGTGGCGAGATAAGAGCAGAAGACCAGACACCATCACAAACAGAACCGACCCCTCGTTAGTCGACGGGACGAACTCCCGCAAAGCCAATTCGCGAAGATCATAGGGCGAAACGAGCGGAAATAATGAAGGGCCTTCCGTGGTTTCCGGTGGTTATTATGAACTTTAGTTTAAGAATTCGTCAGAGACGGACTTTCATTTGTAATCATGCCGAAGTCCGCGTAAAATCCGAGGAACACTCTGCTCTGGAAAATGTCGCGGAAAAAAAATCACTACTAAAGCAATTGTTTTTCTTATAAATTTAAATCTCAGGTTTTTGTGTGTCAAACCAACGAACCGCACCGGGTGCGGCCCAGAGGTGGACTTATTAATAATTGCAACCACCTGGGGATCGTTTGACGTGGAACCAAAAGCTCGGTTACACACACTGCGTCTTTTCCGCTATAGGCCTTCGTCAGATTGCGGGCCTCTCGGCCGAGATGCGAACCTGTCATCTGAGGATCCGTAGGCCGGCGCTTTGCCTTGGAGTCACTGAGGCGGCGGCGTCTTGCCTATATGCAAGTGCAACGTAAAATCATTTCCCCAGAAAAAAGCATTACCTTTTGACTGTCCATTTTACTATGCCGCATGGCAAAAATTATTGCTTATTACATTATTAGAGACGTCTCACCCAATACCATTCGGTTTTCAAATCCTTAGGATTAATACTAGACGAGAACTCTGAAAAGCCAAAATTCAGAGTTGCTTATCATTAACACACTTGTTGTTGACGCAAAGAAAAAAATATTTCTTTGACAAATATATATATCCAAAGATTGCGGCGTCGTTTCTTCGCGATTGATATGTTTGAATCCGTCACACATTTACGTCAGCCAATACATTCATCGCGTATAATTAAAAAATGGCTATTGTGCTTTACAATTGTTTCACACTTGTGACTTGTGACGCCGGGTAGTCAAATCCGCTCTCAGCTACCGCAATATTTAACAATGAGAGAAATTGTCTTGAGAAAACATCTTATCGTGTGGGATGAATTCCGCGTGGCGCAGCCAATAAGAACGCATGAAGAAAATGGTGGTCGTTGACATCAATCCCGGTCCGAGTCATTCCGGTCGCCTTAGGAGGTGCTTGATGAGTGGCGTCATTATGAACTCCGAGCCATGTGGGTTTACCCGCGCACGCCTGGCTGTGCGCGGCTTAACCCGTGTTCGGGGAAGAGGGGATCCTGGTGGTTGCGCTGAGCCTGGGGTATGTTTGGACCCTTTGGGTCCCGCCAGGCGAGGCACTATACCACTTTGGTTCCTGCTTCTCGTAGACGGGTGTCCTGGCTTGGCGCGGCCAGGAAGATTCATTAAATCGCCTTTCTTCTCTCTCACCTTTGCCTATTTTATTTCTGCCCTCCTTTCCTCGTTTACTTTCTTTGGTGGCAAGGGGTAACATTGGGTGATGACACATACCCTCGCCCCAATCCACACTTGGTTATAATTTCCCGGCAGCACTCTCAGAGTAATGTCTCCAGCAAAGCCCTTCTTGCCATTGTGTGCTACCTAACCCCTTGTTAGGCTCGTTGGTTGGCGGTGCACCGCGGATTCTGAACACCCTTGCCTTTTTATTGCCTCACTCTCTTTTTATTGCGTCACCCCGCTGCCCCTACTTTTGCAAAAGCCAAAGAACGCGAAACCTTTTCACGTTTTCTTTTAGTTCATACTGCAAACGACAGTGTACCTTTGTCAAGGATTTCACCTTTCCTTGTCTCTAAAATCCTAAAGCAAGCAATTGGAAAGAATTACAAGGCAAAACAAATTGCTGGAGACCTCCTCGTTGAGGTAGAAATAAGCACAAAGCACAGCATTTCTTAAGTTGTCAAGCTTAGGCGAACACCAAAACTCTGTTACCCCTCAACCACACTCTAAATACTGTCTGTGTGTCATATCTGAGGATGACCTTCAGTGTACTAAAGAGGAAATGCTCGAAGGTCTGCGCAGGAGTCCTGTTGTAGCTGTGCGGCGAATCACTCTACGACGAGAAGGACGGTAGGTCCCGACCTGACTTCTAGGTAGGTCTCGACCCGACTTCTAGTTCCGACTTTTGAACTCCACTTTCTGCCTTCTACGTTGAAGGCAGGGTACCTAAACTGCAGAGCTCGTCCTTTCGATCCAAATCCTCAGCGGTGCTTCTGTTTCCAGAGTTTTGGGCATAGTTCCTGAAACTGCCGTGGCCAAGAAACTTGCTTAAAATGTAGTGCCACTAACCACGTCGCTGACATACGTAAAAATGACCATAAATGGCATCAGCTGTGCCGGACCACTCACCATGACACCTGTGAAAATGACCATAAAAGCATTAACTGTGGCGGACCACGAAATGGAAAAGGAGAAAGAAAAAAATGAAAACCGTTTACAGCTTCCTGCAACGCCAAATTAGAGCGCAGCTCTTAAGGAGGAAATTTCCCCGCTAAATTTAGCGGGAAACTTTTTCCGCTAAAGTTAGCGGGGAATTTTTTTCCGTTAGATTTAGCGGGAAATTATTCCGCTAGATATAGCGGGGAAAAGTTTGCGCTATATTTAGTGGGGAAATTTTTCCGCTAAACTTGGTGGGAAAATTTTCCGCTAAATATTGCAGGGAATGTTTTCCGCTAGATTTATCGGGGAAATTTCTTCGCTAGATTGAGCGGGGAAATTTACCGCTAAACTTAGCGGGGAAATTTTTTCGCAAGATTTAGCGGGAAACTTTTCCGCTAAATTTAGCGGGGAAATTTTTTCCGCTAGATTTAGCGTGAAAGTTTTCCGCTAGATATAGCGGGAAAAATGTTCCGCTAGATTTAGCGGGAAAATTTTTCCGCTATTTTAAGCGGGGAAATTTTTCCGTTATATTTAACGAGGAAGTTTTTCCGCTAGATTTAGCGGGGAAATTATTCCGATAAATTTAGCGGGAAAATTTTTCCGCTAAATTTAGCGGGGAAATCTTTCCGCTAGATTTAGTGGGGAAATTGTTCCGCTAGATTTAGCGGGGAACTTTCCCGCTAGGTTTAGCGGAGAAATGTTTCTGCTAAGTTTAGCGGGGAAATTTTTTCCGCTATATTTAGCGAGGAAAGTTTTCCGCTAGATTTAGCGGGGAAATTTTTCCGCTAAATTTAGCGGGAAATTGTTTTCCGCTAGATTTAGCGGGGAAATTTTTCTGCTAGATTTAGCGGCAAAATTTTTTTGCTAAAGTTAGCGGGGAAAATTTTCCGCTAAATTTAGCGGGGAAATTTACCCATAATGCGCCGCGCGGTTACGCCGACAGCGACGCCGACGCCGACGCCGCTCAAGCCGGCAACAGGCACCTAAGAGCTGCGCTCTAAAAATCACAGTTTGGGTCAAACACAATCTAAGCTGCCAAGACGCTAGAGAACAACTTGCCTTCAAGGCAAGGGGTTCATAGGCCCAGGCAGTGTGAAGGGAACCCCCACTGTCTATCGCATTCGCGGAGACGCAGACTTCCCCGGAAGACCTGTCTTCTTCACAAGGGTTTTCTTTCAAACGTCCGAAGACGGTGGGCAACCCACCGCCTTCATGCTCCTGTAGCGCGTTCGATGTAGAGGACGGAAGAGATGTTGCGACCGACTCCGATCTTTGGTGAAAACGTTCTGTCTGTTCTTTCTTGCCGACGGGTTCGTATCGACAAGTAACGTCGTCGTCTTTTATCGGCGGCCTGGCATGCCGATGGAGCGCCACACTCCAATGAGGATGTTGTGCCCACCAAGGAGGGTACTGCACCGTCCAAGTAGTCAGACGTGCAGTCACCGGCACCAGCGGGCCCCTCTGGCCGGGATCAGAGGCTGCCTCCCTGTGCCTCTGGCAGCCCTCTAAAACATGGGCGGTCAGATCCGCCTCTGCCGCCCAAAGGACCCAAGTTCTCATTGGATAAGAAAATGAATGAGAGCACCATACTCTCTGATGAGGACCTGCCTCTCTGTGGATCAGGGTCTGACTCCACGGTCTCCTTCGAGGGTACAGGACGGCGTAAGGACACTGCAAAACACAAAAACTATCCCGCAGATTGTGGAACCAAATAACACATAAAAAAACGTTTAACTTTTTTTTTTTGTTTAACGATTATATCAAGCCGTTTGCTTAATTGGAGGTAAACGTCTTTATTATTTCAGTTGAACTGCAGAGGCCTCTTGCCTAACTACGACGATGTGAGCTATCTTTCAGAGGAACACAGCCATATTGCATGTCTTAGAGGAAAAGCACCTAAAGACCACCCACACTAATGTTTTGAAACACTTCTAGGTGATTCGCAGGGACCGTACACATGCAGCTCAAACAGCGGGAGGTGTTGCGGTGGTTGTGCAACGTTCAATTCAATGTAACCATGTGGCCCTGCAGACTTCACTGGAGGCAGGGGCAACACTCATCTTGTTAGATAAAATAATTACTGGTCTTTGTAAGTACCTCCCATTTCTCAGTTACTTATGAAGTAGCTAGAAGTCCTCGTTAATCAACTTTTCTCTCCTTTTTTACTTTTAGGAGATTTTAACGTACATAATCCCATGTGTGTTAGTGACAGATGGGAGTCTAGAGGTGCCCATGTCGAACGCTCTTAGCTTTTTACGGGATGGTGCATGCCAAACACAAAGAAATTCGCATTCTTTAGCTCAGCAGCTCACACTTTTATTTCCATTAACCTTTTTATTTGTCACCCATCATTATTCCCACTGCTTTCGTGGAAGGTCATCCCGAATCCTCGGGGAAGCGACCACTTTCCCATCATTTTAGAATTTAATCATTTTTTCATGACAATCTCAACGCTCTCACCTCGTTGGAAGTTTAAAAACGCCATGGTCAACTTTCAAAGAATCATCTTTTTTGGTATGCACATCACTGGACGATCTCGATATCGACAGGGCCACTGAACATATCACTCAACACATTTTACCGGCTGCCATTCTCTCCATCCCCAATGCGTCCTCGCATCTACCCAGACCTAAGCCCTGGTAGAACAAAGATTGCCATCTAGCCAAAAAGCTACAAAATTGAGCCTGGGGTATATTTAGACGCTACCCTACAACACACACTCTTATTGAAGTTAAAAGAAAGAGGGCCCAGGCGAGGTGCATTCGAAGGCAAGTGAAGAGAAACAGTTTTAGTGGGTACCCTTCCTCGATTAACAGCACTGTATCTGCGAAGTAAGTCTGCGATCGCGTGCAGAAAATTGACGGCTGTTACCGGGCATTCACTCTTCCGCTCATGTGTCAAACAGAGTGTGTCTAGCAAGTGTTGAGGAACAGGCCAACATCTTCGGTGAGCACTTTGAGTATGTCTCCAGTCCCAAACATTACACTCAAACTTTTCAGCGACACAAGATATAAGCAGAAAAAAAAACGGTTTTCACATCAGGTGGCATGCACGCACCCTATAATGCTCTATTTACATTACAGAAACTTCAAATGACATTTTTTTGTTCCAAACAAACTGATCCTGAACCAGATGGTATTCATTATAAAACGCTAGAAAATCTTCATCCATCTACTGCAGCTAATTTGTACAGAGCGCGACACTAGTGTAGCGCGAACAAGCGATCGCCGGTTTTTTTCCATTTTTTTCTTTTTGAAACCAAGGTAAGACGTCCAAGTTATTATTGCTACGGAAAGAGCTCATTTAGTTCTATAATGTAAGTGATACAATTTCGTGCTCACTAATACCATTTAGAAGTAAAATGCGAAAGTTCGTCGATGTCGTGTTCGCGCTAACAATGTCGCAATATGTTCCTTTTTTATAGAGTTTGGCTTGAGGGCCACTTCTCATCCTCCTGGAAGATCGCTGTTGTTGTGCCACTGCTGAGACCCGGCAAAGATCCCTCTTGCGCATTTAACTTCAGACCTTTAGCTCTAACTAGCTGACTTTCCAAGATATTCGAAAGGATAATTAACGAAAGATTCATGTTTCTTTTCGAACGAAACAACTTTCTTGATAAGTTCCAAAGGGGCTTTCGTTCAGCGCGGTCCACTGTATATCATTTCCTCCGCTTTGAGACGTTCGTACGTAAGGCGTTTGTCAACAGGCAACACTGTCTTTCTGTTTTTGATTTGGAGAACGCCTACGACACGGACTGGTGCTACGGCATACTGCAAGATTTACTCAATCTTGGTTTTTGAGGCCGAATGGTGAGTGCTATACAAAGTTAGTTATCTGTAGCACCGTACTTTCCGCGTGAGGCTGGCAAAAACTCTCTAAGGAATGTTTACATGAAAATGCAATTACTCAGGGGGTCTACTCAGGGTCACACTTTTTATCGTCAAACTTAATTCCATTGGCCGTGCAATTTTTCCTTCAGTGCAATATTATTTATATGCTGGTGATCTACACATCTGCAGTTCATCCTGCAACTCTCAGTTTGTGAACGTCGGGCCAAACTTGCGGTTATAACTTGGTCAGATGTGCCGATGCAAATGTTTTTAACTTTTCTTCTAAAAAAAAAACGGGTTGCGTCTCTCTTTCTCGTTGATGTGAAATCCTTCAGGAACCGTCTTTGAACGTGTATGGTACTCCTATTGTTGTAAACAAATAACACAAGTTCTTGGGTTTTCTGTTTAATTGCATGTTGTCTTTTATTCACACAATAGGACCTTAACACTCAAGTGTCTTAAATCTCTGAACATTCTTAGGGTCTTGTCACGTGTATCATGGGGCTCTGACCGACTGTGCCCGTTGCGTATCTGTCGCTCTGTCATTCGTTCTCAACTTGATTATGGTTGTATTTTCTATAACTCTGCTCGGACATCAGTTCTAAAGGTGTTTGGTCTCAGTCATAATCAGGGACTGCGTTTAGCTACTGGTGTTTGCCGCACCTCCCTGGTGCTTAGCCTTTATGCAGAAGCGAACGAACTGTCCCTGGAGTTTAAAGATTTTGCCTTGATTTTATGCAATTCGTCAGAGTTCGCTCTGTCGCCGAGATAGTTGGAGATAGTATTGAAAAAACATCAATGTTTAGCGCATATTTCAAAACAAATATTCCACAATCCCTCCTTTTTCTATGAGGAATAATTGTGCAGCACAATCTGTTGGTATAGATGCAAAGACCCTACTAGTCCAGTACCCACCAGATATAACCCCATGGAACAACTGCCACATATATTGCGACCTTACACTCGCCATGCATAATAAAAAGGATGTTCCACGTGAAGTCATAAGGCAGGAATGTTTTGAGCTTCAAACCAGGTATCACGAGTATGCCCGTTTTTATACAGACAAGACAAAAAAAGACTCGATAGTAGGTTGTGCTATGTTGGAACAATCGGTAAATCAGATAAAAATAGCCCATTCAACAACCACTTTACTAACAGCAAAGATTTATTGTTTGCTGCTGGCAGTTAGTTACATAATTAAAAGTCGCTTCCTCACGCTGTAATGTGCACCGACTCTTTAATTCCTTCAAAGGCAGCCACATCAATGAACCACGTAAGGAACCCAGTGGTTTCTGGGTTAAAAAGAACAAAATTATCGCGACTGCAAAGAAAATGTTGACATAATCCTATGCTGGTTTTCAGGATTGCGCAGCCAGGTCCGCTAATGATAGAAAAATCGACACACACCAAATACCATATAAAGATTACCACAACTCTTTGAAATGCTGCATCCAAGCAAAGTGGCAGCTGCAATAGAACAATGAAAGCGGCCACAAACTACAAACAATCAAAGCTTTTGTAGGCGACTTGGAGACCGCCCGACATCGGGAGCGCTTCTATGAGTCCGTACACTTAAGGTTACGAATCGGTCATACCCCTCTCACACATAGACACCTCTTAAGCAGGGAGGATGCCCCTGAATGTGGACACTGTAACTTGCCTCTAAGTATTATGCACATGCTCATTGAACACCCTATGTATGACCAATGTCGTTATAAACACTTGTCACTGCTTTCTAAGGAACACATTCCTCTACACCTTACCTTACTAGTATAGGTGATGAACCGCGCATTCCACAGAGCTGTATTTTTTAACTTTCTCACAGATATTGGCCTTCTATACCGACTGTGCTTTTAATTTCTATCCTAAACACATTCTCATAATTTTTTACACTTATACATTGTCATGTACACAGTTGTCACATATTTCGCTACTATAGCTCTTTCCTCTCCTTAAACCTGAATTGCAATACTCTAAGCTTGGCGAACATAACCTTAGATGCTGACGCGCCATAAATCCCAAATCAATCAATCAATCAATATTGTCGCACACAAGTTGTTATCGCTAGCCTTCCCGTTCACTATTCCTGTATCCGCGGCTATTGAAGCAGGTACTATCACCCCCACACACGGGTGAACGACGTGTGCAAATACAAAGCACCTTCACATTCGCGAAACTTCGAAAAGCTGTTGCTTGAAGTTTCGTCGAATCTCCGAGGGTACGGCAGGCGTCAGCAGTTGTGAATTGCACGATATTTTTCTTGCTGAGCGAATTCGGTGGGTGGCAAGAGAATTTTCCTCAAATATGTACCAGATGAACAAGATGCAGAAAGTTGTTACAAAGAACATCATTTTACAAAAAGCCCACTTTTTTTTCTAAATAGGAAATGTTTCCAGATACCCACGGTACCCGAACTTTACGTGCCTCTCTGTGTGAGGAGAAAACATATATTATATTGCGTGCAATCGATTTGAGACTATTAATGTCGCTCTAGATTTATCTTAAGAGGTAATATACCACGTGCAATCAGCAGACTTGCGACACCTAATATGCTTCGAAGAGTACTCGCGTATAAACAAAGCGAAATGAAAAGTAAGCCAAGAAACCCAAATTAAAGAACCCTAGAACGAAACTTCAACGCCTCGCAGCGCAAGGCAGACGCGGCCTAAGTGTCTCGTTGAATGACGTAGAGAAAATAAAGGGTAATTGAAATGAAGGTACCGCTTGGCGAACGAAACGAGATAATCACTCACGCAACCGAACTAAACCACACGCCTAGCGGACTTGCCTAACCTACGGAGCCCACAGGGCGATCCCATTTTACCGGGCAGGTTAATTTGCTCTACCTGATGAGAGAGCCCCGAGCGGGGTTTGACGTCCCCAATTCTTTTCCCAACCTTCCAAGAAATAAAATACAGTAAGACACAAATTCATCTGCAACTACACAACGAAGATAAATACAATGAGTAAAACAGCGGACGCTCCAATTTCTTCTTGACGTAACGCACGAACTTGTACTCCGGAAGGCGGAGTCCCGATTCTCTATTCCGTAAGAAAACGAACTCTAGATGAGTGTCACTATAGTGTCTTGTCTATAGGCAAGAAAGAGCGTGCTAAAAATTAACTAGGATACATAGTTCGACGTGGTTGCATATTTTGATCGCACGCTGCGCTTCACAGGACCGACCACGGCAGCCGCTTCAGTCTTATGACGTCAATCAAGCCGCGAGAGAAGTGCAGATACTCCCTGCACTGGTTGTCTTTCTGGGTTTTATAATATATTAAAAATACACATGATCGCCGTGCCTTTACAGTGCGTGATTGATTGTGCCGGCAAACGCAGAAAATCGAGGAGCGCCTTGACGATGCACCGTTGGGGCTGCTTGATTTTCTTCGTGGGATCGTTAATGGCGGTCGGACTGAAAGTGAAGCCAATTATAGCTGAGTTCCTTGTTTCAAAGCAGTCATCAGGCACCGTGGAAAAGATGCACGTTTCTTACAATTATTCAGATTTTATAGGATTATAAATAGTCATCTGACTGTTCATAAAATAAACCGTGTCGTGCTACTTCTTTTTTTGTTGTGAAGAAATAGTTTTAGTTTCGTGTTAAATAGTCCTTACAACTGCTGTGTCCGCTGCACGGTACAAAGTCGTTTAGCTGCTACAATGATATACTTCGGTTTTAAAAGATTTTTCCTGGAAATAAAAGAGGTCGTTTGGCGTAAAATGCAATTTCGATCGATAGCGTCTTTCACTTCACATTAAGGGTAAGGCCAACTGTTGCAGCAGTCACTTTAAGCTTATTTGGCTCCGTACCAACTCTCAGCTAGGATATGTCTGCTCAAGAGGGATCCCTTTTAAAGCGACAACGTTTAGAAACTCGAGAATTTGATCTCGTCGTACAAAACGCTTATCCAAGTAGCTCGTACTCGTCGGAACCAAGTGCGCGAGAGGCATTGAAAGCGCTCGTCTTAACATACAGTTTTCAAATCCATAGCGCTTTCAACTCCCGGAAGAGTTATACGCACGACTCCGGTTCGCCGTGCATTAATGCGCTCGCCTTGCAGGCTCTGATGCTATATTTCCCAAAGCCAGATCTCGGCGCAAAAGCTTATACTTTGCTCCGACATAAATTGGCAAGCGACGAAAGCTAACGCTTCTGGGAGCCAATCAGCGCGTTAAAGTGAGGCACGTGACAGCTTATTGTCAGACTTTACTTTTTCCATGGAGAGCAGTGGCGTTCTTTGCTCTTTCGCTCTAATTGACTGATAGACGCCGTAGGTTTCTTCGTTTGTCCCTTTATCCTGAAACGTAGTTTAGCAGACAGTGTTACTTTCAGTTCGCGATAGCCCGAAAAATATAGATTTGCGAATGCACAGAAGCTGTTATTCGTGTTTCTCTTTTCGTTTTCTTTTTTTTCTGCATAGGTTTTATCTATTTTTAAAAAAATAAACTGAGAAAATAGTGCTCTTGCTTTTTTTAAGGATTAAGCTTCAAGTGAAACTTCAAGAGGCGCAGATTTTTATTTAGGAGCAATAGAAGGCCTTTGTAAAAACAAAATATATCCTCTAATTATGGTTTTGGGAAAAGAAATGATGGTAAAGGCGTTCTGGTCTGCTTTTGCCTTTCGCTGTGTACTTATTTTGTACCGCATGTTACACAGAAAAAAATCGTTATTTTTTTAAATATCACTGATATATGAACGCCGGAAAAGAGAACCTGCATTAAGAGTAGAAATCGTTTTTCCAACTTTTGCAGCAAAAAAGAAAACAAAAACACGCAGATACGAGGGTAGGGAGCAAGTTGTCATATTCCGATGAAAATACAAAAAACTACTTTTTCTTGTTTTGTACGTACGAACACTTTGTGTTGTCAGAAGAGAAAGGGAAACAATGAAATATCCTATAAAGAAAAGAGCAACAGTCATCATACTCAATTGCTTCACTTCGACAAGCTCATTTGTTGTAGACGCCGTCCTTGTTCACCGAACGTGGCTCTTGGTGTAATCAATCAAAAAACAACAAACTTATGCGCCGATGTGGCTAACTTTATACGCGTTGGACCCTTGTTCACAGGCCACGGCATGTCAGCAATTCGATTGGTGCTCTTTCGAGAGAGTGATGCGTGCAGTGAAGAGAATGCATTCCACCAGCCACGATCACTCGAGGAAGTGATCGTTCCTGCGAATTCCAGGTTCAAATCGAATAACGTACCCAGTCTCCGTGAAACTAAGGACAGCCCTCTTGCGCGCGAGCCTTGACCTCGTGAAAGCAATTCCTTTGACGTTTTTGTGAAGACGAGTGAAGGTTGCTTGCATGGCATAGCACTTAGAATCGCTAAGTAATCGATCATCGCCAACAATCGAATGGATTGATGTATGAAGCATCTTTCATCCGTTTTAAAATTTAGTTTTTTTATTCTTTTTTTGGAACCCTTTATCCGGAGTTGTTGCTTTCAAAATTTTGAACAATTTCAAAATAAATGAACAAAACCGTAAATAAAAACACCACTCGTTGTTTCGGAACTCTTATTCATTTAACGTGCTGTATCTGGGAAGTGGTGCTTGGGTTCGTTGTTTTCTAAAAGTAAAAAAAAAACAAGAACCATTTCCTTCACTTCTCGAAATCAAATATTATCTCGACATTTGCATGCCTTTTACTAAATATCTATATCGAACGCGTCTGCCGGCATCTGCAAGCACACAAGTCAAAGCCACCCTTTGCATCATTCATGTATGCCATCTGACAAGTACTACCTCACAATTTTGTAAAGTATTACTTTTACAAACCTAAGAGTTTATTAAAACAGCGTCGCGATTTTCTTTCATGTACTTTGCAGCTCTTTCAACAACTTATTAAAGTGCAAACTCACACAACATGCACCATTGAAGAATATCAGGATAATTTTTGAATTATTAATTATCGTGGAACGAATGATAGAGTCAAGTGCAGCATTCATATCCAAAATCCACAAATTGTAAAACAATTATATATCCGAATTTGTTAAAGAAAAGAAGGTTAGTTTTTTTTTAACCAATAACGTTAACTTAAATCCAAACGAGTGTTTTACAGCTACTTTCTTTGGTGTTGAGTTCAAGCGATAACACCATTTGCAATAACTACGGAACTTTATGTAAAGCCTTCGTCGTTTATTTTTTCCAAAGGGAACACCTTACAATGAGCCCCACGACAGGGGTTTGCCCTCTCTGTCACGTCTTTTTGTTTAAGGTTTTTAGTTGAGATTTTATTCACGTCTTGGAATGCCAAATTGTATACTGAGGGGTACAGGCAGGTTTCCAGGGAAATTCAAACTCTAACAGTTGAGTTTCCTCTCCAATGTGTAAAACAACGGAACTGGGGTTAATCAGACCGGTCAATCTTCCCACTTCACTTTATCTTTTACTGTTTTCTAACGAAGCTGCAAACAAATATAGAATGGCATGTTAGAGGCAAAGTACCCAAACTTAATTTTTTGTCTTTGTGTACTTTTGTTTTATTCAAAACGCAAATTGATGCAAGAATAACATATATTGTATAAGTTTAGATCGAAATCAATTTTGAAGTAAAATACATAGTACTCGTATTAGATGTATTCACTCAGCTTGAAGTGATACATCCTGGGAGGAAAAATGTCCTACCGATCACCATTGCTGCGGTAACAGCCGTGATTAGCAGCACCTGCTGCTAACCACCGCTCTGACCACAGCAGGAGTTGTGTATGCTAGATGCACCCCTGTGGGTTCATAAACAAACAGATTACTACGGTACCTTGCTTAAATAAGTTTTTTTTTGTACCGGATGCCATACGTAGTCGGCGAAAGAAGTAAAGATAAAAACATTGGCCGTTCGTCGCGCTCGAGGCTTTCATAAAGCCGCCGATCGACAATGCCGGAGGGCAGGCACTAGGTTAGATGTGGTGTTCCTACACGACGAGCTTCTAACAAATGGCCGTGCATTATTTTTATTGCTAGCCTTTTGTGGCATTAATTCACAAATTTGTCATCGAAGGGAGGGACGACGTCTAGATCTCGCAATATACACGGGTTCAAATTAAAGGCGTACAATAAAGAGCACGATTAAAACGTTCCGAGTACTTTTTTTGACGCAAACCGTCAATATTTTTGACGGTTAGCAGGGCAACCTGCCGTTAGCAGGTTGCCCTGCTAACGGCGCTTGTATGTATCCAACACCGAACGCATGTGTTGAACTGATTTTATAATCGCAAAAGGAAACAGCTCTCTTTGAGAAGGGTTAACAAATGATCGTTCTTGATTCAAGCATGAAGTAATCGTTTATTACAATTTACATTAGCTTTGAGAGGTCTTCAAGCTGCACGCCCTTTTTGTCGACACTATGTGCAAGCGCGACTTCCCGTTGGCAATACAAAGATTCTCGAGGGTATTCGCCTTCGAAGAGTGGCCCTCGCGCACGCTGAGTCAGTCGATCACGTGTACATTATAATGCGTACAGTGACGGTAAAATTCTTGTTGGCGTGGAAAGACACGCCAGGTGTTGAAAAACTCCCAATCGTGGCTAGTGACTTCGATGGCGAGGCAGTTTTGAACGATGACGACTTGAGAGAATAACATATTTACATTCATTCAGATACCCCTGCGGATGACAGACGCCCGCAATTGACGCTCAGGACATCTCCCGCCAGAAAACCCATCAGCCACCCTCGATGGGGATCAACATCGGTCCCCAAGGCAACACACATTCGTCCCTCGCGGCGGGACGAATGTGTACTGCACACCTGAACTGCACTTCCCCACAGGGTGGCCCTTCTCCTCGGAGGTGGGAGGGGGGGTTGGTAACGACGGAGGGCAGCAAAAAATAAACGAACATTTAAAGAAAACTATCACAAGAAACTGAACTGAGAGAACACCACACGACAGACACAAAGAACGGATGGTAGAATTGCACCTTTGCACGATTGTGCACGCACGCCAAGCGCATTGAAGTGCGCAGCCAGCGTTGCCCTCAGCAACGGCCACTAGCAAACACGCACTGAATTATGACGTCACATGAATACTCCCCGTATCTAGACAAACTTCTCGGTTTGCGAACATTTATCCTTGGAAATAAGTTGCGCAAAAATAGAATTAGTTTGAAAGTATTATATATTGTACTTTACAATTCACAAATCATTTCGAAAGTTACAGCTAAGAAAAAAAAATTTCAAATAGCGACACCAAAGCTAGCCTATAAAACGTACTACGTTAAACACCATCTGTGGAGATACTTTTACATCTTGATATTAATAAAAATACGCACATGGGAAGAGATAAGTTATGCTTTAGGAGGATTTTTTTTTAAATTGAAGAAGAAATAATAGCAACACAATGCGGTTGCTTTCCATTTTGTCAACGTTAATATACTAGTATATAGTACGTATTTGAAACCGGTTATTGGTTATAAGCATATTAAGATTAAGTAATTTAAACTTGTGTTAAATGTATTTCTCTTGAATGGTAAAGCTAAAAGTGCTAAAATGTTGTTTCTATAAATACAAGATCCTCATGCATTTGAAGGAAAAAAAATATTCTCAAACACTAATAATGATGCGATTAAGGCGAAGGTGCAAGTGAACTGCACAAGAACAACAAAATAATCCCTGGAGAAGGGGAACAAATGGGACCAAGGCGACAAAGGACAAAACAAATCTACAAACACGGCTAGGTGACTGGCGCGCGACTGACAAAATCCGCCTGGTCCTGGTATCAAAGCAGTGACCTCCCCATTACCAGAGGAGAAGTCTAACAACTGAGCTAACAAGAAGTTAAGCGTCAGTAGAGCAAACGGATTTTAAACAGCTGCCACCAGTCTAACACCAACAAGGGTGAACAGCCTGCATTTTAATGTTATGGTGATAATGCAATCAAAGGAAAGGTGCAAACGAGCTGGACAAGAATGACATAATAATCCCTAGAGAAGGGAAGCAAAGGAAACAAAGGACTAACACAAATCTCCAAATACAGCTAGCTAGGTGACTGGTGCGGGACTGAAAAAATCCACCGGGTTCTCAAACCGAACCAGGAACCTCTTCCCTTCCAGTGGAGCGCTCTACCAAATGAGCTCACTAGGAGTTAGGCGTCAGTAGCGCAAACCGGTTTTCAACAGCTGTCACCGGCCTAACACCAACAAGGATGAATGGCTGGAATTTTGAGGTTTTAAGGATTATTATCGTTATTCTTGTCCAGCTCGCTTGCACCTTCACATTAATTGCATTATCATCATATCCTTAAAATGCTTTCCGTTCACCCTTGTTGGTGTTATAGGGGGGCAATTTTTAAAAACCCGTTTGCTCTACTGACGCCTGACTCCTGGTTAGCTCAGTTGGTAGATTATTCCACTGGTAATGGAGAGGTCCCCGGTTTGATACCAGGACCGAGCGGATTTTCTCAGTCGCGCGTAAGTTACATAGCTGTGTTTGAAGATTTGTGTTTGTCCTTTGCCCCTTTTTTTCCCCTTCTCCAGGAGTTATTATTGTAATCCAAACAATCCGCATAATATTGGTAAGTTTCTCAGTTATTTTTATATTTTTAAAATGTTCTTGCGGTCCGACTGTCAACAAAGTTTTGTACCGCCTTCACCGAAGCAGTCAAGTTTGTACTCTCTGTGCAGATAACATTAACTTTACCCAGGACCGGTGAGGAAATAAGATTGACTATTGGATGCTTTCTGAATGGTCTTGCTAACTGTGTGAAAAAACATTGCGTAGTTTTTACACGACTTTCATCCGTTAGGCGACGCTTTTCAAGCTTTAGACGTAGAACAAGTGCAAGAACAAAAATATACTGTAGATACACAGTGCACAGACCCCGTTTTTTGTCAGTAAACAACATTCCTATGCCTAACAGAAATGTTACTTAAAACTGTAGACATATCCAGCAAATTATCGCTTTACCAATAATTTTGTGACGAATGTTACCTGCAGTAGTAGTACATTTTGTGTTCGCTACTCGAGGGACTCATGATGTTCATTAATTTATTGTTCCGCTTAATAACACTCTGAATATTCCGAATGAGGGATTAGATTTGTTCTATGAGGTCGTGGCCTGATCTGGATGTACCAAGGGTGATATCAAAAACAAAGAAATTATAAAATATTACTTTAAAGTGAAAATCCAAATGGCATTTTGTCACTTTTGTCATCGTTTGACTTAATAATCTTACCAAATGTTTTTCTCATTTAAATAAGGTTGCTGCGTTAAGCACAACCCTGGCTGACTTCTGCTTTTGTTAACGCATGTAGTGTCCGTTCCAGGTAAGAGAATCTAAAGAATGTGGCTTCCGATAAATTTTAGCATTGTTATAGGAGCTAAGCCAATGCCGAGTAATAGGGTGTGAAGATTTTAGCGGGAATGCGTCTGGATTAAAACACCGTTCACTCACGCCCACGGACAGGGAGCCATATCTGAGGAGTCCGCACCATTATTGCCTCTCCGCTCTCGTTAACCCACGCAGTGTTTGTACAGTGTATTGGAATACCGGGTGGTGTTGAGAGAGGCGATGGTCGACATGGGAGCTCGTGAGGTTGCGTGTGCATACAACAATCGCGACTTTGCAGTCGTAACGGTAGTATAAAGTCGCTGCAGTCCGCAAAGTGTGACGAATATTGTGTCAGAAATTTGCAACCGTTCGCAACGCTTCTATCGCGGTGCACACGCACAACCCTACCACCTAACTCGCGATGCGTCAATGTCGACACCTGTTGCGATATACACCACGCACCTAACGCGATTCGCACAGGTACCAACACTATCCGGTATTCTAGAACACTGTAGTGTTTGTTCTCGCTTCTTGAATGTAAACAAAAAGTCTTCTGATAGATTTAGGGCTGTTTTAAAAGCGAACCTATGTGCCGATTAACAGCGTTTGGAGTTTCTAGCGTGGATGCGTCTCGATTCAAACACCGTACACTCTAGCACTCGGGAAGCCCTCTTTGAGGAGTTCCCTCCAGTAGTGCCTTTCTGATCTTGTTAACACGCGCAATGCTCGTTCCTCTTTGGGAGAATCTGAAAAATATGACTTCCGATACATTTTAGCTATGAAACAAGGAAGCTTCTGAAGTGGACATGACGCCACCAGAGGGAAATACGAGGGAGACTTCCGGTTTGGATGAGCCTGCCATCAGGGCCCCAACCATGATCAAAAGCAAAAGACGCCATTGCGGGAAAAGGACTGTTGATTTGGCGCAACTAGTGTCAACAGTTCTTTTGGCTGGGTTTTAATCACCATTGGGGGCGTTCACACATACAGAATCATCTACTTTCGGTTTCACTTGGGAGTTCCTCGTTTGGCTAAATTGAGCCGGTATGACGCCTCGTCTTCTTACCTCCATGATTTCAACATTGTTGTAAAAGCAAACCTATATGCCGACTAAGAGCGTTTAAAGTTTCTACTGAGGATGAGTCCGAATTGAAACACCCATAGAGGTATAAATGTACGCTATAGGTTCCAAGGGCGTTGCTGCCAGTCCACTTTTTACGGCGCTTCTGTGCATTTCTATAGGAAAGCTCTCGAGCATTTTGTTCCTTTGTGGGCAATAAGGGGAATTATCATGGTTACTTGGGACGTGGCTATAAGTAGGTAACATTATTAAAACTATAAAAGTTAAATTGCTTTAGTTACAGTATTTTCACCATCAGTGAGCGATGTTTACCTTCGAAATATTCCAAACCCAATCTAATGTTTAATGGCAAGTGTGCAAAGACAACTGACAAATCTAAGTAAGAATAAGAGTCGCAAAGATCGTAGCTCTTGTTCCAGGAGCGCTAACATCCCGATTTTGCTAATATTGAGAATTTGATAAATTTATATTGCTCTAAAAGAACCTCCTTTTACGACCGGTTAAATCGCATAAAACAGTAAGCTCGCGCCCTATACAAGGTGTTTCTTTTTGTATTATAGTGCTGAATTTATCGGGCGGTACGCGGCGCCTTTCGTTTCCCTATTTTAAAGGTTTTAGAACATGCGAATGTGAGTTGTGAATGCTAGAACAAACTTACCTTTGCACCTATACATGACAAGCGGAGTGAATAAAACGAAGGTTATTTATTGCAGCCATACTCATTACTTTTACTTTATTTTCATCGTCTACATGGACAGGTAGGTACTGATCTAGTGTTAGTGCGCAGTTCTTGACGTCTCTCTTGATTTTCGAGATGGTGTTGAGACGGAGACCCATCTGACCAAACGCGCCGAACCCGTGTTCGCGATAATAGTGTCGGACAGTGTGCATAAATAGTAAATACATATGCGAAGCCATTTTTGCACCGTTATTGAAGCCACGAATTCGAAGGGAAACAAAAGGGCTGCAACTAACCAATATTTTTGGCTCCGTGACTTAGAGATGTTCGAAGCCATCATGTACGTATGGATTATTCCTGATATGTGCCCTTATAATCAAGCGAAGGAAGTAAGTCTACCCACCTTTTCTCATAGCAATACAGTAGCAGAAGCTAATTTAAAATTGGTTGCCGTCTGCTTAAATAGAAAACCTCAAACCTAGAGTCAGTTCTGTCTCAAGCGTACATTATAATAACTTTATGGAAACACCGTCCACTCACTTCCGCAGGAAGCCATCTCTGTGGAGGACCTGCCAGCAGCGCTTCGCTGCTCTCGTTAGAACACGCGTAAATCCTTTCAAATGGAAGAATAAAAAATGTTCCGTAAGATACGTTGCAGCATTGTTTTAGGAGCACTCCAATATGGCGACATAGAGCATTTAAAGATTCTAGCGTGGATGCGTATAGGTTAAAATTAGATTGAAACGCTGTCCACTCACGCCCATGGGAAGCAATCTCTGAGGAGTACCCATCATTAGCACTTCTCTGCTCTCGTCAACAGACGCGATGTTCGTTCCTGCTTAAAGAATTTGAAAAAGATGGCTTCGGATAGATTTCAGCATTGTTTTAGGAGCAAACCGATAAGAAGACTAACAACGTTTGAAGTTTCTAGCTTGGGTGCATCTGAATTGAAACACCGTCTCCTCAGGCCCACGAGGGGCCACCTCTGAGGAGTCGCTATCTGTAGCACCTTACTGCTTTCGTTAACACACGCAGTTATTGTTCCTGCTTGTAGAATCGGAAAAGTATTACTTCCGATAAATTTTATCATTGTTTATGAACTAACTCATGTGCCAACTATCCGCGTTTGACGTTTCTAGCGTAGAGGAGTCAGGATTGAAACATCGTCCGCAAGCGTACACGGAAATCCCTCTCTGAGGAGGCCCTACTAGTAGAGCACCTGCTCACGCTAACTCAGGTAGTGTTTGTTCCTCCTTAGAGAATCTGAAAATACGTCTTCTGACAGATCTTATGATTGTTTCAAAAGCCAACGCATATGCAGACGAACGGATTTTGAAGTTTCTAACCTGGATGAGTGTGGACTGAAACATCGTCCACTCACGCCTACAAGAAGTACTCCCTGAGACGTTCCCTCCAGTTGCGCCTCTCAGCTCTCGTTAACACACGTAATTTTTGCTCCTGCATCAAGAATCTGAAAATACGGCCTCCGATAGATTTCAGAATTACTTCAAAAGCAAATTGATATGCCGACAAACAGCGTTTGAAGTTTGTAGCGTGGATGCATGTGCATTGAAACATCGACCACTCACGCCTACAGGAAGCCCTATCTCAGGAGTCCCCACCAGTAGCGCCTTTCCGCTCTAGTCAACACGCCCATTGTTTGTTCCTGTGTAAGGAATATAAAAAAATATGGCTTCCAAACGATTTCTACGTTCTTGCAGGAGCAAACTCATATGCCTACTAAGAGCGTTCTAAGTTTCTAGCGTGGATTCATCTTGGTTAAAACACCATCTACTCACGCCCACGGGAAGCTATCCCTGAGGAGTCCCCGCCAATAGCACCTCTCTGGAGTCTAAAACAAATATCATAAAAAGGCTCATCAATTTACCTGCACCACCTTACACCAGTACAGAAAAGTGAAGCGTAGTGTACTTCCGTTTGTGTTTTGAGATAAGCTGCAGTCGTAAATCGATTACGTTGGTGTGCACCGAATGCAGCTGGTGAAGGAGTGGCAAGTTTATTAAATGCAGCAACTGTAGAAAAACGCAAAAATATTTTGCAGTTCAAATCGCAATGTTTATGACGACTGATTTCTTGTAGACATTTACTTGTAAATTCGTTGCCTTGGGCAAAATAAAAATAAAATGAAACACTTGGTTCCTTTGAAACGAAGCACGGGAGGAGTCAATTCCCAGCCATCATTCGTTCATACACTGGCGCAGTGAAGCATTTCCACTACTCCTCACAGGCTGAAATTCTAGTCACTCATAGGTTAGGCATTGCACGTTGTAACTTATTATTCAGCACTCTTGTGGGGTTATGCTGCAACTTAATTTGCTGCGGAGAAATAAGGTGCTCAGAAGTCGCCATGCCCTGCCTTTTTTTAAACTGCCAGTTATCATAGGGTTGTGCAGATCTCTTTAAAAAGAAAAGATGGTTTCCGGAATGGCAGATGTATTCACACCGCTATTCTTTTCTTCGGTACACAAATAAATTGCGCACGTAACCAAGGACAACTAAAAGTTACCCCGCCAATTAAACAGACCGCAATTATTTTGACATGTTGAATATTCACTGAAAACTAAAAAAACACAATGCGTGGCGACTTCTTAGCAAGTGAGTAACTAATTATCGCTCCAAAGGCAAAACAATTTCGCCATTAGCAGATATAAACACAGAAGTATAATCACGAAACGAGAAGCTTAAACGTGATAAGCCACGTCCTTGCAATCCTTATGATATCGGTGACTTCCGTAGTGAAATGTGTACGTACATTGTGTCCCCAAAATATTTTTACTCCTGAAGTTTAAAACGCTAACTCTTTTTTTTTTTATTTGCCTTGATTTTTTTTTTTTTTTAAAGAAGGCAAAAGAAAAAGAAAAGAGATGATTATACGGGCGAAAGCTGGCGTGACATGGTACGCCGGTGATGTTCCTCTTAACTCACGTCTCAGCAAATTGAGAGTTCGCGCCGTGTCCATCTCATGTCTATCTTGTCTAACTACAAAAAATAACTATAAAAATAAAAACGAAACAGGGGAAACTCAGACGTTTGGTACAAGTAAGCCACTCGGGAGCTGAGTTCAACGCCTGCCAAAAAGATAGAATGAAGCAACCTCAAAGTTGGAACCTTCTTCCCTGTCTGTTCCGAACCTTATGGAGTTGCCAAAGCAAAAACAAATGGGCGTCCTGAATCTCGCAGGTAAGGAGAAATGAGACTCGGCAAAAGGAAAAACACTGTTCTCGTCCGGTTCGCGTCAGAAATAGATGAATGGTGGTCGCCCCTCTACGCCTCTTTCCTGTTCCGGTGAGGTTAGTAAGGTTATTATTTCTTCATTATATATTTTTTTCAATCGCCGGCGGTTTTTATTTTTTTGTATTTAGGTGGCGGGTCTTCTCTTTACACATTGGATGATGATCCCAGTTATCTGGGGCTCCATGGGTGCTTTTATTTGCTTAGATACCCTCGAGGGGAGTGCTAACTCTAGCAGTCTCTGTGGCCAATCACGCTTTCACAGCCAGCCAGATTGGGTCGTATTTGCTTCTTATTGAAATCCTAGTAATCCTAGGAGGTTGCCGCGGTCTTGCTTTATGGAAACTCATGTGAGACGGCAAAAACAAAATGTAATACGGGATATGTTTAATTTCAACTGCAGTGCGTGTAATTTCTTCAATTATTGGCTCGCCATACCTAGTCCAGCATACTTTGTCATACTTAGTTCAGCAGACTCAGTCCGTAAGTGACCGTTGACGCACGCAGCTCCCGAAAGATCTGCTCTGTCATGACATGACGGAGCGGATCACAACGTATCGAGAGATAGCGAAGATAATGTATCACTTCACTACCTCAGACAGCAGTCAATATGTAGCGTAAAGGGCGCGATAAACCTCCTTCCTCGCGATTATTTCATTTACCACAGGGGTTCCTCGCAATGCAAGAGCACTAAAAATTTGAGGCTACACACGCACCCACAAAAGAAGCAGAACCCGTGGAAATGTTCTCATTAAAACGTCCTCGGGATAAACTCCACTTCTAAATAGATATATATTTAGAAGTGGAGTTATATATATATATATATATATAACTCCACTTCTAAATATATAACCAAATACATTTCTTGTTTTTTTTAATATTGATATACTGGAGCGGAACGTTTTGATTTTCTTTTTTATTACGTGTGAATAAACAAAAAAACAAAAAAAACAAAATAATATGAAAATTTGTAAAATCTAATCCTGACTGACAAGTTGACTTGCCGATGTTGAAAGTTTAAGCTCTCTGATGAATTACCTGGCTTCCAAAACTCCGGACATAAAGTTTTTTCTTATAATTAATCGGCCGACAGAAGCTTGTGTCTGCTATAGTCATGTTGTTCTAAGCCAGAGGGCCCGATCGCGTCCTTAAGACGCGACCATGTGATGCTTGTATTGAGCATAAAGCGGCGCTGCAGTGTTTGATCGTGCACAAGTCAGGGTCGTTTACAAGCGCGTGTCGGCATCTGTCTACGCGCGGTAACAGAGAGTATGAAAGAACCACAAAAATGTTTTTAATAAACACCAGAAATGTGCAGCTCGCGCTTGCAGTGTGTTATCAAATCAGTTGGAATCTTTTTGTTTGTTTATTGCGGTATTTAATATTTTTTAGACAATATATATCACCCCATGATATTGTCACGAATGACGCGGTGACGAAACAAAGAATTACTGAGGAAACTGAAAGGTTTAATGGAGCGAACTTGTACCCAAAACAAAAAAGGAAACAAAAGATAACAACACAGCGTCGCGGGCGTCGAAGTCGGCGTAACAGCAGGATCGAACGCAGGCGCGACACTGACTGCGGCTCGCCACGCGGAGACCCTTGTGTACTACACGCGTTGGCTTCTGGAACAATCAGCGTAGAAGGTTCATTTTCTAGCAGATTCAGACCTCGAGCATGACACAGGGCTCTCGAATTTACCAGAACATTAAACAAAAATTATAAATAAAGGACGCGTAACTTCTAGAAATCGTGCCCTGGGCATCCGCGCGAAAGTCAAGCGCGGTAACCACTCGGGCAAGATAGCGCTCGCTGACCGAAGCGCGTAGTATCACTCCCCCTCATTTAAAAAGAGAATCGTCTCAATGCCCCGTGAAAGGGGAAAAAAACAGAGCAAGGCAAATAAAATAATAGGAAAATACATAGGGTGGCAAAAACCAGTCCTATCAAGCGTTGCACGGGATCTCGGTTCACAGTCTTATCGTGCGTAGTACGGCTTGAGGTTACCCAATCCTCTTGTCCCCTGCCTCGCCTGCAGTGTTTGATGCTGGGTTGGAAGTACCCCCTAGTCTCCTGCAGCAGAAGGGCCGCCGGCCACCCGGAGAGACGGAACAGCTCGTTGAGTTACGTCGCATTCTGTCGAAGCGCGCGGCAGTTCCACTGCAGGACATTGAAGGTGCGCTCAAGCGAGGAGAGCGCCGATTTGGTGGTCAGAGGGTGGCTCAGGCTGTTTCTGGGCATATTCATTTTAGTTGAAAAGAGTAGTGAATGGCTGTGAAGTCATCTGAAGGAGTTGCTGTGTCTGCTGTTGACGCAAATGAATGTGTTGCTGCAGCAACTGTTCTTGACGCTGGTGTTGTTGTAGCAGCTGCACTTGAAACGATTCTTGCAATGACTTCGACCATGTCGGCGCTATATCGGGTTGTGCCGCGTCTGCGGGCTGCGGGATGCACCGGGATGTTGACTTGCATTTGTGGCGCTTGCTCTGTGCGAAAAGATTGTGCTCGCGTTGAGTGTTTTCTTCGATTCGAGCATGGAGTACACCTAGATGACTCTTGCGTGTTTGTTTTTTATAGATTTACTTCCTCTTTGTGTCTTTGATTGCTTGCTGGAGTTCGGGGAGCTGTTGCTGAAGGTGTCTCATGTCCATTTCATACATGTACCTCTTCTTTTTGTTCGTTTTTCCTCTATGGGTGGGTTCACCCCTCGTGCTCGTTCGCCGCGATGCCTCGCGCGGCCATGGCTGCATACGGTGTGTCGGGTTCGTCGACGCTCACGCAGCTGGTTGAGTGTTTGTCTTGGGCGTTGTGGATAGGCCTAAGGTCTTTTTCGTGTGGGTGTTGCAGCGGAGTATTCCCGGAAGCGTGTCCTAAAGGCAGGCGGCGCTTCAAGTGGCTGTGGGATCGTCGCTCGTGCGTAGCGATCTTGCGATCCTTATTCTTCTGTGCACATGTAGCGCGTGTGCGGCAAGTGGGATTTGTTGCCACGTGGCCATCTTGCTAACAGTGAACAAAATGATTGCGTTTGCGTTCTTTGTTGGGCAATACGCGGGTGTTGGTTCACGTTGGCCGCAAGTGCTGCATCCAAGACGTACCGCCGGGCATATGCTCGCTTCCTGACCCATGGTGTTGCAGCGGGGACGCACTAAAGAGTGTTGTTCGTAACGGTAATTCCTTCGTGGAAACTCCCACTATGTTACTTCTTTGGCTGGGTGATGTGACGCGAAACAAATTAGCACTGTGCCGCCGGAGCCTGGTGTGCCATCAGTATTTCCACGCCGTATGCGTAGAGAGCCGTGTGAGGTTTCTCTTTCGCTTTATTCGGCTTGCAGCCATAAATGACGCCCCTGGACATGATTTCGTTGGGTAGTTGCTGTTCCTGTACCGTGAGAGGTTGTCGCGAAAGAAGCGAGAGCATTGGTATTTTCCGGATGTAGCCAGTTTGCGTTGGATCGCAAGTCGTAACCGTAATAGAATTGGATAGGTTGGTCATCCTTAATAGTTGGTGTCGTTAAAAGCGTAGCGACGGTAGCGCGTGAGCTGATCGTTCGTGGCAAGTCCTCGGGGTCGATGGTGGTTACATCGCAGTGTACCGTTGGTTGGATGCGCAGCACGTACGTGAGGAGTTCTGTCCGTTGGCGCCTCTTAGTGGCGATCCTGACAGGACAATACTCGACAGGACAGGAGAAGTGCCAAATGAATAGTTGTTGTGTTCATTTTGAGCCGCCTTTCAATTCAGGGTTCTACTTACCGCTAACGGTTCCACTTCATCGCAATTTTTGTTTTTCAAATAATTTTGTGCGGATAGGATTATCAGGTAAGCATCTGTATGTAAACTATTTTATCCCGAATTATGCGACCTACATAAATAACGGAAAATAAAATCAACGTATTGTTTAAAAGCAAAACTACCATAAATTAGAAAAGCATATATGCTTTTAACGTCGTCTTGTTGCTCTTCGCATTAGCTATTTTGCAACCTATTTTGTTTTTCTGGATTAAAAACACAACGTTCTACTGAACTTTGTACATTTCTTTTTCGCCCGCACTCATCCTGGTAGTGAAAAGGCTCTTGCTAAAACGGTTAGGCTTCCGGAAAATAGGATTATCTTAACTACATCAGCGAAGGAATGGATTTTTTAAAAGCTGCAGCCGCCGGTGCACACAAAAGAACAATGTACAAAATCAAAGCAAAGGGATTTGGAAGAATGTCTAAATGCAATATCTGAACATTTGTATGCTTGTTCTTGTCGCTTACTTTCAGATTGTTTTCTCATTGCCAAGAAAAAAATAAAAAAACACAAAAAAATGCATTTCTAAGCTTTTTATTTTCCTGCCACTTCATGAAGGTAACTTGTTTGCTGGATAAAGTCCCATCCTACGACCTCCATGTTTTGCTATGCCGATGTTTACATATGCTCGGCTATAATTACAACACACTTAACTGGCATTTTAAGATTCACACTCTGCTTAACTTGCCAAAATATAGTTTAAAACGAGTGACTCCTTACTCCAATTGGTTTCTGTATCCCATAATTTAAGGCTTCGCAGACGAAGCAATATATTTTCTCACCAAGCAAGAACGACCCAGGGCATTTATATAACTATAATTATTGATGTGCTTACATTCTGGAAATAAATAATGAAATTCATTAAAAATAAATATTAAAACATTTTAGTGTCTTTTTTCACATTTGGATTTTCGAATGAACATAAAACCTGCAAAAAAGTTCTTTTTTTTGGTGATTGTCATATGAATAGATGTATTCAACCTTCAGAAAATCTTGAGATATAGAAAGTCTGTTTAGACAGTCCTTCAACAAAATTGTCCTCACCTTTAAAGGTATGACGGAAAGTTTCGAGTGCATGTTTGTCTTGTGTTTGCACTGTGTACGTTCTTGACCCTACAAAAAAACACAAAAGGTGGTTTAAGGCACTCTCATATTGCATAAAAATGTACCATCAAAAATGCACGCAAATCGCGGCTATTAAAAAGGACACAAACTTACCGTGGAAACACTAGTGGAACGCAGTTTTCAGTTTGCAAGTTAATCTCTGCTGCCCTTGGTCTGTTTAGATTTTGTAAGCATTTTTGTTTTTAATATTCAACTAAAGTAGAAACCCGCGTCGTGCATTCTTTGGCTTGGTGCCTTTTTCGTTTGTTCAGCGCATAAAGTTGAAACTCTGAATTGCACACACAATGTGTCTTGGTGTGTTTGTGCCTTTGTCTGTCTCTCTTTTTGTTTGCCCAACAACTCTTGTGTTTGTTTCAGGGGAAATAAAAAAATGCAATAATTATTCACTTGTACGTCAAGATTTCTCTCCTTACCTTACCCAGTGACGCATTTTATGAAGTGCTGCACATTTGGCATCGACCTGAAAAAGAAAAGGGACGCCCAAATTTTTTTTTTTAATTACAGACGGACCTTTTTTTATTGTGATTCAAGAATTTGTGTGCCAACACTACATAGGTAAAACCTAAAAAAATGTCTTGAACGATCATAGCACTAGAAAGCAAGCCTGGGAATACACAAGTCATCAGACGCAGACAGAGGCAAGCGACTGTATTTTATATTGTCCGGTAGCTGAGTGCCACTCGACGCATACTCCAAGATTGTTGACGCAACATGTTCTCCTATTTTGCAGGAGACCGTTAAAAAATACTACACGCAAGAGGTAAGTCGAACTTATAACGCACATATATTTGCCAATCTGTGTCAGTATTATAGGATGTGAGCGTATGAGCGCCTAGGATTTTAATGAATCGATGCGTATATTTCCCGAATAATTTGGTAGAAATAGGGTCACGAAAACCTCAGAACGTGCTCTTGACGTTGTTGTGATGAGCAGAAAGGAAACTTACTAATGCATTTTGGGGAAATGATCTGCCTCTAACTTCCACCCCAGCAAAAAGTTGTTAATGCTCTAATATACCACGAAGCCGCAGCGCCCGGTATATGGTCCATCAAGCCACACAATCACCGACGCGATGTACGATGACCGCCCATGAGTAGCAGTTCGGTGCCTCTGCCAACACGTACGACCAGATCTCGTCTGTTACTTGCAAATAGAAATCTAAGAGACAAAAAACAGATCACCAAACGTACTTAGCAGCTAATTCGACGGAATGCTGTTATAGCCTGCATGATGATAGGGAGATAAGAACAACCTATTTAGCGGAACTAATAGCTCCTCGTGCGTATATGTTTTTTGCTCACAAATATGGGTAAGGCGAGCCTTCACGATTTGCTTCCGCTAGCCCGTCGGAGCTCGCGCTTTTGCGTGTATATCTCCACATAAGTGTGTTCCTGGTTTAACATATTTGCATGTGGGCAGCTCTGCTTGAGGAAGGAGTAAACTCGGTAGAGATGGGGTCGTTCACCGACGTGTGCGAGGAAGCCGAGCTAAGCGCTGGAATAATGATAATCATTATCGGGTTCGGCGCACCGTCGTTATGGCGTCTTCATCTGGGGGCGTCTCGGGTCTTATCAGTAATTATGAACGCAAGCAACCCTCTTTAGGTTCCTATGTCTTGCCTTTCCCTCGCTATATTGCACCCCTGGATTAAAACAGATATAATTTTTTATAGGTTATTAGTTGCGTTATCGACTGCGGTTTCGCCACCGACTGCGGTTTCGCCACCGCAGTCGGTGGCGAAACCGCTGTGAGCAAGTTCACTCACCCAGTCACTTGTATTTTTTCGCCAGAATCTGCATGGTGACGTTGCTGCGCTCCCGGGGACTACATGTTTCTACCGTGACGATGTTCAACGGCGTCAGCATATAGACGTGCTGTTGATTCCCGCCACGCCCCCCGGCCATCGCACCGCAAGTGACATCAGCTTCATGCTTGTCGCGCCACTCATCAGAAGAGGATAAAAGGCGGCTTCGTCGGAGCCATCGTCGCAGTCGGTGGCGAAACCGCTGTGAGCAAGTTCACTCACCCAGTCACTTGTATTTTTTCGCCAGAATCTGCATGGTGACGTTGCTGCGCTCCCGGGGACTACATGTTTCTACCGTGACGATGTTCAACGGCGTCAGCATATAGACGTGCTGTTGATTCCCGCCACGCCCCCCGGCCATCGCACCGCAAGTGACATCAGCTTCATGCTTGTCGCGCCACTCATCAGAAGAGGATAAAAGGCGGCTTCGTCGGAGCCATCGTCGCAGTCGGTGGCGAAACCGCTGTGAGCAAGTTCACTCACCCAGTCACTTGTATTTTTTCGCCAGGTGAGATTTCGTTTCAAAATCGGTTTCAATCTATTTTTTCTCCCTGCCACCGACTGAAGTGTTGTGCGTATACCATGTCTGCAGTGAAAGACTGTATAGCATGTCTCACAGAGATTGCTGGCGACAAGAAATGTTTGACATGCTCAGTATGCCAGAATGGGTATCACTTGGGCCTGTCTTGTGCGGGAGTTACGGAAACTTCCTTTACAGGCATGGGACAGACAAAGCGAGAGAAATGGCGTTGTAAGACCTGCCGTACGCAGGATAACAGAGGCGGATCTCAAAGTGCAGCGACTTCTTCGCAGAACACGCCGTTGGGTAGTCAAACAGTGGTCTCAACTCAGCTTCAGTCTTTTGGGGAAAAACTTGATGTTCTGTTGGCAATGAAGGCAAGCGTAGACACCCTCCTGTCATTGCCTGCTAAGGTCGACGAACTATTAACTTTGAAACCTACAGTAGAGAGACTAGAAGCTCACATGTTGGAAATGGAAACTAAAGTGGATGGGCTGTCAGTAAAGTACAACGCTGTGCTAGAGGGAACGACAAAAAATGAAAGCAAGATTAAGGAACTGGAAGGCGAACACGACGAACTGCGGGAAACCGTGAATCGCCAAGCAGAGACTATTCAGCATTTGCGAGACGAAATCAATAACGCAGAACAGTACACTCGTCTCTCAAACTTGGAAATTCACGGGTTGCCGACATTACCAGACGAAAATCTCAAACAACGAATAGCCGACTTGGCAACTAAACTGGGGCTGCCAAACTTCGATGTCAAAGATATTCTCGCAGCGCATCGTCTCCCCGCTAAGCCAGGGTTGGTTCCAATAGTACTAATTAAATTCAGCACGAAGGAGGTAAAAGACTGCTGGCTAGGTGCGCGTGGCAAGCTGCGTGATCTTGTTCAGGCTGCGACTGTTCCGAAGCTTTTTTTTAACGACAACCTGACAAAGCAAAACCGCGAATTGTTCCGGATGGTCAGGGAGAGGGCAAAGGAAAAACAATACAAATTCACGTGGGTTAAGAACGGAAAGATCTTCGCAAGGAAAAACGACGGGTCGTCGCTGTTGCGGATTAACCAACTTTCAGACTTGGACACAATTATCTAGGTGCTTCCATGGATTGTTTTCAGTTCCTAAATTGCTCATTACTTAAAACTAATTTTGAAGAGTCTTCGGATGTTTCGTTTAGCGTGTTCCATGTTAATATAAGAAGTATTAGAAAATATTGGGATCAGTTTATGGTTGTAGTTCGTGACCTGGGCAAGATTATGGACGTTTTTATTCTTACTGAAGTTAATATAAATGAAGAAATGACAACTCTTTTTTCTATTCCTGGTTATGATCGTTTTGCATTTACAAGAACATCTGGTAGGGGGGGAGGGATATGTGTGTTTGTCAAAAACATTTGGTACGCAAGTCAGATTACAATAACAATGACGCAAGCTGAGTGCATAGGTCTCCAGATAAGCTGCCAAGATTTTTCTGTAGTCCTCATTTCAATCTACCGCCCCCCGTCAAGTAACGCGAACCTGTTTCTTGAGGAAGTCGATAAGGCTCTATCGGAACTAAGCCCGATAAGTCAGCTGTGTTTGGTAGGCGACTTTAATATAAATACTATGGATTCCTCACGCCACATTGTGTGCAATTATCTTAACTTAATGGCTACTTACGGCATCGAAAGCGTAATACAGGCACCAACTAGAGAAGAATTATTGGGAGACAAATTGGTTTCAACGTGCATTGATCATGTTAATATAAGAACTTTTGACAGTACTGTGAAAGCCGCAGTGGTATCCGAAAAATTAGCAGATCATTACTTTATAGCTTGCCAGATAAGCTCTAAAAACAAGGTGAAGGACTCGGATAAATCGTTGAAAGAAATCACAATAACGGATCAAGTACAGTTGGACAAATTAGTAGATAATTATGACTGGAATGGTTTGTTAAGTACGGTAGAGGCACCAAAGCTCTATGACAGGGTAGTTGATTTGTTCTCTGAATTTTCATCCCTATGTACAAAAAAGGTGATAATAAAAAAACGTCAGCCTGACCAAGAGTGGCTTACGTCAGAAGTCTTGTCTGCCATAAATTATAAAGACTTCCTCTGGAAACGGTGTAAACATTCGCCAAGAAATTTATCGTTGAAAGACGAGTTCAAAATCGCAAGAAATAGAGCATGCGCCCTACTTCGTTCCTCTAAGCGTAGACATTTCAAAAAAGAATTTGAAAGCAATCGTTTTGATACCGCGAAAACGTGGGAGTTGGCTAATCGTATTCGAGGGAAAACGAAACGTCTTTCGATTGACGATATGATAGATAAGTCATTTGCGCCGGTTACCCAAAAAACGATTGATGACTTCAACACTTTCTTTGCTCGTATCTCCGGGGCAGACGACGATAGTGACGATGCTACTCTTACACTGCATGCACATACTGAGGCTTCCGCTTTTCTTCCTTTGATATCTGAATATGAGCTGCGTGACTATTTATTTTCATTCAAGGAAAGAAAATCACCGGGCTACGATGAAATACGGGTACGCGATTTACGAAGAAATTTTGAAAAACTGAAACATGTACTTCTAGAAGCGCTGAATAATGTGATTGAGACAGGAAGCTGGCCAGCAGGAATGAAAACTGCCATTGTGAAACCACTGTATAAGGGAGGGTTAACGAGAGACTTTAAAAACTATCGGCCAATATCTATACTGTCGTGTATAGCACAATTATTAGAAAAACACCTGTTAAAGGTAATGAGCGGGTTTTCAGAACGGTTTGCTTTGCTATCCGATCACCAGTACGGTTTCGTTTCTGAAAGGGGAACTCAATCTTTGTTAGAAAAATTTTCCGATAGCTTGCATGCAGGTTTCGATAATAATATGTACACATGTGCAGTGTTTCTGGATGTATCGAAAGCATTCGATAGCATAAATCACGAAATACTATGTTCTAAGTTATACAAACTCGGTTTTAGGGGTCCATTCTTTTCAATTTTAAAGGGATATCTTTCAGGACGATCCCAAGTTGTAGCTTTTAAAAATCGCAAAAGTAATAAAACCTTTCTGACTGCCGGGGTGCCGCAAGGGTCCGTTTTATCGCCTTTGTTGTTTAACCTTTATGTAAATGATCTTCCTAATGTTATATCGGAGTGTAAAATATATCAATATGCAGACGACACAGTTTTGATGTCATGTGACGCAGATTACCACGTTGCCGTTCGGAAACTTCAGAAAGATCTTATTTCTACAATGGATTGGTTTTTTTCTAACTTAATCAAAGTGAATGCGTCAAAAACAAAACTTGTTTGTTTTAGGCACCCGCTCAAGCAGGTAGAACTATCGGATACTGTAGCGCTGCATACTTCCACCTGTAGTTCTTGTAGTTGCGAACCTCTGCAGTATGTGAAAATGGTGAAATACCTGGGAATTTATTTCGACAGTGACTTGTCGTGGTGTACTCATATGACATACTTATGTAAGCGACTAAGGAGCGTGTCCTGTTGTCTTTACAATGTCAAAATGTTCTTGCCCTTTTCTGTTAGAAAGATGATAACACAAGCTTTGGCATACAGTTATTTACGTTACGGTATAACAATTTTTTCTGGTTGCTCCCTTTTTTGGCGCGCCAGGGCAAATTCTTTATTAAAAGGTATTTTGAAAAGTGTTGCGTTTGATAAGCCAGATATCTTACTTGATACATGTATATTTCGGGAACTTCAACTACCGTCTTTTGAGGGGCTTTTTAAAGAAACGGTCGTTCTCCGGCACTTCTGGAATTCTATGTTTAAAACTCCATATCTGCAGCCGCGACCTATGAGACCTTCACTTCGTTTTGATGTACCGCGAATCAGAACAAAATATGGCGAGCGTACTCGAATGTATTATGTACCACATGTTTTCAACAACCTGCCAGAATCATTGCTTTCTATAAAATCTAAAAATAAACTTAAAAAAGCACTCCGAAACCTAGATCAGTGATTTGACATTTTCTGAACTCCTGTATTACGTGCCAAGTAACAGTATGTCCTCTATATATATATGTGTGTATATATGTGTGTATTCCTTGTCAGTATTTTTCTGAATTGTGTTTTTGAGGGTAAATAGACCCTTTCATTTTGAATTACACTGTGATTTCGCCACCTGCCGAGCTAGGTACACAAGCCCTTGAGGCTTATACCGGCTCGTTATCTGTATTTTTGTATTGTTGAAATGAAAAATAAAGCTATGTTCTATGTTCTATTACTCCATTCCAATGAAACGTCATTTACGTCTTGAAACTAACACACACAAAAATAACCTTCTTATGTGGTTAATATTCATGATATTTTTCTGCGTTAAAGCACTTGCTGTGCCCGTCTACTAGGAGCTTTGCTTCGTCTATCATTCCCCACCGAGTCTTGTTTGGAGTGAATGTAGATTGGATTATTATTAGAAACCAGACAGAAGGCGAATTGTAACCAGTACTATGGTACGGTTACCGAGCTCATTCTCTGCTTGGGCTAGGCCTTTTTTCATTATTCCTTTTAATCTTTACTGAACAATTCATTTTTTTACATCAAGACTGCAATGTTCGGCGTTGTTTCTAACCTTCAACACTTCAAGTTTTAATGGAAGTTATATAAGATCCTTGCATTCGGGAAAGAAGAAAAGTAAATAAAACTTTGAATAAAGGTTAACAAAATTTAAGCTTTTTTGTTAAATATTTTTATGCGTTGTCAATTTCACAATATATTCAGGTACCGCATTTCACGGCCTGCGGGTCGCATCGTTTTTTTTGCCGTACCCCCCCCCCCCCCCCCCAAAAAAAAAAAAAAAAAAACAAAAAACAATCAACATCGTTGGGTATTGTTTAAATCACACTTCAATATTTGTGTGGTCGGTGCGCAAGTCTGCGCTGAAAATATTAATTTTTATCGCAATATATGCACAACTGGGATCCAATTTGAACATAATCGCCAACCAATAGAACCAGAAACGTAACCCCCAGGTCATAATTGCAGAACTCAGGTCCATACTTGAAGAAAAAACGTACCTCCGGAGCACAATAGCATAAAACGCAACGACGGAAATTTTGCCAAAACAAAACCGCGACGTATACATAGGAAATACCCTAATTTATTTTCCTGACGAAGATCGACTAAAGGTTTCAGTACAATCTCTACCTGTACATTGTTTGCGTTCTAATATTTACAAAGTAATTATTTAACGATCCATGTTTCAATGAGCACAGCTCTCACAAGGTCACATATTAGATAATGCTGGAGCTTTATCTTACATCAATATATATGATATCAGATCATAACTTAATACATTTATATGTTTTGCTTTTTATTATTTTAAAATTGCAAAGTTCGCATTTTTCGCTTTGTTTAGTGCAAGTATTCAAGACATAAATCATCCGGCCGGGAGTTTATGTAAATTAATACCGTCAATGAGTCCGTACAGAGTACAGCACCAAAAGAAGACAGTTTCCACTTGAGAATAGATGCGATCGACCTTTCAAATTTGCTGATGTCTGTCACCTTCAAACCAAGAGAAAATAGCAAAACGCAAGTTTACGCAGAGTGCTGAGCACATATCTACCACTGTTCGAATGATGATGCGAGCGTTAGCTTTCGCTCAAGCTGCATATATCACGTATTTCGTTTTCTAATCCGAAATACAAAATAAAATAAAATCGGGGCTTTTGTTTTACTGGTAAGCAGTCTCTACAAGTTTTACCCACATCTATTTGATCCGGTGGAATAATGCCGCTGTTTTGAAGCCCATATATTTTTGTCTTCTCAAACAAAGTTGTGTATCGTTGTTTTAGTCCCGCTGCTCATCAATTATTTCACACTGTAAACATTCCAGTGCGCCTTTCTTCTTGGAAGAGCACGTTGCTTAGTCAGCTAATTTGATCTACCTTGGTTGAAGTTTCATTGGCAAAACCTGGTCGGGTGTGGAAGGTTTATTTCTGGAATAATCTCGAGGAGAATGCCCCCGATGAACACTTACCTGAGTAATACATCATTCTGTGGCAAGTTTTGTGACAAGAACCTTAAAGAAGGATTGAATGGCGCCTAAATTAGTAACAGATTCCTTTTTTAATATTTAACCCGTGGTTTGACTTCTGCTTATGCTTTAGCAGCGCTTGGTATGGAACGTAATATGAAGGCCATCGTATTACGCTCGCCATGGAAGTACTTGGGCAGAAAGAAAATAAATACTAGCGAAATCAGTTCTCTTTTTATAGACACAGGTTCAACCCTCCTTGGCCTCGGTATGCTTGGATAGCAACTCGTTTTGTAGCTTCGTTCGGTTCCGAGAAAGGCCAGCAAACGTCAGAACACAGAAAGCACACGAGACAATATAGCCTCACCCCTCTTACACAACCCTAATCATTTCTCAGAATCAAAGCTAAAATACTTGAGGCACTGAAGGACATTATGAAACAAGTTAATAATTTACTTGAACGATTAATAAAGTAATACAATTTGCCAATACTAATACGCGAACTATTACACGGGATTAAAAACGCCAGAAACACAACCGCCCGAGTAACTTTTTTAAGGGTCAGTTTTGTATTTTTTTTCTAAAGAGCCTGTTCATCTGCGTCTGGCGTGTGTTCTCAGCCGAGCGTATTGTATTACTAGAAAAATTGCAGTTTCGCTAGCAACAAATATCAAATCAAAATTGTAATCTCTTTCAGAGAAAGAAGTATAGAATGGAAAACCGATATAGCGAATTCTTGCACATTCAACTGTCATTTATTTTGATGTTCATTATTTGATTTCTATATCATTCCGGGTGTGTCTGTTGGATATGTCATTTTATAAAGTGGTGTCTGGAAACCGTAACGTTTAACACAAACTAAAAACAAACAATAAATAAAAATGTTAGAACGCCCTTCGGGACATCCTGGAGCGCCGGGGTCAGTGCAAGTCGACACCCAGAGAGAAACTGTCACGCTGCAGCGCCGCAACCCTCTAAACGAATTAGTTGGGTCCGTTACGAAAGTCGCCAAATCGATGTTCCAATGTCAGTGCCCACCATTTCGGAACCCCGCCGCCAAGGACAAAACAGGTTGTCGACAGCGTGCCGGCGTCCTGAAAAAAAAAAAGGACTTTCAACGGGCAATCTACCTTTGACGGCAACAATTTGCCTGTCTCGTTATTTACGGACACCACAGCACTCTATTTGTTTTTGTGTATTCGTCGAATATTCTCAAAATATACAGTGTGTCCTAAAACCCGCCTTCTATATGTATATATATATATATATATATATATATATATACAGGGTCTTTCAGAGAACTCAAGCCAAATCGCTCCTGCGAGAACTACTCATCGCAACGAAACAACATTTGTGTCGTTTTGGTCCTGGGCCAGGGGCGCATTTAGAAAAATTATTAAAGTCCGATATAATTAGGTTGTTAATTATTTTTGCGTAATTAAATTTTTTAATATTGTGTTTAAGGGCACTGGTTTCAATTAGAAAAATGCTCAGCATCGTCGAAAAACACTAAAGCAACAAATTTCAGAACGATAGAAGGCACGCGAAGCATTTTACGGCTTTCTGAAGAACCGCACGAATTCGGCGGGTTTTTAAGTTTCGGTTTCTTATCGGAGCGCATCTCGGCCCCGGCGGCACCGCGCCCCGTGGAGAGATAGTGCAACCAGCCTCTGCTGCGTGGCGCGATGACAGCACAGCAGAGGCTGGTTGCACTATCTCTCCACGGGGCGCGGTGCCGCCGGGGCCGAGATGCGCTCCGATAAGAAACCGAAACTTAAAAACCCGCCGAATTTGTGCGGTTTTTCAGAAAGCCGTAAAATACTTCGCGTGCCCTCTATCGTTCTGCAATTTGTTGCTTTAGTGTTTTTCGACGATGCTGAGCATTTTTCTAATTGAAACCATGCCCTTAAACACAATATTAAAAAAGTTAATTACGCAAAAATAATTAACAACTTAATTATCCCGGACTTTAATAATTTTCCTAAATGGGGCCCTGGCCCAGGACCAAAACGACACAAATCTTTTTTCGTTGCGATGAGTAGTTTTCGCAGGAGCGATTTGGCCTGAGTTCTCTGAAACACCCTGTATATATATATATATAATATATATATATAATATATATATATATATATATGCCATCTCCTGAAGAAGCCGAGCCTCTCGGCGAAACTGTCGTAATGCATACAATAAACTCCTAGCATAGCAACTCCGCAAGTACGGATCTCTGACTTATTACATTTTCCCGGCCGATTGTTCTCTAACTACTCCGCCTCACCTATATATATATATATATATATATATATATATATATATATATATATATACATATATATTACAGAAATATGCTGACTGAAGGAGTATTTTTTACTGGTTGTAGTACTAAGTGAACTTTATAATAGTTTACGCCTTCTCTACATGTTATTGTATATTCACGCTGAAAATTTGAAGGCGGAAAAAAAAGGCTTTTAGACATTTAACTGCGCAACACAGCTGGGTAATAGAGCCCTGTATGCAATGGTGGAAACAAATTTTGTTTGCGAGTCTCTCTCTTTCCGCCTAGTGGTTTTCACTTGTTTCTAACAATAGTAGATTGTGTCATTTATTCAACAATGTCTCTAAGTATTTTTTAGATGAACGAGGGAGGGACGCATTGCAACTGAACATCATTTCAACATAAGATTTGACTCGAACTCACACCGAGTAATAATACACAATGCACGTTTAAAACAACAAGTTCTAAATACTTCTACGGATACCTGATTGACCACAGGCGGTGAAGACCTATTACTAAATTTTAGTGGTAACTGATTTATATATCTTAACATGTTTAAAAAAAAAATTTACTATTCGTTAAATTTCGGCGTACGCACCAAATATAAAATAAATCCTGCATATCTAAAACTTTCTGAAAAAAAAATGAACATCATTTAATGTCATTTAGAACAAGGTGAGTCAATGAAGGTGAGCTTAGATTTTCAGAAATATATATAATTAGTTAGGTCCCTTTTTACCTGTTTATTTTATTTTGTATATGACTAAAACGTCTTCCTAATAATGCTTGTCTTTGGACTGAGAATTAGTACATCATTGTTTCCTACTCCATTTTCAAACCGGCCGTCAGCAACCACTCGTTCCTCGATATACAAAGACAAATCTCACATGAAGAAATTATTGATTTTTGAGGCTAATTTATGTTTACCGCTTTTCTGAGCCTTGATAGATGCCAGAGTTGCTTTAGTAAACGACGACACTTTATGTAGGGCTTGAGTCGCCAAGTGGTAATTTCCAATATTACTAACACTCGGCAGCTTTTCCGATTACACGCAACGACACATTAAATGTCCAAATTGACAAAGCTTGAACAGGTAACATACACTCTCCCTCCCGAATATCAACCAATCAGCCTACTTTGGAAGACGTGATACCGGCATATCGCCGTAATTAACTCAAGCTAAATTACTTCAGTGATTTTCACGAAAACATGATGGGCTAAAACAAAAACTATCCTTAAAGGGAAGCTGAAGAAGTCCTTCAAAAATCGCAGAGCTCATCCACTTCATCTGATGATGGCGGACCAGCGAAGCTGTTGTCTTTATAACTTTACAGCAACTATACGGCATCTATACGACTTACATATGATTGCAATGAAGACACGTACATGAATTCGTTTTTGAATTGTCTTTATTTAATTCTTAGTGACTAAAATGATCCTTGCCTTATGGTGACTAAAGTAAACCGCCATTGGTTGTATTACAGCGAATGGCAGTTTGCTTTACAGCGAATTGCTATATTGATTGAATAAAGACGCACATATATAAAGGCGATGAGTTATTTCAATTCACGACGTTGTAAGTTCTAAACCCTATTTTTCGGAGCCCACCTCGAGGACATTTTTTTCAGATTGAGCCCAAGTATCTTTTTCAGCATCGCTGAAGCGAAAGAAAAGATGGTTAGATCCGGTGCGTTCTGCCCTCAGCCTCGTAAGAGCGCACTCTTAGCTGAGATAAGTCGATGACCGTAGATGATAACAAGGGATCAGGACCTCCCTATTTAATAACGACAAGGAAGGCTGACTCACGCGGGTCGCTTTCTCTTTTTATTTATACTTGCCACAACCAAAAGGAACGAGGGAGCGCCGTTTAAACAGGAGTTTCTTTGTTAACATCTATGGAAGCATTGTTTTTTTAGATTCTAGCACATAACAGCTTCGCTGTAAAAACAAGTTAGAGGTGAATTCTAGTATAATTGTGTCCTGTGAATTTTAATATTATAAGCACTTGACACGAACGTATTGTCAGACGCGAGAAAAAAACCGAAGAAACCAACCGCCGGGTGTTACGTCATACCCAAATGTTTCAACAGTTTGGCGCGTGCCGCTTGAGAGGGAACGCGTGCTGCGTTTTTGATTGCTCGTGTAAGGCATGCTCGAGGCTTCGAAATATTAAGATATCTATATAAAACCTCCCAATTCTCTCCTCCCACCGAACGCGCCGGGAAGAAAGGGCTTTCCAGTGCTATTTTGAAAGTCCTGTACTTATAGCTACTTGGCGCATCAATGTGAACAATTATTTTAATATTTGTGATCCTAGAGGTCACATAAAGACGATTTTGGTCTTTTCTTTCTCAATTGCAGAACCGCGTCAGTTTCCCTTTAAGTAAAAACCAACAACTTAGGACAAAATATAAATATATATTTAATATATCTACTGGGTGATTCAAGGAGAGGCCAGGCTCTTTAAATCGACTGCAAAATTCGGTTTCTTAACCTATCGCGCTACGACTTTGTGGAGCGTTGCCCAAAGATGGTGCTTTTTTTTTTTGTAAAATTTGCAAAGAGCGAACTTATCTGAGGTAAAAGTAAAGCAAGAAAAAGGCTTAGCTCCTATGGAAACGCAGGGTCGCCACCGGTCTTCAAACAACACGGCGCCGTTTCGCACGGGAGAAAAGAGATGGCGTAACGAACGCCGCCAGAGCATACGGCGCCGAGAGCCGGCGTCTTTAGCAGACGATCGTTCCGACTCAAAAGCGGCGCGCGTTCCGCAGGCGGCGACAGTCGCGGAAACAAAAACAGGCGCGGTAACAACAAGGAACTGCGAAACGGCGCCGTGTTGTTTGAAGACCTTTGGCTTTGCCGCATTTCCATAGCAGCTAAGCCTTTTTTTTTTTCTCTTTTTCCTCAGGTAAGTTCGCTCCTTGCAAATTTTACAAAAAAAAAAAAAAAAAGTGCACCATCTGTGGGCAACGCTGCACAAAATAGTAGCGCGATATGTTAAGAAACCGAATTTCGCGGTCGATTTAAAAAGCCTGGCCTCTCCTTGAATCACATAGTATATTGAAGTTAGTTGCTTCTTCGGAAAATTGTGCGCTCTAAAAGAAGTCTGTAATGAAAATTTATAAAAACAGTTCACGAGTTACACGTACATAAAAAAGGCTCCGACAGGAGCAGATTTAGTTGCACGAACACGAAGTCTTGTTCATATAAATTTCTTTTTCTGGTTGTGGTCCTATAGCTAGGGCGAACATAAATACGAATGGCATTTTCTTTTACGCAATACTACGAGGATAAGTTTGAAGAAATACAAAAAAAAAAAAACTCTTCCGATAATGTAAGTGATATTGTCCGTCAGTCGCAGCTCAAAGTAACCTAGGTTCCCTTAATACCATTCGGGATTTCAAAGGTAGTATTCCCCTATAATAAAAGGCGGCCATAAGCGCAGGCTTAGTGTTAGGCCTAGCGTAATACAAACCTCTTCGCCATTGAGGTAATCAGGGTAACCATCATTGCGCAACTCCCAATGCACCAAATCGGATCGTTGACCGAACTCACGGATTAGGTTGATTATAATGATTTCTTGTTTTATTTTTTGCCGATGAGTGTTGTTGCCACGCTTGGAAAAGGCCACTAACACGCCAATCGCGTCGATATCAGGGGAATACTGTGAAAGCACGGGTGTGAAAACATCTTGGTTGCGAAAGAGATCGTATTAAGCTCGACTACTTTACGTAATGTGGACTTCGACCTCCCATTACAAAGCCCCGAAATCACACTTAGCCACTTTTCACATCCAACAATTCCCCTTTCAATACTAAATACTCTAATTGATTTTTGTACCTGAGGCTTTAGATTTGGGCAATGGGACCTCGCAAGAAGACAATCTCCTCGCATTAAAAAAGAAAAAAAAACATTTTTAACAACAAAAGTAATTTCAGTGAACGACGTAAGCTGTGTCGAACTTTTGAAGTGAGCGATGAAAAAGTAAAATGCACTTTGGAAAAGATAACTTGCTTGGAATACTATGAAGAATGCATATTTGTTTTGTGAATGCAGGGAATATACTTGTGCGTCTTCCCAATAAACGGTGGAGCAAGGGGCACCGGTATGCTTTTTCTCTCTCCTTATTTTTAGTACTCCTCTATACCTCCGTAATTAAAATTATTTACATCCATTAGCCCTATAGAAATAATCACATATTTTCTTTTAGCGCATTCTTTATGATAAACGCACCGATATTTAAATATTTTAATAACATTGTGTTTAAATAATCTTTATTAAAATTAAATTTAAACAAAACATAAACCTGTCCAATGCAAATCAGCAAATATTTACCATTCTTGAAATATGACGTAATCCAGAAAGAATAGAATAAAGGAGAGTTTCCATTCAAAGATATTTCTTTTTTTACCTGAAAATGAAACGCCCTGCAGGTTCCATTCACATATTTATTACATTATTAAACCTAAAACTCAACATCGTTTTTCTTGCCGTGAAAAAAAAAAGAAACATGTTCCGGTTCAACTAATAGAAAACGTGACGGTGAACCGTTCGCCTGTTCCTTCTTAAATAAACGCATCGGGTGAGAGCCGTTCTTCAAAAGCCGCCATGCACACCGTCTAAAGAGCCCGGGAAGTGTATAGCTGTTCGCTCACGGAGTGAAACCGTGGAGCAAATGCAGCGCCCCGATTGGCCTTGTCTTTTTTAGGTACGTTACGCATGCGCGTGACGTGCCTCAAACATTTGCTTGCTGGGCTTACGACCCTATCGAAACCCCTTATTGGAACCGGCGCCATCAGGGGTTTTCGTAGACCGTGTCTGCTCCTCAGCTACACTTTCCGCTGCGAAGACGCCACTACTGCGCATGCGCGCGGCTAGCCTGGATTGCAGAGTTTCGGATCGCGTACGGGACTGCGGAGAGCGCTGCCGAACAGCGGAAACGATCTACGAGAACTCCCTATGATCTTCGCGTTGTGCTTCTACGCGCGGATTGCCGGCCAGATCTACTGTTGTTTACCACCAAATATCGTCAGTCGCCATCGCGTCGCCGTCGTCCACGCAGGTAGTCACGTCGCCGAACGGTACGTCGCCCCGCCGTCGGCGTTGCTCTGTTTAACTGTCACGAGTCGTCTCTTATCTCAAACAACAAACAAAGAGCGCGCAAAAAGTTGCCGTTGCCTCCTGCTTGCGAAACAGCGGGACGTTCAAATCGGCAAATCAGGGGCCTAGATGTGCTTTATGGTTTTACACCGTGAGCACAAGGCAATTCGCGCCCGGCAAACAAGCGTACTGAACTACAAGATGGCCTGGCCTTTTCAAGGGTAGGCGTGCAGCAAAGCGAGAGTTGCAGGGCGACTGGTGTTGCGCACGAAGTATTTCATTCTCTGGCTACAACTGGTGTTGCTGCCACAGGTAATATTTGGGGCCCTTATCGGCCGTGCACAGTAGTTTCTGGTTATCAGCAAAAACAAAACAACATACCAGAAAAAAAAATTTGCAGTCGTTTTTTTTTTTTTATTTACAAACTTCACACGCCCACGTTTTGGTATTTAATCTCGTTTGTTGCTACAGCATGGCATGCTTAGCCCTGTTTTGCGTTCAGATAATTTTATTCCCTAAAGATTTGGCCTCAGGCCAACATCATTGAGACTTAAAGAAACTATTTTTTTTTACTCTTATATTATGTGTGTACTGCCTACATACAACTTCTCAACACTACGGGGTTTTAACCTTACAAGTATTTGCCAACCGTGAATACTGTCCTAAACTATGTATATGTTAGGTGAGATAGAGCTGAAATAAGTTAGACATATAATTAATAGAATCACAGTGTAACACGCTTTTGTGCTTGTCTGAGGAGGAGAATTTCTTACATCGGTTGTCTTGTTTCGTTGGTCGCATCTGTTATATCCAAATATTCTTTGTAGCTTTATAAATCTGAGACTTTATTGTTAATATAAAAAATATTGCAAGTGAAATAGCGCTAAATATAATAATTATAAATGAACTGCATTCTATAAAAAAACAGCTAGTTCGCGACTTAATTGCAAGTCTCGAGCTTACCTTTCTTTTTTTGATGCTTTATAAAATTAGCTTATTATTTGCGGTAAAATGAAACGAAAGGTGCGCTTTGAGGCGGCATGCTAGATGAAATGTGGGACCTCCATGCCTACCTTCATATTGGGGAAGGAAGGTTTGCTCTAGAATAAGCAAACAGAGCTCGTGTTTTAGAATCGACCTTCGGTAATCTCGAAAACCATTGACAAAATTTACTTATTCTAGTGCTAATACACCCTACAGCCATGAAATGTCCTGTAGGTCTCTTAATTTTAAGGAACTGAAACAAAACCTGATTATTACCTTCCAGCCTTCAAATATTTCGACTCAAAAAAAAAAAATGTTATCAACATAACATCTCATATAAGTAGGGGTTCCGATCAACACGCTATAAACACACCTGAATGTTGCTTACGCAAAATATAAAGTGTACGATTAGTATTTACCAAAAATGGAAAGCAAAGCCCCGCTTCTTGCAACCGATGGTACCAGGCTCCCATTAAACGAGTTAGTACATTAAGGCTGTTCAATATTTCTACCTTTTTTTTTATTTCGATTCATATTAAAACGAAAGATCCTCCTTTATGGAGTGCTTGACGAGTGTGCGCGCGCTTTTCAATGTCTTTATTTATTTTAGAAGACGGGTAAAACGGCTCTGCTCCGCCGCGTCTAAACCCACATACAAGCACCATGTCCCTGGATGATGTACGCCGCCTGTTAACACTACCGGTTTCGCCCATACGCAACATCCCGGGGCCGCCCATTGTTCGCAGCCGTTCGATCGTAAATCTCTGCGAATGTATTTAGGGATTTTTTTTCTTTTATTATAAAAATAGCGGCTGCAGCCCTCATGTTTTGAACTCTTATGTGAAGATACAGCCAGACAAGCGCTATTACGGAGATGTAGTAACGAACTACAAACACTTCCACTGCTCGAACAGAAAGAAAACGTGCTCAAAAGAGATACAAAATGACAAGCATAAACAAGAGGCCATTTCTTTGTGAAACGGTGAATAGGGATTGAACCTCTCATTGGGCAAATTACTTCCTGAACTTTAAAGTGCATATTATTCTTCCTATCCTTAGGCTGATAATATGTTCATAGAAACTAAAAGGAAGGCACTCTAGTAAGAAAAGCAGATATGAGTGTCAACTTTAAAGTTCCCTAAGAGTACAATAAAACAGGCTCGAACAAAAACGTTATTTTCAGACAGGGTCGTTACCATTTTCTTCGTTTTCGATTATGTGCGCATTGCCTCCTCCTAGCATTGGTCCCCTGGCGACGTCTCAAAAAATTATTATGTTAAATATTTGTTTGATTATTTATAATCAGTACATGAAGATATGGTTTAAACTTACTAAACTTTGATAAATGATTTAAAACGACAAAATATATTACAAGCTCTTACCAATCAACGACAAATACTAAAACATCTGAACAATGATAATAAATAACCAGTATTATAATCTAACATGATTCCAACTTCTTGATTTCTGAGAGGCAAAACAAATATTGTAAACGACTTATTTGTCGCGGGATCAACTTTTCGCGATTTAGGTTAAAGCTGAAGTTTTGGAATAATTCGCGGGTTCTGATTTTCGCGACTCGGTGGTATCTCAATCTAGATTACAATCTGTTTACATAATACTGTAAGTGTTTGCAGGACCTTTTTTTCGCGAATTGTAGGCGATTTTCGAAATTCGCGAAAATTAAGACTTTAATAAAACTTTTAGTTAGAAAACGGGAGACAACATCCTTTATTCCCAAAGTTGTATAGTGCATAAAATGCAATATTTAAAAAATTGGTCGTGTATATTTCTTTAGGAAGTGTTATAAAGTAGTACCGGGGAGTAAAGAAAAATATATTGTTGGCTAGTTTTCCCATCGACCCCAATGAAACATCCCCAAGGTCAATGGGGAGTGTAAACATGTAGTAAATGCAGTTGAAGACAACCGGCACACGCGCTAATCAACCGGTTGTGATGACATGCCCTGCAATGAGGTACGCACGGATACACGTATGGGGGCGCGTACAGACAAATGTCTAGGGATAGGGGCGCCTTCCGTGCTTTATAAAAACGATTGCCGGTAAGCAAATAGTGGCTGTAGGCTGACTTTGCCTTCTAACAAGGAAAACGTGCGATAAAAACTTTTGTCGCAAACTTCGTCTGTGTAGCCGATGCAAAACAAAAATTGCGGTATCTAAACTTTTCTTAACAAAGCACAAAATCACATATACTGGGCATTAGTGAAAATAACACTACCGTGATTTTCGACCCATGTAAATAAGCGGCGCCTGGCAGAACGCTGATACTCAGAATATGAAGCAAACGGCTGTGATAGAAGGCGAAAGTTTAAGAACATGACGTTGTTTGGATCTAAAGATAAAAAAGACGAAATTTTGCTAGCAGACGACATCAACCGAAGCTTACTATTGTCAAAACAAGAACATGGGTTGTGTGCGCCTGCCGCATTTATTTTAGAAAAAGGAAAACTTGTCAGCAAGAAACTGAACAATTATATATTTCTTGCTGATAAGCAGATCGTTTTTTTTTTCACTGATATAAATACCAAATACCTCCACTATCTCACTGAGTTTTAGAAAAATATTGTCTTTCTCTTTTATTTTTTGATCCAGCAACGTAATGTCCATAAATGTTAGCATTCAATTCTAACCGCAATCGTTTCCTTCTCATAAAGCATAAGCCTTCTGCGATTCATAGTTTGTTTACGCGGCCAGAAAAACACGTTTGTTTGTTTTTTGTCACAAACGCCCGGTACTAATGTTACGACATAAAAAAAAATATGTGCCGCGATTTTTAGCTTTAAAGTTCTATAATTGCTGTTTTTAATTGCGATTGATTCAATTGTTTGGAAGTTTGGAGGAAGTAAAGAACCTATAATTTTATCAATTTTAAGGAAACCGAATTGCCGCGTCACGTAACCAGGGAGAGGGGAAGAAGAAGAACGGCGAAAGGGGATGGAGGGGCCAGAAAGGGCACTGCAGGAGTGGGAGAGAATTGGGAGAAGGGAGGGGCTTGAAGAGAGGAGGGAGGGAGAATGACGGGAAGGGACGCAGATAGGGAGAGCGACGGGGAGTTTTGGGGGGAAGGGAGGCAGATGAGGAGGGGTAGAGGGCACTGAAAGAGTTTGAGGAGAGGGATTTGAAGATGGAGAAGGAAGGGAGGAGGAGGAGAGCGATGGGGCAAGCAGATTGGTGTGACGGCAAAAATGTTTCCCCGCTAGATTTATCGGGAGAATTGAATTCGTGTGTCACTTGACCAAGTACAGGGATGAATGGCAGGCTCTGCAGGAAAATGAGGTAAAAATGGGGTGCGGGGGCATGGAGGGGGAGGCAAGGGTAAGGAATTGAAGATAAGTGGGGAGGGAGGCGGTGAGAGATGGGGAAAGCACCCTGGGAGCAACATCACCTTGGGTTATCTAGGAGGCGGTGCTAGGAGAAGGAGAATGGAAAGAGAAGTGAAAGGGGGCGGGAAGAGAGGAGCGGACTGGGGTAAGGGAATAGGTATGTCACGTTACGTCAATTTCGTCAATTTCAAATTTTCCCTCGAAATTAAATGTGGAAACTGAATTGACGCTCAGGTCACGTGCCGTCAATTTCTCCAAGGTGCACAGGTCCCATGATGTATTTTGACGTCACATTCGCTGCTACATTTAGCGGGATTATCAAGAAAAAACTGGCGGACATCATTTTAGGACGGGGAAAGCGCAAACAAGCATTTTATGCTTTAAAGACCAGTGACAAAAAACACAATCTCATTGCCAGTAGGGCATGCTCAGAGTCCGTTATCTTCAATTCAGTTACTAAATGATGAGGGAAAAAGAAAAAAATTCCGTTAAATGAAACAAGAAATGCACAACTAAACTCGGGAGAAAAAAAAAAAGTGAAGATCTGCCTTTCTGGCCTTTCAACAAAATCGATAGTGGAACTCCACAATAAAGTTTCGATAAAGTGGTGCCTGCACAAGACAAGTTCCGGAGATTAGACTTCTTGCGTTTGTTAAATTTTCAGCCTTTTATAGCTGAACAGAGAAGCTATTGTGATTACGAAACAGAACGAGCATATGCCGGGTATTCTGACTGAAGCGCCTCATAATAAAGGGAATTTAAATCTACGTGGCAGCGAACGTGGAGCTCTATTTAACGGAAACAGTCTTGTCAATTATACGCAAAAGTTAATATGCCGTTCCTGCTGAGAAAAACGTGCTTGTCCTAAAACAATAACATTTCAATTGCCAGAAGCCACAGTATATGGCGCATTTGTATGCATAGACAAACCCGCTGTGCATATGTTTTTTCTATTGAGGTACAAAAAGGCGAACGTATTTTCATATATATAGAACGTCCACCTCAGGCGCGGTTTCATTTGGATTCAGACAACAAGGTGCAGTAGTATTTTTTATTTTGCTTCAAATTTTTATATTTCTTGGCGAATATTACAAGAAAATTCATCCTTTTTATTTTAATGTCCTCACATGTTCAGTTTCTGAGGAAAAAAATATCTAAAAAAAAGCGGGAAAGGACGACGAGGTTTTGACCTATTAAAAATAAAACTTCTATATTGTTTGTTGTAATATATATACGTAAGAAGGTAAAACGTCATGCCAATTACTATTTATTAATCGTCGTTTTACTCTTTGTAAAATCGCAAACATGACTCCGCGAACCACTGTGACCTAAACTGCAGACTTTTTTTTTTTTTGACGACTATGTTTAGTATTGCTTTTAAAATCATACCACGTGTAGAAGCGTTCACTTCATTCCAAAATATGCAAAGTTTTTGTCTTGATCGTGTACGTGCATTGAGAAATAAATTATAAAAAAGAAAATGTTTTCACTTTTTGTTCAATTTCAACACGCTGTATAAAAACAAAATCCTTTTTCTTGCGTTGCGTTTTCTTCACACCTTTCTTTTAGGCAGCATACATTTCTTTAGAGGTATATGCACTATTTGTTTTAGATTTAAGCCTATAAACATGACAAAAAGACAGCGAATGCCGTTAGTGGGATTATGGGTTATGAAGGAGGTTTTGAGGCTAAACGGTCATAGCCGTATATATATATATATATATATATATATATATATATATATATATATATATATATATAAGAAAAATCGGTGAAAACAGCAACAACGGACGATTTAATCTTACGTTTCGGCCGGAGTCCGGCCTTCGTCAAAGAAACTTTTACAGTGAAAACAAACCCCGTTTAAACTTCTAATCCCTTAATATGCCTCTTTATAGATCTATATATATATACATACAATCCCGTCATCACCGTCCTTGAAACTTGGCCCCGACCGACAAGCTCCTTCACCCGATACAAACGCCCTACGCTTCCCTCTCACCAAAGCTCCAACCGTCATCCCGCCGAAATTGGACCCGACCGTAGCATTGTATAAACGCTTGCCCATCTGGAACTCCAACCGTCATCCCCGTTTTTGAAACTTGACTCGACCGTAGCAATGTATAAATACCACCCGCGTTCATCTGTAAAAGTTCTTCCTGACGAAGGCCGGACTCCGGCCGAAACGTCGAAGATTAAATCGTCCGTTGTTGCTGTTTTCACCGAGGGTTTTTTTCTTCCCAGTTATATATATATATATATATATATATATATATATATATATATATATATATCTATATATATATATATATATATATATTATATATATATATATATATAGAGCCCCATAGAGAATACATGAGGTTTTTCGCCAACTTAGAAAAATTCTCACATAATAACGGCTGTGCGGATCTTCTTGAACATTTCGGCTTTAAAGACATTGAGGCATTATCGAGACATTAAGCGGAACAAATGTTTTATTATAAATTTAATTATATTCTTAAAAAAATCATGAAAATGGTCAAAATCGGCTATTTCGGCACTCTTGCGTTCGGAGCGAATTTACAAAATTATCTAAATGAAAACAGAAAAAGTATTTCGCTTAATGTCTTCTAAATTTATTACGGAATCGAATAATATCAAAATTATTCATGTAAGTCGATCTGTTCCGTATCTACAGCGAATATAAAGAACCAAGGTGTCGGTGCTTGTTTTCATTAACAGGGGGTAGAAGCTGAGCTAGTTGGTGGTACATTTTCGTGGTTCAGCTGGTTTAACCGTTGTAATTTGTTTTCATTGTTTTCAAGGTACCTCTCTCTCCCGTGAGGTAGCGCTCGCTGTCCACGAAATGCGAAATTGTCCGTTCGGCGATCGGCCGGGTCGGTGGCACTGTGCAAGGTATTCTTCCGCGCCCGTATCCTGTTTCATTCTGCACGCCGAGGCGTCAGTGTGCGCGTCTCGTTTTCCTGGTTCTCGGTGGGTAGGTCTCCGTGTTTTCGCACGTGGCAAATTCACCTTGGAGCTATGAGTCGAAGACAACCGTTTTATGGCAAGCGGACCGCGAGGTGTTCCACAACCTCGCGGTCCGTCAATGCGTTGTGCTTGTTTGTACTTTTTTTTTTGTCTTTTAAAACGTTTTTTTTTTTTTTTTTTTTTTTTTTACACAACGTTTTGTTTTATCGTTATCTTTCACACAAACGTCCTTCGGCCTTGGGGTCGTGGAAATCGGGGATGAAACGTGCACAGAGTAGATCGTTTTTTGCCTCCTTTATATTTTTCACGGACGTCCTGTGACCTCCGTACGGTTCGTGGTCACCGCAATCTGACGCTGTGAAAAACGGGTCGCCTGCTAGGGGAGGGTGATAACTCGCTGTTCTTCTGGAAATTCACATATTGCCCAAAAAGGTGACATGGGTAATGATTAGGGTATGCTTTTTCCGGTGTTTATTTTTTAGGAAAAATCGGTGCATGTTTTTCGGTGCTCATTTTTTAAACACCAGTGTATTATGGTTGAACGTCTCGTGATGACGCTAAAAAGCGTTGATAACCGAGGACGAAAAATGCGATTGGACAAAAACATTTCAAGTTTCCGATTCTATTCACATATCTCATACTCTCTTCTCGTGGGAGCATCTATCCCGACGAAAAATGCCTAAGTCATTGAGCTGTGAACGCATACGCAGTGTACAATCGTTTGGCCTAGAGAGCTATTGCGCACGCTCGAACGCGCTTCACTGCCCAGTAGACGAAGTTGGTGGCACCCAGAAGGCGAGTTTTTTAATAATCGGTAGGCAAAAAAAAAAAACAATCAACGCATCTTAGTTCCCCAAGCGAAGAGGCGCGTTTCTCAGGTCAATGCTTCCGGACGACACTAATGTTGTTGGCGTTGTCTTCCAAGAACCACACCGACCCGAAATCTTGAATCAGCGTGTAGCGCTGCACCACAATAAAATGCAAAACGGACTCTATAGGCTGGTTCACACAGTTGCGTTTGGTTCCGCTCGAGTACGACGCGTGCCTTTCAAGCTCAGGCATGTCTATGCTCGACGCAACTGTAGCCATAGCAACCTCTGGTTGTAAACCGGCGCAAGTGGTTGCAGTCGCAGTCAAACCAAAATGTGTGAACCAGCCTTCAATCGCTCCCAACCGCGTAAGCAAAATCAAAAACACACCAAAAACGAAAAACAATTGGAGTGGAGCGATCAATGGGATTTCTCCGATGGAAATGCGTGAGCGTTAGTTCTTCCTCACACCCTTCGTGTCACGTAGCACGAAATCATGTAATCGTACGTGATAACGTGACACGAAAACGTCATCTTACGTGATCACTTCATGCGAACTGACGTCATCTTACGTGATCACGTTACACGAAATTACGTCATCTTACTTGATCACGTTACACGAAATCACGTCATCTTACGTGATCACGCGACGCGTCATCTTACGTGATCATGTAACACGTCATCTTGTAAGTCAACCTCTCCCCATAGCAGCGCGCTCCGCGCTTCCCGTGCCCGTGCAGTGCTGTAGTCGAAAGCAAGCTCCCTATGGCAAGCGAAAGCTTCTGAAGTCTCACATTGAAAATACTCGCAAGCGACCGTCTGTGGAAGCTTCGCACGTTGAGGCTTTTGGTGAGATCAAGCCATCGTGTTCCATTAACTATTGTTAAAGTTATCGTTCAATAAAGCCCTAAAGAAATATGAATGTAGTTGGTATAGACATCAAGATCTAATCCCCAAATGCGGTTTGACGTCGTTTGATGCACGTGTATAAAAAGTGTAGCAATACATCAGTCATTTGTGCATACATGTTTAAAAAGTATCTGTTATTCGACATAGGACGTTGGGAGAAGGATGTGTTCAGATTTTTTTTTTTATGAGCGCAAATGCACCTGACGCAATAAATAGTGAAGATTTCGTCGTCCCAGTGGTGAGCAGGTGATTTCTTGCTCGAAAAAATAATGCCATTTCACAAACCACGCTCTGTGACATATGTTTTTCCAATGTCTGGCCACTATTTCGGAAACCTTTCAATCCAAACGAGTGTACTTCTGTTTGTTTTAGCTATAGCTTAGGTGGGGGTCACAGAGCCTATCCTTTTCAGGACAGACGTACAGAATCATACCGCAACACGTATCTGTGGAACACACAGAGCTATCGCTCTCCTGTTGGCGGTACAGTAGCAGACGACACAACGCGGCTCCGTAGTCTATCGAGGGACGGCTAGCCGCGGTCCGTAGCGCGACCGTTCAGACTAGGGAAATGGTCTTGAAGAACCGAGAAATGGTATCTTGTATATAATAATCACATGTCGCTAGTAAATTCTACTTGATAACCCAAATAAATATTTGCAGCTTGTGAGAATATGTTTGCGTGACGATTTACCGTTCACACTCCTGACGGATGTTAGCGAATCCTTCATGTTCGTGGCTCGCAGTTATCGGTACCCCCTCGGAGTGACTTCACCCTGTTTTTTTTTTTTTTTTGCTTGCAGGACATTGCAAAAATCACAAACACGTGAGAGAAAGAATTCTTATAAGTACGCGTGATTTTGAGCTTCGCAGCTCTAAAGAAGCCCGATAAATGTCGTCCAGCTTGGGGAGAAACTAATCCTTTTTGGTGGAAGTTTGACTAGCGTGTGCTGGCAGCTCGTTTTCTGTCTGTTTTGTCTATACTCCGTTTCACCGTAATTTGGCGATCCTCAGCCAGAGCTGCTGTGAGGGAATCACAGTCGCGGAGCAAAGCACGTGACAGCTACTTTTAGGAGCAGTACTATGGCCCCTGGATCGCGTCTCCGACTGATGTGTTTAGCGTCCTATCTGCCCATACATCAGAAGTGGTCCCCAAGTGGCAACAAATGACGTCACAGAAGATGGAGTGTCACGCTGTTGCATCTCGCGATCCTTGCGATTCATCGTAGAAATGCTGGCGAAAACCACGAGCGAACACGAGTGTCGCTGTCGTCACGACGTCCCAACGAAAAGCAATTATGCAATTTCGACGTTTTTGTGATTCGGTAATTTAAATTACTGTATACATGTTTTAAGAAAGTAAACACATCATAACCAAATAGGAACTTCCGTGCTAAAACATGCAGTGCGAAGTAAAGAAAATTCTACTTTTTTTTTTTTTTTAATGTCCACAAAAAAGAGGCTATGCAGCATCGATCGTACCGTTTTTCTTTTTTTTTTTAGCCCATATGTGAGGTCCTCTAACACGAAAGTACCGACGTAAAAGCGCTGTAGAGACGACATAAAAAAAAAAAAAAAATTGATGTGAATCGAGGTTTGTAGTGAAACGGAAAAAAATAAATAATTAACGATGTTTTACGGTAAACACATAACCTCTAAGTAGAACTTCAACCAAGTGACGGTTACGCGCTTTCATGCCCATTTCAACGAAGTTGGGAAAACGATGTATTGCGTCTTGTGAAGAAACATGTGGAGCAGCATGTTTATGTTAGAAGATTGTGTGTAATCGTTGCGCAGTACCTACCAAAAGAAGGTATTATTTGAGCACAGTTTCAATCGTTTCTGTCGACGTGTGCTACGAATACAGCAACTCCGTTCGTAGAAGTGATGAGGAAATGGCGTTTCCCTTGATGATACGATTGTGATTATGAAATAAAATGTTCAATCAACCAATAATTGCGACGTGTCCGGTCGCCTGGGAACCCGACAACTAATATCGTTCTCTGGAAAGTCCATTTTAATATTTACAAGTTTTGTGGAGTTCATCGAGCGAATAAGAATGTTCCAACAATGAGCTAAACCTACGCGAGTTCCCGAATCCAACACAGCGCTTTTGAATTTTCGCACTGTACAGTGTAGATAGTTCTGCGAACAGTGTATACTTGTGTGCAAATATTCGTCTAACAGTTTTGCAACGTTTTGCAAGCATCGGAATGACTCAGAATAACTGCGGAGTTGATACTCGGGGAAGATAAGACGGGAACTTTGGTACTTGGGGGAAACGGACCGTGGGCGTTAGAGACAGGGGAACAGCCGGGGGACAAACGTGCTACAATCGCATACCTTTCCAAGGTCATCGCTTGGGTGACCGTGGGCGCCCAAAAAACCTTTCTTTTCTTCTTTTTTTTAGGGGAAGGGGGGGGGTGTAGGCGCTGATGGCCTTCCTCCTTTGTGGCTTTTGACAGACGCACAGCGAGACTGGCAGAACAAGCGCATGATTCATTTCTTTCGATGGAGGCGTTCTGTTTGTGTAAGCGAACATGATTTTTTTTTTCCTTTTAGTAGTTAGTTGTTCTTGCCTTGACTCGGGTCCCAGTGGATGCGTTGTCGTTGTATGCCCACCATCTTTTTTTTTCTTTTTTTTTAGTTTGTGGTAGTTTTTGCGCTGATGGGGTATCAAGATAGACGAAAAGAAAAAAAAAAAGAAATTGTGCCTCGACAAAAAAACAGAAACAAAAAAGTTATTGTTGCGATCAGGAGCGTTTTCAAAGCCCGGAGCACCTCGCCTTCGTTCCCATGACATGTCGCTCGCTTTCGCGTAGCACCCCTTAATTCCGAAGGCTACTGTGTTCTTCAGGAAAAACGATTTTAGGAGCCTGCAGTATTACCACAGGTGCAGGATTGAGAGCGTAACCCATGTACTTGAAGAGAAGGGGAAGCTCTCTTCTTATCGGAACAATTTTATGGGTTTCCACGTCGCGATTGTCCTATAAAATCAACTGTCATTTATTTCTCGCTCGTGGCTTCCAAGTACTGCGCGCAACTATTGAGATAGTTAATCATAGCTGATTAACACAATGCATATCTCTAACGCACAATAGTTTTCCGAAATCAAGGTTTCGCCGAAACAGATAATTCACACGTACAGTTCGACGCGCAATACCTTTGACTATTGACTCGCGAGTGATGCCCCCAACATGGCTGAGTCTGGCGGCTTTCCAGACCTAACATCTAAATTTTGTTGCCTAACCTGTTACTATTTCGCGCGCATATTGCGCCATATCGAAATGAAAGCGCACGATGAAAGTGACGCTCGTTTTCCGCTTGATGGAAATTTCACGCCAGCTCGTTGTCTTTGCTCGTACCTTGAGCGTTTCCCAGCGATGCGGAGCGTTCAACAAGAAAAAAACGCACGATGGCATCCTTCGTACACTTGGTACTTCTATAGCACCGCGCCGCCTCGTATCCTTTTGTTTTTCTTTCATGGTACTAATTTCTTTCTGCGCATTACGGCTGTTACGACGCTCAGTCTGTCTGCACCTTCGAATTTGAACTTGTGCTCAGATCAGGAACGAACCACTTTAAATCAGGAGAATATAATTAACACTGCAGCAAAGTAAATACATCATATCGATCGTAAATACGATTTGACACATTCCATCTGAACACATATTGTGCACAGCGAATGCAATAGCGAGTCAGCGTGCAAAACGCCGCCACATTACGCTACCATAACATCTAAGCGATTTTTGCATAGCACCGAGCACGGAAGAGAAAACAGTTATTCATTCACATAAACGAAGCAAATTTATTTAAAGCCCGTACCCTCCGTACGTTCAGTCTGCCTAAGGTTATCAATAGACTCGACCATGTATTTTGTCGAAACAGATAAAAGACGTTGGCGAAAATTATTAGACTGAATAAGTGAATCTAACGCACGCATTTTACCAACCGACGGTCGCGCGCCTTCAATGCCATTTCCAAATGTCACTGCGCACCTTGGACACACTTTGGGGAGCAACACATATTTACATCGCCGCCCGAGGTCTTTATCGAACGTGTAGTGCTGACAAAAATAAAATGCTAACCTAACTCTCAATCGCTCACGGCAAAGTACGATTTCGAAAAGGCGGTACTGTACGTCACTTGAGATAAAAACCCAAGCTATAAAAACGAGCGTCGTAAAAAAAGGAACCGACATTTTTATTCCTACCTCCGAACAGAAACGAGCGCCACCCATTGCATCACACAGCGCAGAGGCCGGACTCGGCCACCGCGCATATTATCACTGACGTCGGATGCAATGCACACTGAACTGACTGACCACAGACATACCAGGCGCGCGCGAGGGAGGGACAAACTTCCTCCGCCGGGAGAACACGGCACATTTTGGGGATCTATTTCACGCAGCGGAGAACGCGGGCCTTTTCACACTTCGATACTGGCGCCATCTAGAAGTCGCGCGTTGAACCACTTCGCGAGCCGCGCGCCATCTGGTGTCTGAAACGGACGAAAAAATAGAGGTACCGCGCCCTCTTAAAGCTATCGCTTCAAAGACGAAAAGTTCTTACTTCTCTTTTTTTAGTTTACCAAGTGCTTTCAAAAGCCCGTCTATGCGACCTAACAAATGTGCTCGGAGAAAGAAGTTTAGATAACGCTTCGAACTAAATACAAAGTCTGCGATGCAACCCTAAGCCCGTCTTGAGCGCGTGAAACGTAAGGCATATTGTTACGTTGCATGCTCCGTGTTTGATGTCTCCTTGTTGAGTGTTGTGGAAGAGCACGACGACGGTTAGTATTGGGCTTTAAATGCACTCTCGTTCCTGTCGTCTTCATTTTTTTTCCCGCCTCGTCGTTCGCCGGGTTCCTTCCGTAAACAAACATCAGTCATTTGCATTCCGGGTGTTCTCCGAGAAATCACTCGGTACTGCTACTGCAAGATAGTGGCGGATTTAGAGGGGGGGGGGGGGGGGCAACAGGTAAGCCCCCCAACAAATCAACAAAAACTTTATATCAAAATTTTGAGGTCAACAAAATTGATATGGGCAGTGCTTGGCCCAAGACGTGACAGATCCCTCTGTGGCATCAGATCTCTTTGCAGGAGACACGTTGACTGCCCCGTGCACCTTGACCCCGTGGCACTAAACTCAACGTGTTACGCACTAAGAAACAAATTCATATTTCCAAAGTTTGGTACAAAGAAACACTTCGGGTGTCTTGTAATCTCTATTGGCTCACCCCTTACAAATATTTGGGATGCTTTTCTGTTGAAAGCCTGTTGAAAAAAGTCATCAGAGGATATAAAATGTCAATAGCTTTTCATCTGACTTTCTCTAGCTGTTGTTGAAGGTAAACGTTCGGCATCCCCCTGCCTGGTTAGGAATACTATACATGAAGCGAAAAATATGGACTCTAACCAAAAATTTAATAAACATTTACCCGATGTTTTGGGACCACTTCGGTCCCTTGTTCACGGGTGACAGACGAAAAGAAAAGAACGCGCGTCGCTTAAATGCACATACTATATATTTCTTGGTACGTAACACGTTGAGTTTAGTGCCACAGAATCAAAGTGCGCGGGGCAGACAACGTGTCTTCTGCAGAGAGATCTCATGCCACAGAGGGATCTGTCACATCTTGGGCCAAGCATTGCCCATATATATTTATAGAACATAGTGTTGACTTTCTTTTGAATATTGGCCCACTTCGTAATGAAAAAAGTCAACAGACTTTCTGCTGACTTTTTGTTGAAAAAAGTCATGAGAGGATATAAAATGTCAATAGCTTTTCATCTGACTTTCTCTAGTTTTTCTTTGGCTTTCTTTTAAATATTGGCCCACTTTGTAATAAAGTGAAGAGATTTTCTGTCACCTCCAAGATGCTTTTCTGCAGCTTTTCAATTGAAAAGCTACCGCTTTTCAATCAAAAAGCTACTGCTTTTCAATTGAAAATCACAGTCCCGTTGCCTGCTCTAGAGCCTTATAGAGCCTAAATATTGAATGTAATCACTTGGCCGGTGACCTCCTCAGAACTTATTAAGGTTCCAAATATTCGATCTTGTCCTCCAGAGTCTGTCAAATGGGAATCAGTGTTTCGAAGTTCGTGGACGATATCTCTTACTAAAAGCATTGGTACAACTAGTAATATCTTGGCGCAGTCGGTGAAACGACATCCAAAAAACGGTACAAGAAGAAATGTTATCGCTTCTCTGCGTAGCACCACTCAGGACAAAGCGTGTCAAGGCAGTTTCTCTACTTTGAAATAGTTATTTTGCTTTTCTTTACCAGATGACTATTTAATATGGTCATTAAAGTAACTATATTCGCTTACAAAGTGAGAACGACAGGGCGTGTCTTTCGAAAACCTGGCATCCAGCACGCACCCCATGCCTTCCCTCGTGCTTTGACTGCACGCGCGCGCTCGAGGTGCATGAACGCCGAAGCTTTGTCAAGCGTAGTAGACTCGCGCTGGAGGCGGGACAACTAAAGCTGCTAGCTACCGTTCTCACCTTGTCAAAGACTACTGAGAAACTTAGTGACTTTTAACATCTTGTCGAGGTGTACAATGTTCAATAAACAGTCAACAGATAGTATGTAGCTTGTCTATTGACACTGGCTACAGAGAGTCAACTGATCATTTACAACATAAAGTGAACAGACCGTCTGCAGTCATTCTCGTGACACTGTCAACAGGAAGTCAACAGAAAAAAAAAATCAACATAAAGTTATTAGAAAGTCAACAGCTTTTCTTTTGACTCAGGCTCAAGAAAATCACCAGGAAAGTTTTAACACAGTCAACAAACTTTCTGTTGACCATGTCGACAGAAAGTCAAAGTCAAAAGAAAGTAATCAGAGTCAACAAGAAGTCAACACGTTTTCAATAAAAAGTCAAAATTAATTTTTATTGGGGTACCAGACTTGTGTCTATCTTAAATACTCTGCTCAAGGTGCTGTATTTCAAATACTTCTTGTGGTATTTCGATATCTTGCAAATACATTTTGTCTGGAGTATTTGCTACTCTATCCTAATCACAATTCTCACTATCTTGTACTCAGTATCGCAAAAACATTTTTCACCCTTCGAAAGTATTTGTCGCCAGCACAATGCACGGAACTAGGGATCGTCAGACTTCGGGGTAAAGCTGAGCCGATTGCAAACTTAGAGTCAAGCGACCAAACACAGCACAAAAAACAAGGCACGAGAAAAACGCAGTCTTCAAATACCAACAAAAGATCACAATGAATAGCCTCAAGTACGCCCGCCTTTATTTATCCTCTTCGCAGTTTTGTTTATTCAAGTTGTCTTCGAATGGTAAGTTATGCTTGCTGCTAACAAAGTGCTAATGGTGTCATCTCGATTTCACACCTTTTGTGTAAAGCTAGAGTGGTTCCGTCAACGGAATATTAAAGAGTTTTCGTAGGCCGCGTTTCCCCCTCCACCAAGCCCTCCGCAACGAAGAGGCCTCAACTGCGCCTGCGTACCGATGGAATTGACTGTAGAGTTCCGGTTATCGTAACTGGTTGCAGAGAGCATTGCGGGACGGCGAAAACGATCTACGAAAATTCCCCGTTGTGGCGCCAACGCTCGGTATGGTCAGAATAGACCATTTTCAGAAATCGCCGGTTCAGGGATTTCTGGTATGAAAATGCGGGAGCTCGTTTTGAAGTGAGCGCAAACACTCCCTCAGCCAAGGAAGCTAGATCTTGCTGGCTTTATTGAGCTGCAGTGACCAAGATTGGGCTTCCCCAAATCCCCTTCCTAAGCTCGTTCAAAATCGTTTATTTTACCTCCTCCCGAATGCGCACATTATTTCATTGTCAGATTCCTCCTACCCAGTTTTCCGCCATGTGAAGTCAAGCATTGAAAGCGGTTTCGTTGACATTCTCTTGTGTCACTTGTGTTTCCCTCTTGACCTTCCTAGCATTCTTGGGACAGTTTGAAGGCACAGGCGCTCCTCCCCGCTCTTCGCTGGGAAGACAAAATACTCGCTCGTGATTGTTGATCAGCAACAATACCTGCTGTTGACTTTTTTTTTATAGATTATATTTTTTTAGCGTGCACGTTTGAAGTTTACTAGCGTACTCATCATAAAGTCTGACTGCCTGATCAACTTCTAGTTCTGCTGTTCGGCATATACAATACCGGACTGTGTCAAGTCCGCCGAACCGCATCAAGGCATGTTGCGAAGTTATTGTGGAATGCGTCATGAGTCTGAGCCTGCCGCCAAACCAAAGCACGCCAGTTGCCATGCCTACAATATGTGAGACCCCCTTGTTCCTAAAATCTTCCGGTGCCCATTATGTTGCATGTCCTGAAATATTTCACTAGATTGTAGCAGCTAAGTCGCTTCTTTAAAGTCATAAAGATCACAACAGAATGGGATTTTGAGAAAAGTCATCGCAACTAGAGCATCCCCTTTTGGCTTTTTTACTCTTCTATTATCCACTTGCAACGTCCTTGCCGAGCATCTTCATATGTAAATCAATTACTTTTTTCAAAGTATTTGTGATTTAGCAAGATAGTTTGTAGTAAATTTAATTTAAATACTAGTCTAAATACATTTTCAAATGGGTATTTACTATCTTATTTTAAACACTTTTGTTGAGTATCTGGCACAACACTTGCTCATTCACAACATTGATCCTGTTTGATGGACGCGTGCTTCTAATAACCGCGTATGCCCGAGAGCCTGGTTTATAAACGGAGCGGAAATTCATCGAATAAATGCGCTTCTTTTAGTGCAGAGTGTTGGGCGAGTTGGCATTGGTTATTCAAAAATATGGTACCCCTTGAGACGAGGACGAAGGAGAAGACTGGATAACACAAAGCGCTGACTTCAAGTGTTTAAATCATCGTGAATTGAGAACTATATAGACTGCGGTCTATGCACTTGCAGCCAATCCCAGGCCTTGCCGGCGCTCGTAAGAACGCAAGAAATGAAATCTTTTAGTTTCCAAAATGCATGTTCTTTTTTTTTTTTACATGTCGAAACGTATTATGTTTTATTTGACACTTTTGAACCGCTGAAAAATCTGCATACTGGGATACTTCGACTGCGTTTCCTTATGATTATTTTGATTTCTACACAAATATGTGACCCAAAAAATATTTCTTCAAAATTGTTGCTAATTCTCGTAGTTCGACAATTTCATACTTTTGAAATTTCCAAAAAGTTTTCGATGTCTTAGATAAAAAGTGAACAGTAAGAAAACAAAAAAAAAAAATAGCAAGACGGCGTGAATATTTTGGGCCAGGGCCTCACAGACTACCTCAAATACCCTACTCAAGATACTGTATTTCAATTACTTTTGCTAGCTATTTGGTATCTTGGAGATACTTATGATTGACTAATATGGTACTTTATATGAATTGCGTTTCTCAGTATATTCCACTCATCTACAAATACATTTTTCAATCTTTGAAAATGCTTGTCGCAATAAATATTTTATCGGAATAGGAGTCGGCACACCCCATCTCAAAGTTGGACCGATAACAAACTTGACTTCGAAACGACCAAACAGAAATAAAAAAAATAAGCCAGAAGCAAATATGCGCATAAGAATTTCTGAAAGAGAAAGAAAAAAAAAACAGAAAGAAATGTGAAGTTGGCACCAGGAACAAAAATGTTGTGTGGGTGTTTTTTGCATGCTTGCTTTCGCTACGGCCATAATGACACTTTTTTGCCATTCTGGCACTATCTGGAATACTGTCTGGGGGAAACGCTGATAACCCGACCCTGAGTAATGAGGACAGAGATTTTGACAATGCAGGAAACAAACTACGAGAAGGATGGGCTCTCAAAATGAATACAAAGAGTCCTCTTAAAGTTATGCGCTCTAATGTGAACGTACTTCTAGAGCTTAGCATTAGGGGAAAAATAAAGACAAGGACAACCGCGAGAAAGACAGCAGTGCTTCTCCGTGTCTACTTGTGGCTTTCTTTTCAAAGTGTAGCTATCTCTCATGCAGCGTATGAACAACATAGCCAAAGAGCGCCCGGCAAGCGCAGTGCTATTAATTTATTATTTTGTGTATTAAAAATTTGATGTGAACGTCGGATGAGTGGCTATGGCGCTATGTAAAACGATGCGTTCAAGGTGCGCATCATAAAACCATCCCAATGTGGGATTTTCGGCGTCTTAAAAAGGTAATCTTAAAGATGTACCAGAGATACTGCTCGTCGCACTGGGACAGCATAAAGTAACACCGCGGATTTGCTCGCTTCATTTCACTGCAAATAAATCATTCTAGGGACGTCACACAAGTAGATACGAATTGCGCAAAGCGGAAATATCTTCAAAAGTAATTGAACTACATTGCTAAGTATTTGCAGCCTACTGAAGATACTCTGCAGTGAAAGTAACTTGAGTAGTACTGTAAATACACTATGAAGCAAGTATATAGCAACTTATCTTAAATATGTTTGTCGATTATCTCTTCAACACTGGGCTCAAGTCTCAAAACACTAAGCCCCACAGCCCAGTGGCTACGCCCCTGCGATACGTAGTGCGCTTCATCTCGTGGACGTATGGAAAAACGCTTACGTAAAGATAAAACCCTCTTTCACTGCACGCTCATGAACTATGTCCATGAGGCGGACGTGGAGGACCCCGTCCAACCCTCCCAGGCCATGCTCCACACCTCGTCATAACCGGAAGCTTTCCCAATCCTCTCCCGTTTTTAGACCTTTTATACACGTTAGTCAAATCCATCACTTGCACGCTCAATCTGCTAGGGCACCTGGCGATAAGCTTCCGCGCACCGTGAGAGGAAAAAATGTAATCCCTTCGGAAATGCGCGTCGCACGCCACACGAGGGCCAGGAAATCTCCCCTATTTCAACTCTCGTCTTCATTCCGGACACGCGTGCAGATCCCGCCAGTAAAGACGCCCGCCAGATTGTCCGCTTCCGTTCCGGTTATTCCGGACAATTTCCGTGCCGCGTTCACCGCCAGGCGCTCGTCGCGCACAACCGGAAACCGAAGGAAGCGCGAAGGGGGCGACTTCATTTGCGCGCGGCTTAATTCCCGTGGGAAAACGGGAAGGAGCGAGAGTCGACGTGACGTCCTCAATCAACGCCGACGATTATGAGGCGACGGGATCAGCTCCGATCGATACCGGCGCTCCCGGTGAGGAATCCTCGGGAGCGCGTCGGGTTCTCGACCACTGCGTGGGCGCAGACCTCCTTGGCTATTTCGGGACGTCGGGAACGGGAGAAGGGGAGGCGGCGCCTGCACCTGTCCGGCGGGGCTTCGCTGGGCGGCAGGTGCATCTGCTCGGGCACCGCATTGCGCTCGGGCGTAGAGGAGACCACTGTAGAAAGATTGCGCTAACCTTGCCAAACAAAAGAAAAAAAAAGAAAAAAAAACGTGTTCAGGGTGGATGCCGTACTTTCAGATTTATTATTTTTAGTAAAGAGTCTTTTTTTTGTGTGTGTATGTTTTACACTGTACAGGTGCACTCATGCAAATCTGCTTATGAATTCTGGAGGGTTTATTATTCATCAGAAGCACTAGAATGCAGGGCTTGCGTTTGCTTGATTCTCCAGAGGTAACGCGTACAAAGGCATTACTTTGCTTTCCTCTATATGCACGTTGGGTAGATTCGTGTGTCTGAATAAATATTTTTTTCGACCCGATGATTGCTAGGGTGTGTAACATATAAAAACACTCGAGGGAAAAAGAGAACAAACTAAGAAAAAGATTGAGAGCTGCATTTTGATTTATTGACCGAACCGCAATGGGCAGAATTGAAACGTAAAAGAAAGAGAACATTCTCGTGATGTGTTTTTATTCTTTTTTTATTGGAACTTATGTATTAACAACGTGAGGTAATGCGCCGTGCTCCCGAGACGTCACAGTATCAACTCATGGTGTCGACGGACGTCGCGTAACGTGAAACAGGGGGGAATCGTAGTAGACCGTTTCCGCATCCCGCTAAGCACCCTGATAGCGCACCGTAATCCGCCACACGACCTTGAACTATGCAGATAAGGCTGGCGGCGCGCATGCGCAGCTGAGGCGTTTTCTTCAGGGATACCGTAGCGCAGGAGGGAAACGGTCTACTACAATCCCCTAGTGACTCGTTACGTAATAACGTTACGGAACCAGAGGTCACGCGACGGGGTCAAGTGACGCCCCGGTGTCAAATCAAGTTGTCAAGGGACGTCATGCATGTGACAGTGCACTTGACTACGTAATGTAGCGTGACTTGACGTCACGCAAAGTGGTAACGTGACGTGGTACTGTGTCACGTGACCCCGTGGAATCACGTTGCAGGACGTCACGCGACGCGGTCACGTGACCGGGCGTCACATTCCACCGCGACTTGACTGAGAACGTTATTAGATCCGATAACGCTGTTGACACCGTTCTCTCACGTGACGTGCCACACACTCTCCAGACGAACATGAAATCTGAGCTAGCCTCCGTTAGAATGCAATTCTGCATGAAATAACTGAAATGTCAAATATACAAGGATCAGCGGCTGATTAGCTAACTGTAACTTGTGTGAGGAGTTTGAAGTAAGACAAGTCGGATGGCAATCACTGTCTCCCCGTACATCGCACTGCTCTTAATCCGCCTCCTAAACATAGTAGTCTCGCTCGTTGCCACTACGTTGACGCGCGTGTAGGTGGCGCTAGTAGACTCTTAACACTAACTCTTCCCTAAAAAAAATTAAAAAAAAAATCCTCGAAACAGCAAATACAGATTGTGTTAAGTGTTGTGCCAAACACTCTACAAAATTATTTAAGATAGGATACTATATACCCATTTGAAAATGTATTTAGAGTAGTATTGAAGTAACTTTTAGTACGCACTATCTTGAGAAGAGTACAAATTGTTTCAAAAAGTAATTGGATTACATTAAAAGATACTTGGCATGTTTTGCAAGCTGGTAATATAAGAATACAAAGTCAAAAAGTGATGTTCTATTTTTGACGACTTCTCTGAAAATCACATTTTGCTGTAATCTTAATGACCTTCAAAATGCGCCTGAGCTGCTGCAATTGAAGCTTACTCCGAAATAATTTCGTATATACAACATAATGCGAGCCGACATATTTTAGGAACAAACGGGACTAACGTATTGTAGACATGGCTCTTTCCGTACTTCAGTCTGATGGCAGGTTCGGCTAATGACGCATTCCGCAATAAGTTCGTAATATGTCCGGCCCAGATTAGGGGGACTTGACATGTTGTCCGGCATTGCATATTCATAACAGCCTAACTAGAAGTTGATCAGGCAGCCAGGCTTGATGATGAGTGCGCGAGTGAACGACATACTTGCACGCTCAGGAGATACATCGAATTCTAGTACCGTAGCATCTTTCGCTGCCCCCCCCCCCTTTCCACTCAGTCTAAAGCGAGAAGGAGCACCCATACCTTCGAACTCTAGAAAAAAATTGAAGGTCAAGAGGGAAACACAGGAGAGTGTCCTCAAAACCGCCTCTAAACCCCCCTCCCATATTCCCTTCTGCGCCAGTTCAAACCATTCTCGACGCATTGGGGTCAAGATGGTCAAGATAAATGACTCCACCCGGCGGAAACCGGGTTTCAAAGGATTTTGAGTATGAAACAATGCGCGCATTCGGAAGAAGATGAAAGAAACGCCTTTGGACAAGATTTGGAGCAAAAGTGAAGCCACAGGAGGCATACAAGGAGATTTAGGGAATCCCAATCTAGGCCACTGGAGCCTAATAAAGCCAGCAAAATGTAGCTTTTTTTTTGGCTGAGGGGTGCACATTTTCGTGCTGGAACCCCCTGAACCGGCGATTTCCGAAAAAAGTTCATTGTGCTCGTCCCAAGCGTTGGCGTCAAAATCCTCCGCTGACGGAACCACTCTAGCTCCAGATAGGGTCTGAGTGTAAAATCCGGATGACGTCCCCAGCACTTTGCTATCTTCAAGAGTGTGGTACCATTCAAAAACAGCTTTTAAAAAAAAAGGAAAGTGCACAAGAGGACAAGATGACACAAAGAGGCGGGCGTACTTGGTGCTGTTTGTTTTATCTTTTTTTTTGGCATTAGGAGACTGCGTTTTGCTCCTGCTTTATTTTCTGTTTAGTGTTTGGTCGCTTGGCTCCAGGTTTGCATTGGGTTCAGCTTTATCCTGCAGTCTAGGGATCCCTAATTCCGTAGATTCTTCCGGCGAAATATTTTTTTTCAATGTTGCAAAATGTGGTTCAGATACTCAGTACAAAATAGCGAGAAATATAATTAAAGTACAGTGGCAAATACTCTGGACTACATGTATTTGGGTTGTACTAAAATATCACAAAAAGTATTTGAAGTACAGTATCTTGAGTAGAGTATTTGAGATAGGCACACGTCTGACTTAAGCGCACAAACAAAACGTCAACATTTGCTTAAACTAGTGAACTGATGTAGCAGAAAAGAAAGCACGCCCGTTTGGACTGCGTGACATGTGAAACAAAGAGAGAGAATCTCTTTCTTGCTGAGAGAAAGATTTGCGCGTGCTGGTCGCTGTACTTCGCTGGGAATTTAAGCACGTATGCAGCTACATGAACGGTGACAGCCATCGGCATGTTTTCTTTAGCTATGATACACTCGATAACATACATACACTTCGTCAGCGACGCTCTCAGCTGCTCGAAGCAGCGCTGCAGTTCTTCCGCTTGTGCCACGCGTAGCGCTCGCTTCTCTTCGTCCCAGAGTCGGCGGGCACCCTCCATCGCGTCCTGGTGCTGCACGTTGAAAGCCGCCATCTCGTGCTCTAGCTGAGCGGACATCTTCTCGAAGTCGGTCTTGTTTTAAGAGTGCTCCCGGACGTGCGGTTGGTACTTGCGTTCCAGGTCTGTCTGCTTTTGGTGTTGATCGCGCTGGAGGCACTGTCGCTTCGCATCTAGCCGGCCCGCTCCACGTCTCCTCGAGCAGACAGATCTCCTCGTGGTGCTTCGTCTGCGGGTTCTCTCGCTCGACGGTCACTGCCTTGTTCAGCGCTGCCGTGGCTGCGTCTCGAGACATGCTTTCAAGCATGCGGTCCCTGAGCTCCACGACCTCCTGCCAGAGTGTTTACTGCCCCTGTGCGTGCAGGCACTGACCTCCTCTATGTGCTGATGAAACCTGTGCATGCCAGTCTCTGCCTCGTGCTGCGGATCCAGGAGTTCCTGTTCTCTCTCCCCCGTACAATTCCGTACACCACCTTAAAGTCGTCTGCCAGGTTTGCCTGTGCTGCGTTTAGGCTCCCAATATCTTTTTGGGGATCTTGCACGTGGCCCGAATGTTCTCCAGTTCCGGGGTCGTCTCCCTGGCTTCCTCGCGGAGCTAATCCACTTTGGAGAAGGCGTCCTCCAGCCTGGCTATCGTTTTCTTCACGCCCATGTGTCCCGCTACCGTTGAATCGTGGGCCAACCTCGAGGAAGTCGGTCAGCTGGCCACCGGTAGTGCCAGAACCAGGACCGCAACCTTCGTCCTCTTCGATACCCTCGAACGCGCCTCGTTTCTCCAATCGGCTCCTATTTTCAGTCCCATGCCTACTGTTTTTTTACAAGGCGTATATAAACTCTCACGAGCTGTACATAAGTTAGCCAATAAAGAGCGCTCATAGACCACACTTGTTTCTTCTATTGACTACAAAGTGCACTGTGTCAATATAGAATGGCTGGAAATATCTGCTGTGCACATTGACAACAAAATTCTGCGACGCAATTTCTCGCATACTATCCAGACAGGGTATCAGAGAGCAACTTTTGAGTCGCTCTCTGATATGCATACGCACGTCGAATGAACGTCGAAAAACACGCTGTGGTTTCTAACTGGTTCATGGTCGGAACTGGCGTCACGTAGCTTTTTATTGTTGGGTAAGACCAAGAATACAACTCATTTCTACTACGCTGCCGGTTTCATCGGAGTTTCGTGACAAATCAGAAAATAAAAATGCAGCCTAAAATTTTATATCAGCTGAGCGTTGCATTTTTCTTCTGGTTTCCATGTCCTACATTTTATTTTACGAGTTGTCGTATTTGTTAAAACATTATTACGACAAAAACGAAGGAAAGACAGCTTTGGGATTACGAGGGGCGTTCATAAAGTTCGTATTATTGTCACGAAAGAATAGAGATTCAGCAATAAAACTCGAGAAGGAGTTGAGAGTTTGTTTACATGTTCGCCGCCAAAAGTTATTCACTTTTTCCAGCGATGCACCACATGCCGGAGGCCATTGTTATAGAACTCCTCGTTTTGAGTGTTCAGGAATCGCTCCACTTCAGCAATCACTTGGTCGCCGTCTTTAAAATGCTTTCCTCTTATTTGGCCACACTGGTAACGTCTGCGCCATTTAACCAAAGTGTCATAAACTGGGGCATTGTCCCCGAACAACGCTCCCAGATTGGAATAAATATCCTTGGCAATGCTTCCCTTCAAATTAAAAAAAAAAAAACCAAAAAAAAAGGATCACTGCATGTGCTTGGCACCGACGGGCGGTGCCATTTTTGTTTCGACTCCCTAGCGGCGTTCCGAGCTACTATAACATGCGATGTTTATATTGTGTGAAAACTAGAGGGACGCGCGCTCATGTTGATGCCTGTTTTGTTTCGTTTTTATAATTCATTGCGCCGATAATACGAACTTTATGAACGCCCCTAGTAGTTTGTTTGTGCATGCCACCAAATAGTGGGCTGTTAAGATTTAAAAAAGTAGAATTAATGACAAACATTTGTTTTCTTTTTTTTTTTGCATACAAATGCATATTTCGGTTTCTTTCACTCACGATATTGAGAAACTGAACCACATGTTTGAAAATGTTTGTAATTGCAATGATCGCCGCTAGTTTTTAAATAAAACCAATATATTACAACGTAAAACAAATTGCCTGGCATTACGGGCTCATAATGAAGCAGTTATACTTCAGTATTACTTTACCGCTTTGACCGTTGTGCGAAATGTTTTATTTTCATTCTAAGCCATGTAGCGGCGCGTGGTTCATTCCTACCCCTCCACCCCAACAAAAGGTGTAGAACATAAATTGTCTCAAAGTTTGGAAAGATGATCAGCTAGACGCCTGTGAATCCCAAAGCTTAAATGGGAAGCATTGCCGATTTGAAAGCGCAAATTCTTCCAAACTTTAAATAATAGCGTTAGTGGTAATGGTTTAAAAGTCTCAGAACAAACTAAGTTTTGGTAATTCCATCGTTCCTCTTTGGTACTCTGGCAATACGACGTGTTATAAAAATATATGTTTGGTGCTTTTAAACGATGTATGCCCGGCAATACCTCTTTTAATAAATCTAGCGAACGATAATTCACTCCTCGACTCGTTTGTATTAATGCTTTTTTAGCTACGGCTTGAATTTTGCAATTCCATTCTCCGTAAGCATTGCAAACTTGTAGGCAAAATGGATTTCGTGGAGCGGAAAGGTTACTGGGCCTCCATATTTTGGAATTAAGTTTTACCAAAAAGCAGCGGCCTATTGCCGCAAGTAGGATGGACATTTGGGCGAGTTGGTTGGAGTTCATAGTGAAAAACAGCAGGAGGGCGAGGACAAATAGAAATACACTGAACAAGCGCTGCTTGTCCAGCGTGCCTTTCTTCTCTGTCCTAGTCCAGTCGCCCTGTTTTTTTTCACTGTGAACTCAAACCAACTGGAGGAACTACTACCAACTCCTACCAACTTCTACTTTTATATTAACTCCTACATATACATATGAACTTAGGCTTATATATATGTCCTTACAGTTATATAGAGACTCCTACTTTTACTGTGGGTTTCCCCTATGTCGGGGTACCACACAGTACCGGAGGATGTTTGTGGGTTTGTGGAATGACCTGCTTATTGATGAATACGCTAGCACGTTTGGCCGTCGGCCAACAAAGAAAAGACACTAAAAGGGTCGGTGTTGCCTTACTTGGCAAATTCACCTGGAGGGGCCCACGCTGCCGTACTAGGCAGATTCGTGGGAAAGGGGAAGCTGCAAAAAGAAAGTAGAGGACCCGAGAACCAGAGCCTGCCCCAGTGAGTCTCCCCTACTCCCCCCCCCCCCCCCCCCCCCCCCCCGTTCCTCTCTTTTGGGGGTTTGGAGCAGGCTTATATAGCCTGCGGGAAATGGACGCGCCCAAGGTAGATGGTGTGGCTTAGCCCAGGGATGGGTCGCGTCCACAATCCCTCCAAAGGGTGTGCCAGCGGCAGATTAACCCAGAAGGGCGAGAGATACACCGCCCTCTTCGAGGAATGCGGCCTCGCCTCGTGTCCGCAAAGCCGCCGCCGTGGCGGTCCCCACTGCCTGCATGTACTAGGCCTAGAAAGGGAGACGAGGAACTCGTGTTACCACTATACTTTTACTTGTATATGTACTTATGCTTGTATATTTACTCCTACTTATAGTTATATAGGAACTTCAACTTATAGTTATATATGCTTATACTTAGATATATATACTTATATGTAATGTATAAGTATATATATAAGTATCCGTATATATATATAGTACACTTATACTTATATATTAATATTTACCAACTCCGACATAGCAAGACAGCGCTTGTCCTAACTGAACAAGCGACAGGCAGCGCTTGTTTAGTGAATCTCTCTGCTTTGTCCTCATCCCAGTCGCGCTGTTTTTCACTATAGAATCCTGCAACGAATTAAGAACGCTTTATCGATTGAACTGGGAACCGATTCATGAATGGCATAATTCAAGTAATTGATTGCAGCACACACTCATTGATGCAACACGCTCCAAAGTAGCTACATTTTTTTTTTATCTGGAGCGTTTACTTTTTTGCAAAGCAGTTTGGAGGGCTAACCACTGCATTTTCTGGTGGAAGCTCGGCGAATGACCAGGCTGTGTGAGGACATATGTGACATTGGACACAACAATTTACCCTGAGCCACACCCCAACTGGGTTTCTAGGCCATACTATTAGCCTCGTCGTTCGCCCTGCACCCTCCGTACGTGTTAATCATTCCCAAGTGCTCAGAGTAGGAGAAAAAAAGTTAAACGCTTTCTTCTGGCGCGTTCACACTGGATGCGGATCCACAAACGCGAAGCGGATCCGCGCTTTCTCAACCGCAAAGCGGCTGGGATCGAGCGGTTGGAGCACGTTTTTGCCCACCGCTTTGGGACCGATTTGCCCCAAGCGCTTTCGCGATGCGCGAAACGGCAACCAATCGCAACGCGACGTTGACGTGACGTCAGTGATTTTCCAAACAAGATGGCACCTGTCACTGGTGAGGCGTTCAAGGCGCTGTAGTTCTAGCGTTACAGCAGACAAATCAACGGAGCAACGATCGGAGAAACGTGATGTTCGCGCCTGTCACTTGAATCCGGCGCGAAAAGAATTGACTCGTAATCTTAACAGGCTTCGCACCGGTGATTCGGTTCGGGTAAGAGTTTGGTTATTATTCCGGGTGCCACATCCCGAAGTTCGCTGCCTTGTTAGTCTCTGCTCGTAGAACGTCGGAACCCGCCCCTGATCGACCGAAATGTCAGCTTTTGTAGCCACTAAGACAGTCGCGTGAACTACTGAAAGCTTTCGACACCGTGCATGACCACCACGAAAGCCGATAGAGACGTCGTGAGCCTGATTGCGTAGCCAACGCACTACCGCGGAGCGAGGAGGGTACCTGCGCTAGCTCGATTTGTAACGTTTACCGCTACCAAAAGAAATAAAGGGAACATACTCAAGAAATAAAGTGTACGTACCAGATGATGCAGAGGCAATTCATACGGTGTTTATTTGAGCTTAATGCCAAACAAACAGTAGACTCGATCAACGTGCGAGTGACGAGAGGGGAGTCCGCCACCAACGAAGCCACGACCGGCTAGCACCGAACACATTCCACCGCACCACGGTCCAAGCCACCGCTCACAACAAAGCGAACAACGAGGGGGGAAAACTGGCCCTCTATCCCGAAAACAAGGTCAGTCTATCCATGCGGGAAGGGTCCACTTCGAATAAGGTCGGGGGCATCCTCTTGCGAGTCAGCAAGGCGCGGCTAACTGGGCTTTGCTTGTGGGCGAAGTCGAGGTAATCGCAGGCAAGTTTCGCGGGTCCCTGTCTTTTTTTACGCATCCTGATCTCGTGATGCGTGCGAACATACAGAAGAAAAATCTCCTGAGTACCAAAATAGCAAATGTTTGGCTTTGGATTGTGGATTAAAGTGGATTTTGGATTGTAAAACAGGGTTGCCAAACACAACTCTCAAAAGATCACGCGTGATCGCCGAGAAACCGCCAATCGCCTCTCGCCAACCGCCAACCGCCTCTGGGTGTGTCTGAACGGGGTCGCTCGCGAACTCCGTTCAGACACACACTGGAAGCGGATCCGCAACCGCTTCGCGAACGCGGATCCGCTTCCAGTGTGAATGCGCCATTTGTATGTAGGTCTGCCAAGTAACAAAATGAAAAGTGTAGTGTTATAGGTACCGAAACATTTTATGATCACTGGCAGCCTGAGAAAGGCAGTGCGAGGCGTGCCCATCTTATCATCGTTTCGCAGTCAATGATATGCCAGCCAATAAGAGCACCAAAGAACGAAGCGAGAACATGGTAAGCCTTGGTTTCTGAAGTTGTTAGTAATGTTGCACTAAAGGTTTATTAACATGCAGTCACATATTATGGTATTTTAAATGTTGCTACTCAGTAATATATGTTTATTCTTAGAATCGTAAAAGGGCTCCCGAAGTGTCAGCAGTGATCGTAGCTTTCTACATATCTGTTTCGGTAGCTTTTCTCGCATTTTAAGATGTTTTCAAATTTCTTGTTGTTCGTTTTGTTAATTTGCATACAAAACATTCTTGGCGTTCGTTTTTTGCGCATGTAGTATTAACCGGCAAGTGAATGAATTACGCTACAATTGATACAAGAGCGAACTTCCGAAAAGGCGCATAACTGACACACGGGGAATTTTCAAATAAGTTTCTAGAAATTGTGCTTATGCATTGTTCCAGCGCACATATGTCAATATTGCGCCGCTTTAAAAGATGCGCAGCAATTAAAACAATGAAAGGGGTCGTTTCATGCTAAAAAGAATATCTGGCATAATTGTGTCACTATCGTCACATTACACGTTACCAGTATTGCGCCGAATAAAAAAGGAACTAAGATAAGACACGACACTACATACCTATTTGAAAAGATTTTTAGAATAGTATTCGAGTTAATTTTCGTACGATCTATCTTAATGAGTCCAAATACTTTGTAAAAGCAATTGAATTACATTCGAAAGTACTTGACAGGTATGTTTCAATCTGGTAATATAAGAATAAAAGAGTGTATTTTATTCTTATATCAGTATCTTTAGGAGAGGATTTAAGATAGGCACAAGTCTGCATGTTACCATACATTTGATAATTCTGTCTTGTAATCAAAGCGAGTGTTTTATAAATAAATTGGAGCTGATTGCGGTACCCTCGGATCCCGCGATTAAAAAGAGGCGGTATGTTTCATTGTGTCTGTGGTCTAATAAGTTCACCCTCATCTCATTATTTCTGTACTTCATTTAATCACTGGGGTGTTCGGTGGCACAGTGCGTTAGTACGCCGCAGCTCGTAGCGGATGAAATGAAACCTTGCGCTGTAGAACGAAGGGATTCTGGGTTCGACCTTTGCCCCTGCCGATTTCAATCTGGACGAGCATCAACCATGTGTGTTCATCCCTTTTCACTCTACAGCGTACGTTACAAAAACCGCGCTAACAGTCGCACTGTATTGGATACATGTCAAGTCCATACCAGAAACACCAGATACCCCTGGAACAGACTACCTTAACGCTCACAAAACATCCATATAACGAATTCCTTACTTTTCACTTTAAAGAGTAGCCTCCATGGAGTGCATCCTCGGCAAACAACCGAGGGACATCATTCGGCCTTTGCCCGCGGTGCAACAGCCACTAAGTCGAATCCAAGATAAAAATGAGCCAAATGCACACCCCCACCTTCCAGCCACGGCACCGAACTAACCAGAAAAGGCCGTATCCATAACGGGTTATGTGACATCAGCGTGACGATCGCCTTGGTAGAGCAATATTTTGCGCATCGCGAATAAATTGTGGCTGGCTGAAACGAGGGCGTGTGATGAGCTTAATTCTGACGTAGTCTTAACTTGTCCCGCCGCTGCGCGCTGAGCGAACGTCGCAAGGCTAAATACGTCGTTTGTTCGCAGCATATTCGGTCAATAAAGTCTAGCCTCAAGGTAGACCGCAGCGAAGACCAGAAGCCTGAGCGCATAGCCTTGTCAATCGCTCCTGTTCCGCTAGCTTGCACAGACGAATTGCGTCCTTGGGCGAGAGACTCGTACCTGCAGCCATTGCTGCCGTACAGGTGATGATATATTTACATTGGTGGAAGCACTAAAATGGCCTCTTTTTGCGCGTGTCTCTGTGCAAATACCGCCGCAGCAAATACCTTTTCTGCGACGGTGTTTTGTTTCTAGTGTAGTGGCGAAATCATGGGTCACTGGGAGGTGTGCTTGTGTGTTTGTGTGTGTGGGGGGGGGTACTTTAGGGTTGTCGAATTATCAGATGCAAGTGATGAAACGCAAATGTACTCTTTTCCTGAGGCGGTTCTGTTAACATTCCGCTCATTGACTCTTTGAAACAAATAACAAAATCAAAAATGGTTCATATGATAAGAAGGGCAGTGAGTCAGCGGACACCCCAGAACATGGAAACGAAGCGGGAGAGCAGCACGCAAAATATTTGGAGGGAGATGAAGCTCCTAGGAAGGCAATCAACAAAAATGCAGCAGTCTGAAGAGTCCACACACCCAGGAAACCACCAAAGGTAGGCAGTGCCTCAACTTGGTGACTCAGACGGTAGCTAAGCTGCTCCAAGGGGATGTGCACCTGGAAGGACAGGGTGAAAGAACAACTTGGACAGGAGAGGAAGGGCCGAGCCGGAATAAGAACGCGGAAGAAGAGACTTCGAAAGACTCGGACTTGGTAGAACCAGCAGCTACTAAAGTGGAAATGCACAGCATCCTTCAGAACAAAATCCGCCGTCCGGTCAAAAGGCCTGAGGGGTAAGGGGGTGCTGGCGGCAATGTCCATGTGGGCTTTCGACCGCTCTGAGGCAGCTCTCATCGTCCGGTTTGACATTTGTAAATCGGGTGGTGTGCGCGTCAGCCCAGACTCGGAAGTGTCTATAAGTACGTCAGCAAAAAGCGGGGCGGAGGGCTCTCGGGGCATAGAGAGGAACGCCGAACGAGGGTGTACACGGAGACCTCGGGTGGTCTACATTTGAAACAAGGAAGGCGGTGGCCAAACTGGCCTACGAAAGGTGACTTTGCAGCCTCGGGTGGGGGCGTTGGGCCAGGAAAAGCTTTAAGCGCCACGTGTACAAGAATACGAACACGCGTCTTACCAGGCGAGTAGCCAAACTCGCGGGGAAGTAAGAGCTACCGTCAAACCTGCTTGGTGGACGACCGCTTCGGGACGACGTGACGGACCTGAGGAAACACGTACGTCAGGTGGGAGCTAGGAGCGGGACGGAGTCGGCTGCAAGCAATCCGTCAATGGCGATGTACGCGTCAGCGAAGTTAACCATCGAGCGGTAGCAGCTGCACGACGATTCTCGAGACAGCGACCTTCTTTTCGAGGTCCGCAGGGAAACTTTGAAGAAAAGGGTAGTGGGGTCACGCTTTGACACCAGATCGCCATCCACCTGCGTCGTCTGCGGAGCAGCAGACGAGACGACCGAACACCTGGTACTGGTGTGTGAGGCCCTCAGCCCATGCTCCCGTGCAGACGGGCTGACGGAGGCATTGGGTTTTTGGATGATGGGGATTGAGGACGACAACGAGGGACACATAAAGCACGTAGAGACCACCAAACACAGACTGGGGCAGTGGTAGGAGTCTTCCTGGTGGTTGTGGAGGACGCGAGCTGGCCCGGACGAACTCCAGGCATCGCAGGTACGAGCCAGTATCTTCGGACCCACGCACGCCGACCCAACAGCCCCAACCGATCCAACAGATGAAGAACACGGCTATGCTTGGCTGGGCACTTGGCGGGACCAGCCAAGCTAGCTTTTGGCAGGCCCTCACTGGATGTTCCGGCGAGCGGTCCCCCGTTAAAAAGGGGTCGCCATTAAATCTAATCCAATCCAAGCATCGAAACCCTTGCGTTCCAAAAGGGGCGGTCAGGACTACGAAAATATTTGATATCTGAATTTTTATCCCACACGAAATGTCTTTATTCTAGCAAACGAATTCGGGGAAGATAGTCGTTGAAAGAGAGCACTTAATACTTCAGAAAAAAGGCTACATTTATTTAGCACAAGCTAAATAGACGTAGCACACCAGCCTAATTCTGTAGACATCTTTCGCCGCGTAAACAAACTGCCGCTGGCCTTAAAGTGGTCGGGGAAAAGATAAGTGACACTGCAAAGATGGCTAGCTGTTTCAATTACTTTATTGAAATCGAATTCGGTAGCGGATGATAACAAGTTCTCAAGCTTTGACGTGTCGGAGAACACCCCGCCTTTGGACGACTCAACAATTTTTGAAGAAGGTATCTGTTCCCTGCTTCTTGACCTTGACAGTAAAAAGTCTACCGGAATAGATAACATCCCAAATGCTTTTCTTCACCGTTACGTTGAGTGGTGTGCCAAGTATTTCACTGTCATTTTTTCTTAAATACCCGGCAAGTTGCAAAATACCAACAGAGTGGAAGTACGCCAAACTTATTCATGTTTCTAAGGCTGAATATAGCCAGCTTGTAACAAATTACTGACCAATTTCGTTGTGTGCCAAAGGAAAATACTGGAGCATGTCATATATTCGTATATTTCTTCATATTTAAAATCTAATAACTTCCTTAGTCATCGGCAACACGGTTTTCGCCCCCCCCCCCTCCCCCCCCCCCCCCCCCCCAGAGCCCTGTCCACTTCCACTCAGCAGGTGGAAACAACTTATTATATTTTGGAAGTTTTAAATTGACATGGACAGGTAGATGTGATCTCCTTGGACTTCTGGGAGGTTTTCGACTAGGTTTCACATTCGAAGTTATTAACGAAACTGAAATCAATCCTTAAACATTATATGCGAATAAATTGGAATAGCGAGTACCTGACCTCTCGCCTCCAGGCTGTCGCTATCTGTGAATAAATTTGCGGTCCTTTGCCGACTTGCTAGAACAGCGTCTCAGCTGAGACTGGGCGAATGAAAACACTACAAAGGCTGGGGCGCGCGAGCGTCTTGAGACGCGGCTTGACTCCCGCTCAGCTCGTGCACCGGCTTTGGCAGTGCTTTCTTTTCTCTGGTCTCAGCTGGAACGCTGTTTCTAGCAACTCGGCCCTGGTTCAGTTGACTCTGGACGGCCGCAGGGATCTGTTCTCAGAGCATATTTTTTATTATTAAGGCGAAAGGATTACTTGTCCCACTGAGCAAAAAAGCGTCGTATAAACCAATCAAAATACGGTTGAGCGGCTCGCGCCGATCAATGGACGACCCTACTTGTCCCATTACATTTTCGTCGTCCTTGTGGTCGTCCTAGAGGTTCTAGACCTGTAGGACGACCACACGTGTCTCAATACGTGAAATACAAGCGGCGTCGGCGGCGTTGCTGTGCCCGAAAGATGGCCATAAAAATACGTCATCAAGCGTCATCAGCGTGATGTCATCACGCGTCATCATTCGTCATCAGCGTCATGTCACTGCCGGAGCGCCGTGGGCAAAAGGTGAACTTCGGACATCATCTGTGCTCGTTGTGTGCTTCGTGCGATGGACTGTTACGCTACCGCGTCTACATCTACGGCCTCGACGTCAGCACCAGCGTCTACATCTACGGCGGCTTCCGCTGGCAAACGTAGCAGCCCACGCAAATACGCTAGAGCCTCCTTAAGTGTCCTCCTCTAGGCGTTGTTCTCTACGTCGTCCCACACGTCGTCCTCTAGGCGCCGTCCTAGACGTCCTTAAGGTTGTCCTAGAAGTCTTCCTAGACCTCGATCGTTCTTGACGTCGTCCTATAGGTCGTCCTAGAAGTCGTCATAGACGTCATTCTTGACGTCATCCTAGAGGTCGTGCTATACGTCATCCTCTAGGCGTCGTTCTTAAGGTCGTCATAGAGGTCGTGCTAAAATTCATCCTAGACGTCGTCCGAGAGGTCGCCCAAGAGGCCGTCCGAAAGGTTGTCCTAGACGCTATACTTGGCGTAGATCTCTAGGAAGTCGTCTTCCAGGTCGTCCTATACGTCATCCTAAATTGTAATACGTGTAGAAACATTACCAAAAAGGAAACATTTCTCCCTCGGGACTATAATGCTTTCGCCTGCCTACACGTAAGCTGTCTAAAGTGTACATTAGTCTAAAGTGTACAATTTAGGGGACATATTCATTAACGACATTTTACATAACATCTTAGTTCAGATTAATCCTTTGGCCGATGGTTGCGTTATTTACGGCGAAATCTCTAGCCATAACGGACATATCTTACTGACATCTCTCTGGCGAAAACAAATTCATGGTGTATAAAATGGCGACCGATTCTTAATGCGAAACAATTTGTATTTATGAGTATCATGTGGAAAAAAAACATTCAACAATTACCCTATTCCATAGACGGTACGTCATTGCAAAAAGTTGTATTTTTCAAATACCTGGGAATCATGATCTCATCTGATTTCCGATGGAACAACCACATTAACTATATATCACAACGCTCGTGTCAGAAACTCGACTTTCTAAGATAGTCCCTGGGGTGCTCCAGCCCGTTAACATAATTGCTTGCTTATAAGATCCTAAAATATGCAGCGGTAGTTTTGAATCCTCACACTCAAAAAAATAAAAATAATTTGTGGAAATTATAAAAAAGGCGGTTTGGTTTATTTATAACTCTTACAGAGTGTCTGCCTCACCCAGCCAGCTCCCGCAGAATGTCAACATTGAGTGCCTCGACGCTAGATGTCGGAAGGATCTACTTACATTCTTATAACTAATTATCAATGAAACCTAAAAATTAACAAGAACAAAAACATTTCTTTCTTTTTTTGAACCACGTGTAACAAGAAGGTCACATTATTTGTCAATTAGGGAGTTTGCTGCTGCGAATAATGCACGCCACCAGTCATTTGTTCCGCGAACTATTCGAGAATGGAATTGAGTGCCGGTTGACGCTGTCTCCAGTGCTTCTCTGCCTTTATTCCTAACTCAGATTGAATAAAACATGACTGTTATATTGTATTAGGCAGGAGATCTAACTATAGGGGGCGCTTTATGGAGCTTGTCTTTTTAAAGCCCCTTTATGTTTCAAAAGTAGCGCAATGTGCGTCGAGGAACGAGACACGTGAAACGTGCAGCCCTTGGGAAGATCATGGCGACACAGCGCAGCACTGAGCTAGATTTCAGACGCCATGTTCTTTCCAGAAGTGGCGCGCGGCACGTGACTCGAGCGTTTCCACAACAAGGAATGTTTCCACTTTTCCCAGGATAGAGGGGCTTTACTTGTCTTGTTGTCCCCACAGCCGGGTGTTGAGTAACACAGCACAACAATGAAATTGAAGTTCGCCTAGCACGGTCTGGGCACGAGCGCCTCGCTTTGACCAGTACTTTGGTCGCACGAGAAACGACCTTCGAATCGTCGTGTTCGATTTCTCTGATGAAAAACAAACAAGAAAATTAGGTTTGTTGTCCCCATAGCTGAAGCGTACCACTGGAGTTGAAGCGTAGCGCTGGACTGTTCGATCTCTTCCCCAATAGTTAACAAGTTCAAGTTTCCTTGTACATTATTTGTTTAAATATTTTATCAGTGTTGTGATTGATTTTGTTTTTCTATGTTATCTATTAGTTCTGAAGACGGGGTTTTGCTGGACTTCCGTTTTTCCGCGGGTGCTGATGACACAGCACCTTGTCTTTACTTAAAATGTCGTATGCGTTGCGATGCAGCAGAGCGCTGCCGATATATTGTTTTCTTGCGATATCACTTTCTTATTTATTTGTACTTTCTGTGGGTCTGTTCCACTCGTCCGACAGCCTCGACGAGGCTGTCGGACGAGAGGACGGACGAACGCGCGTGCAAGGCCAAATTTGTTTTAGACTTTTTGCTTTAAAACAATTACTACTGCGGACGCCAGCACGTGCAACGCGTGTAACTACACTCCTCCGTTTCACCTTAAGTTGTACCGCGGCCACGGTGTAAGATAATACTCTTCAGGTGAGGACACGGCGGGGCTGAACGCGCGGCGCGAGGAATCAGATAGTGTTCGTTCGACGGGCATCCGAAAGGCTGCATTATTCCTCGGCCACCGTGCCCGCGGCTGACAGTGTCACCGGCGGCCAAACGGCGAAACTGTGTGAAAGTGAAAAAAATTATCTCGTTGCCATGACACCCCGGTACACCGTGGTCTTCCTGCACGAACGACAACCTCGCTGGAGCTCTGCGCGTGTCGAGCATGAGGCGGCACGAGCCGTCTCTGGCGTACCCACGGGTCGACGAGTCATCTGCCGGCGCCGCTTGAAACCATAGTGAGAGAGAGTGAAAAGCGAACTTTATCTGCACTGCGCGAGGAGCGCGCTGTCCTCACCTGAAAAGTATTATCTTACACCTTGACCGCGGCGAAGGCTAGAAGCGCGAGCTCATAGCGTTGGGAGCTGCCCTTGGTGCACGAGAGCTTGTGCCGCCGAGATGTGCCATAGAGCAAGGAGCTCGCGCTTGCAGCCTTTCCTGCGGTACAACACAAGGTGAAACAGAGTATCGTAGCATGCATCTCGGTGCTTGGGAAATCTAGAAAAAGGCCTATTAGGACGCTGTCTGCTTTTGTGTGCTATCAATTCCCGGTTGATTAAGTTAAGGCAATCCACTCTCCAAAGACGTTGCCATGCCGACAATTATCGCGTTCATTTAGGCTTAGGAATGGCCAGAATCGAAAGACTATCTAAAAAATGCGGCGAGGTCATTGCTCATGCTTTGCAATTTAAGTGAGATAAGGCAAAGCGAAAGCCTCCTGCACCATTCGTTGCTGACATACGCGCCCGATATTGCAGCTACAACGACATCGCCATGTTTCCCCGCATCCCTACCGAGCCAGTCACGTGATTTCAAAATCCCTCTCCTAGGTACTGCGGCTAACTTTAGCCGCGGTTAGCGCTTCGAGCAAACGGACCCTGTGTTGAATATTTTAATCCGTTTGTATTGGTGTCCTTGCACTGTATCGTCACGTCAATTATGTAAGGAAAGTACTTAATTTTATCCTTGACGATTGGTCAATTGAGCCATTTAGAACCTCGCTCTTGGAAGATACGTAATGATATTTGTGTCGGGCTTTAAACATATTTTATCCGTATTCTGCGAGCCAAATCAGATCAGCGTTGAATATAGTGGAGAGTGTATCGCACGACGAATCTTGAATATGACGCTGTGCGCTCCACTAAATCCAATAAATATGTAATTCAATTAAGCCGAGCAGAAAAAATTGCCGCGAGAAGCGCTCGTCTGGAAAACGTTTCAGCGGGAATTCGGCCTAATACAATCAGTTAGATGGAGTCCTAGATTTTGTCCGAGAGATTTAATATTCGACCACCTTGACACCGAACGCTGTAAATCAGTTTAGTATCATTGAGGGTGTAAATGATAGCCTTGAAACTTTGATAGCATATCCACGTGCTTTACTTTTTCAGTTCCTCTCTTTCTCCCTTTTTATGTTTCAATCTCTGCCCTTCTCCGATACCTGAAATTCTCACACTCTGTGATATGGATGTGTAGTGCCTTTGATTTTTACAGCGGAGCTGTTAAGGGTAAGTTTCCCCAGGATCGTGTCCCTCGCAAAGAAATGAAGACATCCAACTCTGGACACCTACCGCCATCTATGAGCGACGGCGGCAAGTCACGTATCTGGTTGCCGCCGTCGCTAATAAATGGTGGCATCCTTTCCAATCTGGCTTGCCGAGTTGCGGCCGGCCATTACTTTCCGTTGTACAGCTCCGCTGGTCTGCCTTCTTCACCAGAGTGGAAAGGCTGAAAGTTTTTTAATACAGATTATGTTCAACGGCTAGAAGCTCCCAGGAAAGTGTAACGTAAAGCAACGAAAAAGCATCACGATATATGTGCAGGGAATTCGTGGGGAAATCGAAAGACAAGAACATATAATTGAGATGAGGTAACTGTGTTGTGTGTATGCTTAGAGAGCAGAACCTTCGTTGGCCCCAAATGGGCGTCAGGTGCCTCCGCTGTACATGGTAAATTTAACCGCTGCGGTAGCACGGCTAGCCGGGGGGTCTTTTAACGTGCATCACGCGGTAGTGCACGCAGCGCGCCGGTACGATGTTCATCCAAATCGAGATTGGCAGGGACGAGGATTGCAACCAAGAACACGCTGCAAGCTCGGATCACGCTCGGCCGCCCATTTCTTTTTATCCTCCTTATAATTGCGATGAAATAAAATAGTTATAAATTGACAACAAAGAACGAAGCTCCAAAGGTGCCTAATGAGAATCGAATCCAGGAGCCCAAGATTCTGCAGCCCAACTCCCCATGACTCTGTCAAGAAGGAGAATTGTAAAGCGATAGTTATTATAGGGAAGCGTGAGGGGAACCGCGTTGACATGTGCTATTACTATGCCACGTTATTTTACGCCACGAAAAATATATTTAAAAAAATTCCGAGAATACAGAAGCACTTTTTATGAGTTGTGAATGCGAATGCATTGAGGTCGAATTGAACGCCGTTGAGTGCTGGCGTGGACTGCCACGTTTGGCTACTGCCGAGGTTGTGGCCGCCGACGATATAGATGCCTCAGGTGCCGCGATGCTCCTCGGCGCCGAGAGGAGTAGAAGGGGCCGCTGCGCAATTGCCCTGCGCCGGCAGGGCGTTCGGCGTTGCGCCTAGCAGACGGAACGGGAATTTGCAGCTCCCCTCCCCCTTCCCCGTCCGGCCACGCCTGGCGCGGCGGGCCAAGGCGGGCGCGCGCGCGCCTCCCTCTCCCTTTCATTGTCGCACGGGACGCAGCGCCAGTGGAGAAGGCTTCTCTGTGGGGTGGCGTTCCTTGGAACTATGACGCGTAGCAGCCATATTAACTGCCGTTATTTAGTGGCCCGTTTTTCGCGGTCACACACAACGCCGGCTGCGCTCCATGGGTGTCGCAGCCAGTTTAACTGTCTTTAGTTGCCCGTTTTTCGCGGTCACAGACAACACCGGCTGCTCTCCATGGGACAGTTAAAGCTTTCGTATTAAAAAGCCGCGGGAGAGTTGAGAAACGAGCGAAATAAACATATTCTTTGGGTACACACTTTATTTCGAGTATCAAGGTAGATAAAATTCTAAAATGTTTCATTCCACGTGCTATACGTGTTTATTGAGCTTTCCTGCCATTAAATAATTTATTCCGTTTCTACTTTCCAATCAAAAAGACACGTTGAGCCTTCCAGTGCTGATAAAAGTTTTGGATCGAAATATTTGCCTTGCCTTTACCATTATTTTCACTTAATCTGTGGATTCCAGCGATCCCCTCTCCATGTTCTTATTTCCATGCAGCACACAGGGTGAGCTATAAACTTATGTTCCTAGAAAACGAAATGGGCACAGAAAGTTTGTGAACATCGCTGGGACACTGAGCAGGTCATTTCATATACGCTTTTAACCGATTGCGTTATCCATGCAACGTCTTCCACCAGCATGCTCTCACGGAAGGCAGATCGCTGCCGGAGCTGGAAGAGCCAATCACTGTAAAACACGAAAGGCAGTGGGCGAATGACGAGGTCGCGAGGCGATGGTTGGCGGTTAAATGATCCCATTGTATTCTCCCAGATCTAGATGGAAACATACTTCTGTTTCCGTTGTTCGGCAAGCTTCCTTTCTAAAAGGTAGAGATTATCGTTCGGAATTTCCGCCGGAAAATTAGACACTTGGGTACACTTGAAAGGTTGTTGTCAATGAATAACTCACTGTGGATTCGAGATGAAATCTCGTGGAGCGTGGGATTTTGTGTATATTTGTTGTTTTCCTTCTTGACAGACTTGTTAGTGTTTCTAAGGTTGTGCTTGTTTTTTTTCCCTCCGTGCAGGTTCCGAGTTCGTGTACAGAGACTCGGATGGCGCCCTGGTCCTCTACAACGCCCAGAACAGGGAGAAGAGGACGCTGCTGCACAACACCACCTTCGTGAGCGAACGCCTTCCCTTGTTCTGAGTGAACGCAGATATCGGACGACCCTTGAATTGCTATTGCTGCTTTGATCACATCAATGGAGTGAACGATTCGCTGACGAGAAAAAATTACCTGTGACGTTCATCTTCGATGTTCTCTAATGTGTGGAATGCAGTAGTTTAGACGCGGTCGTTTAAATATGTCTAGAAGACATTAAACCCTCGTTTCTGGCAATACATATATACTGTTTATTAATTTATTCGCTAACTTCACTAAGGGAACTGACGTCACTTGTCCTGACATCACGGTTCTAAGTCGGGTGTCATGTGATATTATGACTTCACGTGACCTCATGTCACGTAACAGCGTGAAGTCACGGTTTCAAGCCTGGTGTCCCTTTATACCCTACGTCACGTGACGTGGTTATGTGATGGGACATCAAGGTGTCAAGTCGTGGCAACGTTACTAAAACCCTCAGTCGGGAAACTCACCCTTGAAACCTGGGCCGCTGGCGTCCACCGAGACCGAGCTAAATACGATAACAGCGCCACCCTTTAGCGACGAGTTGAAACATGAAAGCTGCTTTACGTAGCTACTGCGATATGGCCCTGCGGGATGGCGCCACCGGCCCTTGCCCGACTCGACGTGCAGCCGTGCAGTTCCCGGAGTGGCCGCTGCGGGAGAAACGGCGGCGTTGCGATCGCCATTAGTTCGGTTCTCGAGTGCGGATCGGAGGCACATTTTTAAAGCAGGCTTATTGGCAGTTTCCCAACTTAAGAGTTCTAGTAACGTTGAGTCGTGGTGTCACTCGATACCTTGACATCACCTGACGTCCATTTTCCCGCTAAATTTAGCGGGGAAATGCATGGACGGAAGGACGAACGAACGGATTGACTTGTGGGTTTAGGGGTTCAGTTAAAAACCTTTGCATGCTTTATTAATGCCGTGTGCGTGACCGAACGTGTCTTCAACAATAAAAGCGGAGTTTCTTGGTAGAAACAAGCACTTTGTTTTCACTTTCAGAATTGCTTCCTTTAGTTGCGCTCGACGCTGCACAAACCGACGTGCACGATGCTTGCACTACACGTGGTTTACAACCGCGAGCTTGTTCTTCGTAGACAAAAAGGGAACACTCAGCAGAAACGAGCGCCGTTAAGTCAGCGAGTTAGGCAAGTATCGCTGCAACGAGCTGCAAGGTTAAATTTTAAGTACTTCGTCGCAAGAAAACAACCAAATATTCTCATGGCCTCTCATGACACATTTTACACTTCGGTGGTATTTGTTTCTCTCCGTAAGCGAATCAGACGACAATGGCCACACAAAACTTTTACGACCAAAAACGAGAACTGGATAAGATTTGCTATTCCTTACGCGTATAAGCTTTTCTTTTTTGTTTACCACGTAATCGGTTTGTTCTCTTTTCTTTCCCCCGTTGGTCCGTCGCTCACACACGACTTTACGCCTTGGACACATCCAATAAGCGGAAAAGGGTCATAACATGCTCGAAACGAGCGAACCAAAACAAAAGTATAAGTAAAACCTACATGGAGCCAACTGCAACATAAGAAAAGCACTGTCCAGTCTGTTTTTCGTCCAGCCGTTGGGGAGACCTCTTCCATGCCTGTGGCATCTCAGACCGTAAACGTCTTTACGGCCGAGACTTTGCGTGCCGCTCGCTGACCGAGTATCTTTTACATCACACTGCGCGGGCGAAAGGGTCCTCGTGGTGGCCGCCGACGGATCTTTGCTCACAGCGCTAACGGGATTGGGAACAGACCGTTATCCCTAATGCTGGTGTGGATAACAAAACAGAGGGGAGAAGCGGCCCTCACACGACCCCGACTGCGTCTGGCGCCGCAGCGACAGGACGGGTACTGCGACACGATGACGCCGTCGGTTACTTCGCGTTTCTTGTAGAATGTCTTTTACCTACGCTGGGGCAGCATGAATAGGACGCTGTAGTCTGTTCCAGGCTCAAAAGAGCAGAACAAGCCTTTTCCAAAAAAAAAAAACGGTATCCCTTCGTCATGATTGGCGGTTTCCTCTACCGCACTCGCCTCCTCTCCAGCATTCGCTCTGCTAAACTAGAAAAACTGGATGGCTTTTTGGGTGGAGCTTTTCCTATTATTCTTAAGGGCACAGGGTGTGTCCTATACTCCCAATGCATTTTAGGCCATGTTGGAGAACATCATTCTCGGGAATTTATTATTAGGAATAGTCCTCTCATATATATATATATATATATATATATATATATATATATCATTTGTTCTAAATGGTGTGTTTTCCCACTGAAATAGAAATATTTAGCCCAACTGAAAATCAACATTTTTATAAATGTTTTTCTAATGCTGAAATTTTAGCTCTCTTAGTGTATTAAAAATCTGCAACACAAAAACTGTTAGGTGCATATTTTTTACTGCTAGTTGAGTACTTTCTGCCCCCTGTGTAGATGGCAGGAATAGGAAATAAGCTCTCTATTATGGCAGGTTCAGGATATAATGGTACCTATGTACTGCAAAACACTGTGTTAGGAAAAGGGAGCTTAAATTTAAAAAAAAAAAGTTAATGAAAAATGTCTATTGGCACCAACACCTCCAAAGTCATTTCTTCGATCGCCGCCAGCTTGGTAGTCATTTTTAGAGCCATCTCCTCACTTCTCCGCTTATGGCCTTGCTTGCCGGTCCTCTTTTGTAACCTGTCGTGTCGCTCGGTCTGCAAAACTACATTCGAGTGCGGTCAACTTCGCTCAGCCACTTGATGGTTTTCCACCCAGGGTTCAATAATCCACATGACTTGGAAATATTGGTTCGTGCGATGCTACCACCATTGAATGAAAGAACAGCATCCAATGTCGCCATTTTGTCGATCAAAAACACAAGCACTTGAAAGTACACACGAGGAAAGAACGTGTGTACTCTTTGTGAAAAAAGAGCTATGAAATAGTTTCCAGGTAATTTTTAAGATGTAGCTCATTCCGGACATGCTTCTATATCTGGTAAATATTATTTTCTTTTTGTTGTAAAATGTATCGATAAACAGTACCCGTATCCCGAAAGTGGGAGTGGTCACGCGCTTATTTCTTTCGGAAAAAGTGTTTTTCAGCTTGAAATATTACTTTTTTTAAGAACAGTGTGACAATGTAAAATGTACAGAAAGAAATACACTTCTCAAATTAAAAAAGAAACTAAAATCGATTTTTTTATTTTCTTTTTTTCTGTGCCCTTAAAAGAGCGATAAAATGATTCTTTAAACTTCTTCCTTCTAACTTTTTCCCGTCAACTAAAAAACGAAATGAGAGATCACGTGGTCGTGACGAAACATATCACAGGGATCCGATGACTCCTAGCTTCCTGCATGCTTTTTAAGCACACTATGGAACTTGTCATTCGCAAGCGATGATAAGTGGCGTCACTGCACTCATTGGGTACGAACGCGAATTCCAAATATTCGTCGACGGATTGATTGTTGACGAGCGCATTCGTCCGAGTGACGCCGTGCTAATTTCCAATGCGTGAGCTGGGCTAGACTGACGTGCTTTGGGGACCGCGGATGTATCACAGTGACAAGGCGGAAAGCTTTCGATGGAAAGGAGGTACGAAATAGTCCACTACATTTTCTAATTTTCGAACCGAAAAGTAGGTTTTTGACTTCCTTCCCTCTTTCTTTTGGCCCACGATTTATATGCGATTACTAAACTCCCGATATAAGATCATTTATCTCAACCCCAAAATTAATTTCATGGCCTCTTTAACCCGCAAGACACCGTAGAGCGACGCTTCGTGGATGACGGAAGAGATATCGAGCAAGCCCGGTGGCCGAATCGATGTCTCAGCATTAAAGGGACACTTTCAGATCTAATACTTTTCCTGCACGATACAAAAATACGTCCAATCAAAACAACAAAAATTAAAGACAATGTCTAGCTTGCGAGACCAAAACTACACATGTTTGCCGCCTTGCACCAGAATCGGGTTTAGAACGCGCATATTCACTATTTTGGCGTTGGAATAATGAGAGAGTCTTTTGAGCTCATCCTGGAGGGCCCTTGATCTGCCAAGATAAAGTGCATTATAGATCTAATCTTTTTCGAGAGCATAAAAAGAAAATTTCGCGGAGCACATCCATTGCAATGCTTTTGTGGAAAACGCGCTATCGCTGAATGGTCATTGTGTACCTCTGGACTATAAACTTTTTGTGGCGAGGGAAATTGTTCATTCGAAACGAGGTTCAACAAACACGCACCCTTCTATATTAAGTGAAATTACGTTTCGTTTTGTTTTAGCTTCAAGAACAGCAACAAGTATAGTAACGATGTCAAAGCTGTGAAATCAACTTGCATAGTGAACAGCTAGCATTCGTGGTCTTACCAGCGTGGAATAGTCAAAGAACGAATATACCCAGCCTTTAACTGCGCTCTGCCCTTCCGTGTTCTGGTGGCCCGTAAAACGTCCAGGGTGACGAAAATCGCTCGTCCACGTTGCCAACTTTAAAACACCACTTCTGGTTGAGGTGAAGAACACACACTGAATTTCTGTAGATTATTTCCAGAGTGCCACGGATGTGTCTCACACACTGAGGAACTCTTGCTCCTGTCTAAGCGTGCCCCCCGCCCGCAAGACTCAGCGCCCCTCAATAGGGCGATAGACATCGCTTCTTTTGTTCTGCCCGACTCCCGGTTGAGACAGTTGACTTCCTCGATATTACAAAACCGTTGACAAATTCTTTAGATGGTTTCCCCTCGCAATATTTATGGCACTGCTGGAACGCCATACTCCTCTATATTAAAAAGGTCTGTAGTCAGTGACGGCCTAAAGACGACAGAGTGCGGTCAAAGCCGATTAACTCCTTTATCGCTATCTATGAGCTCACAGCCTCGCATAATAAGAATAATCAGGAATGGGTTGCAAGCGAGAAACGTCTCGCCACTTTTTTTTTTTTAACTTAACAATAACCTGTTTTTCATTGGTACTTAGTGTACTAAGCGATACTAAACAAGACGCGTGCGCCCTCGTGTTCGCAAAACGCTCGAAACGTTAAACACTCCACTCCACGGAATGCAGCGAATGGTCAAACCTGAAACAAAACACCTTCGCTCAAACATGTCATCTAAGATGGAGCACCTGAAAAAAAAAAAATTATAGTCAGTTTTTTTAAAGAAAGTCGAACTTCTTGTTCAAATTCAATTTCCGCTTCCACTCTCGTAATATGCTGTTCTGAATACCGCGGGGATTGGTTATACACGTGCTCTGTGCCCCGTAGGTAATGGTGCAGGCACGTTCTCGAGAATAAAGGCTGGTTCACACATTTGCAACAGTTGCGTTCGCATGCAACCGAAACGACTGTAACGACAAAGTCACCGGGACAAGTGTTCGCCGTACACAGCATGGTAGGCGATGTAAGGGGTAGCTTCGCGAAGCAATTCATGAGTCACGGTTGTTGCGGTGTTTTGGTCGTTGCGGTCGTTTCGGTTGCATGCGAACGCAACTGTTGCAAATGTGTGAACCAGCCTTAAAGTTACACGCGACGTGAGACACACGATGCTTGTCTCCTGGCTTCTCTCATTCGCCGGTCACTCTCTTTGTTTTTTGTTTTTTTGCAGCGACAGTATGACGTACGGAAGTACTACATGTCGCCCGATCTCAACTTTTTGCTGCTCGTCCATGATGTTGTGCCAGTAAGTAGGAACCAATATTTCTTTTTATTAAGTCTGAGCTTCCGCGTTGTGTACATGTATATGCGTACATGTGAATATGCGTGCCTCGGCGTCTGCGTGCGCATGCGTGTGCGCGTGTTTGTTGCTAAATGTAAGTACGTCTTTGTCTGCGTGTTTCTCTATCGTTCTCTTTGAAGCCAGTGCTTCGGGAACACGTACAGTACTGATTTCCTCCTTTTCGTTTTGTTTTTCAACAGGTGTTTCGACATTCGTCCACCGCAAAGTACAAGATCTATGATTTCTCGAACAAGTAAGTGCACTCTCCGTTAGTCTTGTATATCGTGTGGTTGTTTTTGGGACACATTATTTTTATTTTGGCTCTTATGACTAACGCGTCCTGTATAAAAATCATCTTTATATTTTTGTAGAGTAATTCTGATGGTGCTCATACCGAGTGCTACAAAAACAATGCACTTTCGAAGTGATATAGGTTTTGCTGTAAATAATGGACGGGACGTCTCGAGGCCGGTGCGCGAATAAAGTGCCCGGCGCTCTGGGGTGAAGCTGAAACGCAGATATCTTCTTCGCGCCTTCTTCTCTTAGTCGTGATAAACTCGGAATGTGTCACGTGTGTCTTGGCGAACTGGCATATATGTGTCTTACGTACTTACGTAGTAATTCGGTTACAACAATCTAGTTACTGCAATTTAGATGTTTTTGTGATGCTTTTTTTATTTAATCCTCTACTTTTAGTTCAATTAAATTTATTTGTAATTTAAATACTTTTAAGCCACAGTGTTAGTCAAAATTACTGCTAGTGTTCAGCGATATTGTCACCCTGGAGTTTGGTTCAATGGAGTCACTGACAGGCAAAAGTTGGGCAGAAAGCCAAAGTCAGAGTGTATGGCTCGTTGCCCTTCTGCAACCCGCGGGACCTTCAAAGTGTAGGCCAATCGCTCAGTCGTTTTTATTTCCTCTTCATCGTCCGGAAAATAAAACAAAAGCAACAGCACCTAAGAGAAGGCCGCGGTGCCGTATTTTCTACGTCAACCAAAGGGACCAGCACGGGATTGGAGACGACAGCTGCCCGAGAACTCGGACGTGAGTCTTTTTGACGAGCCCCGAATGCGGACGCAGGCCTCGTTTCGATCTGTGCCCGGCGCTGGCCTCTCGACTTGAAGTGGAGAGTCCAGAGCTGCAGCCTTCTGCCTACGTGCTGTTGACAAAACACGTGTTTACCTTAATATATATAGAGAAAGAAACAAGTGGTAGCAATGTTTATTCGAGCATATATAATATTCATGACTATAATTCCTGGCGTATGTCTTTCATGGTCGATTTGTTTAAAGAAACAAGGAATGGAAAGTGATAAGTGAGACTTAAGCTTTCACCCGGTTTGCTTAGGATGCCTCATAAAGTTGTCAAATTTCCAGCTTTTAGGGGCGAAGCTCCTTAGGGGCTAGCCATGTCCGTCCGTCCGTCCGTCCGTCCGTCCATTCGTCCGTCCGGCGTCCGGTGCTCTCATGATGATGATGAAGTGATGATGATGATGATGATGATGATGATTAGTGAATCTTATGATGATGATGATGATGATGATTGAATCACATGCTGCTGCTGCTGCTGCTGCTGCTGCTGCTGCTGATGATGATGATGAGTGAAGATAAAAAAAAAAGATGAAAGAAAAATTATGAAAAAAAAATATGTTTGCGCAGTCGACAGGATTCGAACCTGTGCGATGAGACCCCAATGGATTTCTAGTCCATCGCCTTAACCACTCGGCCACGACTGCGGGACGAGTAGGGGGCTCCGAGATGTGGTAGTAACTCAAGAGCTGGGGATGTCGTGGATGAAACGTTGCATGTAGCCGCTCAACGTCTATACAGAAGAGGGCGCTGCGGTCAAATGCGTATATAATTGCAATAAACTTTGCATGCATTGGCTCAACGTTTATAGACGAGAGGGCGCTGCGGTCAAATGCTCAAATGCGTATATAACCACGTTCCATACCACACATTCTCTTTCTGACATGAATGAAACCGAACGAAAGGCTCGGCATGCTGTGGCTCAGCGTCTACGCAGACAACCACCACCAGAGCTTCGCCCCAATCAACATCACTCACCATGTGGAGATGTGGTCAATTTTTTTGTTTTCTTCCACCGATCGATTCGACATTCGTAGTATTTGTGCTATTTTGACCAGGGAGAATGCATGGGTGCGAAAAAAAAATTCAGAAATGAAAACAAACTATGAAAAACGAGACTATGAGCAGGGCGTAAAGGTGTGATAAAGTTCACAAAAAATAATTGATGCCATAATAAATTAAGCAAACTTGCGGCGGGGAACTGATTTTTAAATGGTCTAAACAAACATACCACGAACTAGAATTTTCTAGCAAACTGGCCCTTCAATATTTGTTCGTAAGCAAGCATATTTGTTTACTTGTAGTTAGCGGCGTCTCCATTTTTTCACTTTCGAATAATATTAGTGTAATGGTACCACGGAGCACCGCGATTTCTGCAAAATATTTATCTCGAAGTCGTCTTTTAGGTTCGATAAACAGTGGAAACAAACGAGAGTATAAAGCAAGACCTAGAAGCTTTCTTTTATTTTTTATCTTACCGTCGTAAGGTATTCACCTCGCAGCAGCTGAAACTCAAAAAAAAAGTTTGGTAGATTACCGAGAATGCTTATCTACGCAGCCCATTTACCTGCGATTATGTTTGTCATTTAAAGCGATATTTGCCGCCATCATTATCCCGAGGATTGTGCAATGACATCTCGCGTGGAACTTTTAAATGAAAAGCGCGAACATTTTACACACCAACGCGGCACCCCGACGTCACGCCTTGGTGGTGGCGCTGTTGGCGGCACGGCTATGCATAAAGGCTTCGCGCGAATCTGGTTTCTGGGCACACGCAGCGCCATCACCTTGTGTCTGTAAGCGGCGTGTATAGAAGAAATGCGTTAACAGCTCTACCCATGATGTACATTTTAACACGGAAACGACGTCTACGTCAAGTCTACGAAATGCCCCGATATTGAAAACACCAAACATACATTAAGCATTACCAAAATGTCACGTTAAGAAAATAGTTGCATAATGTGGAGAAAAAAAAAGCGGCCTACGTGAAATAGTTTAAAGGAGTCATATTTTCACAGTGCCCAAAAACCCGGATTTAGAGCGCTCTTCGGAATACGGGGGCGTCGGGCAACTCCGTGGCAGCTGCCGCGAGCAAGTTCCTTTTGTCGGATGTAAATAAACGTAAACAAACCTGTGCCGGACGTAAACATGGACGACGCGAACTTTCTGGAAGGCCGCTGGTTTCCCCTGCGGCTGAGTGGCTCGGCGATCGGGCGGAAAACAAATGGTCAGAGAGCGACTGCACGAAACCAGTTGCCTTTTCGACCGCGAACGTCACTCTATCACCAAGAAGGCGCGACTCACAAGTGTGCGTGTATCTGGTTGCGATGTTTCTTATACGATATAACCTGCTCACTAGTTTTATATACATTTTTGAGACTTATTTGCGGAGATGCAGCCCATGCTGTTATGTGTCAATGTGCTAACATGCGTCTCACTGCGAAACGAGTGCGAACGAAGCGTCCGTCATAAAGTGGTGTGTGCATTCCTGTATCGATCCTTTGAGTCAGGGTAAGGCGGAGCGAAGTCAAACATGGGGCAAAATGCGGTATTTTGAGTTTAGCGCCACCTGTAAAAGTTTTCAATGTAACTAATTGTACAATTTGCCAACATGTTTCGGCACTTGTCCGCTTTGCTTCATAAAAGAATTTGGTACATCATGGCATAAACATTGTGACTAAAACAAAAATGCGCAGTTTTTGTTCATGGGTGTACGAGCCGCCAAAATGGATTAAATTCGGCACTCGCATTTTTCTGGAGGCGTGCAGCTAAGTTTAAAAAAGATCACGGTACCGAGCTGAGCCCTTATTTTATTTGTCTGTCTCGTTAGCTGACTCGGGATTAAGTTTTATTGCAATATGTTATGATTGCTAATATAGTAATTTAAATAAGAGCATATTCAAGGTGCAAAACGCGACAATAACGCCATCAACAAACGTAAAATAGTTTTTACGAAATAAATGTTTTTTAAGCTTTAGTTGTTTTTGTTTTTTTACTGTCTAGGATAGTCCGGATGTACAAACAAAAACAGTCAGGGTTTAATGGTGCTAAAATGATATGAAGAAACCTCTCGAAAGTGCGCTTTAGCAGCATCAGTTTAGTCGCACATCAGCGAAAGCCCTCGGCAATCTAAGGATGTACTCCAAAAGCGTGCACGAAAACTCAAAGAATGTAAAAAGTAAATACTTCATAATCGTCAGTTAAGATCCTACCGACAAATCACTTCCGACCAGCAAAATAAAAAAAAAAAATAAAAAAATGTATTTATATATCCGTTGAGCATATTGTGTCTATAAAGAAGTCTATATTGGGGTTCACGTACAATGTCTTGCTGAGGATAGATTGCACTTACCATGAATCAAATATAAAAAAGGAGGAATATTATTTAGGATAAAATAAATCACCTGCAGACCCCTTGTTCAGTAAACAAGCCGGTAAAGCAGTAAAATGGCTAAGTGTGCGATTTGGTTCATGTTTAGCTAGAAAAGAGCATCAAACATATGTGGACTTTAACAGAGGCGACAGGACCAAGCGCAACTTACAACTGAACGTTTATTGAAAACACCATCCCTATTTGTACACCGAATTAAGCTCCCGACGAAACAAAAAACCTTTTTCACAGTTAAGTGTGCTAACGGTGCACTTTCGCCGCGATCCTCTCCCTTCACTCTTATGCAATGCGCCTGAAATATATCTCTTCCAGTTTTATTTATAAGTTTTCCCACAATTTTCGTATCTTCAAGATTAGGCGCACAAGGGCACCAATCACAGTGAATGGCGAGATTTCCCGATGGGGAGCTTCTGAGAGATAGGGAATGCTCGCGTGCCCTGTCCTTTGTATTACGCACCCGCCGTACACTCTATTGCAAGTCATGAGTGAGATAGGGAATGCTCGCGTGCCCTGTCCTTTGTATTACGCACCCGCCGTACACTCTATTGCAAGTCATGAGTGTTTCGTCGACAAATGACGTTGCACAATCACCGCGCTGTGCTGCGTGCTCTTAAAACATGCCTCTGTTTTTTTTTCTGTTTTGTTGTTGAACCTTGAGCCATAGACAATTTGGACGGGGCAGAGAACACCTCAGACACTTCAAGGTGTGCGGCAACTCTCTTGAAGTTGTGGGAAAGTCTATGAACGTATGGTATTACCACAGGTCCCTTTATTGTTTTGTTTTTATGGGTTACTGTTTCTTGTCTCTTTCTTTCTTTCTACTTTGAAACGAGGATTTCTGCAACGTCTCCCGAGAAACGTTTTGGATGGCCCACTAATTTAAGGCGGCCCACCTGATCAAAAAATCACAACATCTCCACGTGGTGAATGATGTTGACTGGGGTGAAGCTCTGGTGGTGCTGATGATACTGATTTTATCGTTCATAGGTAGTGCTGATAGTGTTGATTTTTTTTTATTGCTCATAGGTAGTGCTGAGTTCCGGGTTGCGTTTCGACTTCATTATTACTGCTTTATGGTCGGTGAAATGCAGAGCCAGTGGTTCTTCTAGCGGATCAGCTTGGATCCGCTTGAAGCCGTGGGAACGCATCTCCACCGCTTAAGTCGACGGACCATGCCAGAAAGAGAACTACCGCATCTCAGAGCCCCCTACTCGTCCCGCAGTTGTGGCCGAGTGGTTAAGGCGATGGACTAGAAATTCATTGGGGTCTCCCCGCATCCTGTCGACTGCGCAAACATTTTTTTTCTTTTTTTAAGAAGACAGATGGGATGGCAATGGATGTGAGCACGAACGCCGGACGGATGGACAAGGCTAGACCCTAAGAAGCTTCGCCCCTAAAAAGCTGTTGCCCATAGCATGATTGCACGACTTATCAGCGGAGCTTTCATCAGTGACGACGGAACGCCTCGTTTGACTAATTTGGAATGGGTAGAGGAGAAAGGCAAAACCCCTTTCTTCGAGCGTGGCTGGTACTTCCAGCGGTAAAGCAGAAGCGTTCTGCAAACCGTGTGACGAGCGCCAAATGTGACTGGCAGTGCCTGTTGTGCAAAGCATTACGAAGCAGAACAGCTGCCGTTTTGTGTGGATTCAGTGCACGGCGTGTGGAGAGTGAGTTCACGAAGATTGTGTTGATGTGTACGTAGTAGACTTCAAATGTTCCGAGTGCGACAACTGATCTGTATTTTTTTTACATGTATTTTTTTGTCCCACTAGCTATTTGTTTTGTCACAGGTATAGGGGCAAAATGAGATATTTGTGACTTTTTTGTTATTAATTAATATGTTGTAGTGTACTCGAGTATAATCAAGTCTACCAACCGCAACGCGAAGACGCCGAAGAAGGTTTTCGTACAGTATTTTTCTCGATTCAAAATAAAAACCAAAAACAGCATTGATTTGAAAATGTTTGCTTAATTATTTCCCCGCCTTACCTTCTCCTTACGAAAGCGTCGCGGACCGCAGCCACGTTTTCGATCGCTCACGTCGCCAATACCTGGCGTCAACTATTTTGCGCTACGTTGTCAAGGCGACCGTTACCTTTACAGTGCTGCAGCTCCGCACTGCTGCGAGAGTGCCTGGCTTCTTCTTGTCTTTCATTCGCACGCACTATCTAGCAAAGGATGCACGTCATGAAGCCACGCGCACGCACACGTAGATTCGGCAGTGTTAAAGCACTTCGAAAGCCGCGCTAGTCTGGACAACATAGCACAAAATAGTAGACACCGACTGTAGAGGTGGTCTACTCTCGTAGGTTGCGCTAGCTCAGGTGTCAACCCGAAGCTGCTTTCGTTCGGTGCCGTGTCGCATCCCTCTTCCTTTCGCGCAAGCGCGGAATTCTACGCATGGGGAAACAGGGAAACGCTTTGTGTTTTTTGTTTTCCACGAGCGAGGAATTGAATAAGCAGGTTTTTCTCGCTGCCCCGATTCACCTCGACAAAAAGTGCAAATTTTAATCAACCCGAAAAGAAAAGGACCCTACCTTTTTCTTCCGGAGAAAAAAAAAAATCTTGGGGCTACACACTGGTGTTTTTGTAATAGCACGGCTGTTTATTTTTGTCTTTTGTCGTCACTTTTGTTTTACAACCGAAAGACGGCTTTTCTCTTTAGATTTCCTCAACTCTAACGGGACATGCGCGGTGTTTTGTTTTGTTTTTCTTGATTTTTCGCAGAGAAGTGTTTCCGCTGAAGCACAGCTCGAACCAAGAAGAACTACAGTACGCCGGCTGGGGCAGGACGGGAAGCCACCTGGTGCGTATAAACTGTCTCCCCATTCTTTCTTCCTCGTTCTGTCTCTCGAATCCTTTATCCCTCCTTACTATTCTTGCTCATGTGCCTTCCTTCTTTTTGTCCCCTGTCTATCTGTGTCTCCATCTCCTCTTTCTTTCGTTCGTTCCATTTCGCACATCTGTCTTTTTCTTTACCTTTCGTTCAACGGTTTGAACGCTTCACTTACCTCTTTCTTCCGAAACTTTTGCCCAAATAGCTATATGAAACACGCAGCACAACAACGGCAAAAACGTCGTCGTGTACAGCTTTCTTTCGCTCGGAGGACTTCACTCGTAAGTCCAAAAACGCGCAGAGGTCAACGTGGCGTCTTGTTTTCTCGGCGCATTCGCGCGTTTGCGAGGAGCCCTCGAGCACACGGTGCTTCTCGAGCGGGACACACCAGCGCGGTCAAGACGCGTTCGCATCAAGCCTCTCAAAACGCGCCTTCCTTGTTTTACCCGTCGACCATCCCGGAAAATATGCAGCACGCCCCGTCTCCTTGACGCATTACGCCAACCTGATACGAAGTGCGGAAAGGAGTACTCGTGATAAGACGAAGAGCTTCACGATGGTTTAGTGTTTTTCGATATCGGAACGCTAAACAGGCAGTCCAACAAAACAACAAGGTACGCATCGACATTGTTATGTGTTCGTCCTGGACTCACAATGGCGAGAGAGGAAAGACGACGCCGCTTCCAGTGTGTGTGGGGAGCGTACATGTCGGACCAAGCGTACGTCGAAAGAACCTTACAGTTGCCTACGCCGCTCGTGCAATGTGTGGTCACCCACAGGCCTGGTGAAATTTCGGAAAAGGTCTATCGATGTTTTTACAGCAGGTCTATTCTTATTATCTCCCAATTACTCCTACTTGGCTTTCGAAAGCAGTACAGTAGATCATTGACAGATTTCTGAAAGAAACCTAACTTTAATCTCAGCAGTTGCTTCAAGCAACAAAAAACGCACCTTTTTTCCCCCTAAATAATGTTGTTACTGCTTTTCGCAAGCTTCTGAAGTGGTGTCTCTGCATCTCTCGCGCGTGCCTACTACTCTATACTCTGGGACACGTGTCTCTGGCCTTCTCAAATAAGTCATAAATGCGCATGCGTAGCTTTAGTTAAGGCGCGCAAGCACACGGCAGCCGCCCAGAGCTTCCCTCAGTATTGCAAAATAATTTAGTTGTTTTTTACTTAAGAATAGTTATTACATTCGACGTGAACATTTCATAAAAATCTGTCTCGTTTGGGGAACAATATTTAAAGAAAGAAGCGCAATCAAGCCCTACATTCTAGGATCTCAGGAATCGAAATGTGTTACTCTGTGATTTAGGGAACTGTTAGACGTCTTTCTTAAATTTTGCCAGGTTTGATCGAGAAATTCAAAGCCAGTAAATCGGCTCGCGTAAATAAACTACGTACTTCAAAAATCAGAAACTTCGTCAGATTATGATTCTAGTGGTTCGGATAGGATGCGAAAGCTTGAGGATACGACGTTACCGCAACAAAATATCAAAGGGAAAGGAAGAAGTTCTTTACGAGTCAACGTCCACTGAAGCCTAATTTCGTCAGAACAATAAGTGACATTGTGCGCGCCTGCGGTATCAATTTTAGTAAAACAAACTTGTCAGCAAGAAAGACAACAATATCGTCTTTCTTGCTGAAAAAAAAAACTTTAATTGAAATAACCGCCACAGGCGGCCACAATGTTATTTCCTTTTTGACAAAATTACGCTTTGGTGTACGTCGGCACGTTGAAAAATTTCGTCTTTCTCCTTTATCTTTTTTTCCCCGAAAACATGATAAACGTTCGCATCCTATCCCCACCGCTAGCGTCATATTTTGATTGAATTACAGCTTTCTGTACTGCGTTGCTTATTTCTTCGGACCGATAAAAACAGGTTTTATTTTGGTCGGGAGAAGCCGGTAGTTCCGGGCGCATTCGAGCCGGCTCTTGAACGTGCTCGTTTTGCCGCCTAACGTGGCGCCTTCTCCTCGGCCCAACCCGCGCGCAGGTGTACGTGTTCAACAACGACCTGTACCTGATCCCGAGCGTGGGCGAATCGTCGCCCGTCCGGCTCACGGACAGTGGCATCCCCGGCGTGGTGTTCAACGGCATCGCCGACTGGCTCTACGAGGAAGAGGTGCTGGCCTCCTCGTCGGCGCTCTGGTGGTCTCCGCGGGGCCGCAGCCTCTGCTACGCCACCTTCAACGACAGCGGCGTCAAGACCATTTCGCTGCCGGTGTACCGCGGCCAGTACCCCGAGACTCACGAGCTGCGCTACCCCAAGGCCGGCTCGCCCAACCCGCTCGTTGAGCTCCGGGTCGTGAGCCTGGCCTCGGCTGACGGCGCGGGGGTCCCCGTCACCAAACTGGTGCAGCCGCCGCAGGAGTTGCTGGACAAAACGAAAGAGTCAGTGCGCTCTTCTGTCTGCTCGCTGGCACACAGTTGCTTTTCCTTCTATTTTTTAGGCTAGATATATCGGCCCTTATAAAAAGTACCGCAGTTGATATCCATTCATCCAGGAACCACACCAGTTTATATTATGGACGTCGCGAACTTCTCTCAAACCTGAGGTTCGACGAGTTGGGCGAACCTCAGGTTTGCCGAACCCGTCGAACGGGTGATAGAGCCACGTCAGGTAGAATTAATCTGCATTTTGCACTGTTACCCTAGGTCTAGTGTCTAAATAAAACCAATTCAATTCAATTCAATTCAACCTTCGAAATTTGGAGAAAATCAAAAGTTTGACTTCTTGAACAATTTTTCTCGACTTCTGTAGCACATATATTTTAAACGTTTTGTCAAAAATTACTTATAGAGTAGCTCGCCCTAAATAAAAACAAGAATTACCAATATGTACAAAATGCCAAGGTAGTCATAATGTATCTTAATTCTCTAGAGCAGGGGTCGGCAACCCGAGGCCTGCGAGGCAGTGTTACGCGGCCCCCGTCACGACATAAAAGCCCCCCTTTGCCGCTTCCTCACACAGGCTCAAGGGCCACACGGCGGTCTTGACCTCAAATCTGGTTAGAGAGGAGCAAGAAGCACTTTGAATTGGTATTGTCCGTCATGTGACCCACGTATTTGTGTTCTTTTATATAATATTTTCTCAGCGAGTACCCCCCACCTTGTGTAATGCCCGTAAGTGCCTGCAAGGTTTAATAAATGATGATGATGATGAACATCTCCATACTTGGGCAGAGAACGTCTCCACTTCCTTTTTGCGTTTTTTTTGCTTGCCCCCCTTCGTGACTCGACGTCCACCCACATCCGTGTCGGCTCTGTGACCACTCGGCCTGCCGCTGCGAAAGATTGCCGACCCCTGATCTAGAGAGTGTGCTAATCTAAAACAATATATCCCCCGAATGCTATGCCCCCCTCCGCCAGGTGGTGACATGAGAATTTCAGTCTAACTTTTGTTGAACTTTACCTTGAAATTTCAAAAACGTCGAACCTGGTGGAACTCGAGCGCCAGCAGGTATGCGACATCTATAGTCTCCATACCGTGGTCGCCCGATACAAAAGATTAAGGCGCCACAACCCAATCCAATCCAAGACAGGTAGACCGGGCGAAGGAACAGACCCCAGCAGCAAAACGAAAGTCTCCGCAGCCGCTTCAGGCCGTAGTCACTGGCCGACGTAGTGCATGTGTTCGTATTGACGCTCATTGCAGTGGTGGGCCCACGGCGGCCGTCAAATTCAAAGTTACGCAATCGTGTCCAGAGATTACTGGTCGCTCGCGAAACATAAAACACGATGGAGCGGTAAAATGGCCGAAATGGTACTGCTGTATTTTACGAAACATAAAACATGATGGGTGAGGCGCTCTGCAACATCACGGAGTGAATTACATTTCACGTTTGTGATGAGTTTTACACCCATCACGGGAGTGAAAGGCAGCGCTGTCGCAGAGCGCCTCGCCCCGCAAGCTGGCTTCTCCGTCGATAGACCCGCAATGTGGGGAAGACAACGTACTGCTCGACGCGGCAAAGTCTAAAAACGAGATCCTTTCTCGCAGGCTGGTTCTCTGATACGGTTACTCCGTACCGCACCACCTTGTTTGATCGACCTCTCAGCCTTTAGAATTTCAAAAAATTTGCACCCTGCATATGTGACAGAATTCAGTGTTGAACGGATGGTCCAGTGCATGGTGTTTAGAGGAACCTCAAATATTAGAGACTACATGCTTGTAGAAACATCTGGAGGATGAACTTGTCTCAATAAAACGTTGCAAACCATTGCTTTTCCGCGTCATAATTCTCGTTAAGATCTTTTTTTGCCTAGTTTTTGCAACGGCGCTTTAATAATACTTATAATTGCACGTAACTGTGGCTATGATTCGTAATGTATATTTCTATAAGTTTTGAACGAAATACGATTCCTGTAATTCACATTTTCGTAGCCTTTAAGACGTTAGCTTTCGGCACGTAGAGTCATCGATAATCATTACTTTTAAAAAAGAAAAAAAAAAGAGTCCCATTGAGCATTTGCAAAACGAATATTTGACGAATGTTGGCCATGGAGGGTGCCAAGAGTGGTGACCTCCGAAAAGTTCTAATGAAAGTAAGCTTATTTGGGGGACAACGCGGCCAAACATAGCTCAGCGGGGACGTTCTTTGCCTCTGTTTCGGGCAGAGAGCTGTTTTTGTGCCTGCCGCTGCTATTATCGGGGTGGCTCAGAATACACGTGAGAACGCGCGTCAAGACGGCGCTCGCTCACGCTCTGGGAGCTGCTATGTTCCCTCTCGGTAGACGAAGGTCTTCTAGATTGTTTTGGGACCTAGTCCGACGAGGAACGAAAATAAACAGCACCGTTCACCGACAAAACAAAAAGGCGTTCGGCCGACCTCAGCAATGTTCACCAATACAGCCTCTTTCCGAAGCTTCTATTGCCGCCGTGTGAGTGAAAAGCGTGTTTGTTTGCCGAAAAAAAAAGCATTAAAACTACGAACAAGCAAGAATGCTAAAAGCGCCAAGACACCATTTCATACAGTGATCATATTTAAGGCGCACGGAAATCACTGTATGTATTGCCATTTTGTGTTGTTTTTTGTAAGAGTAAAACTACGAAAATATGACAAATAGTAAAAAGGAAGTGACCATTTTACTGTTCGTGCACTCGTTCCCTGGCGCTTTTAGTACTGTTGAAGATGCACAAACTAGACCATAAACACCTTTCCGTCCTCTGAAAAACTGCAGCCGAACCACCCCCCCCCCCCTCCCCAAATCCACAGTACGTTTTATTTTCTTGTTTTCTTTACTCAGTTTATTACTGTAGTTCCCACTGTCGTGGATGAAAGGTTAAGATCCCAGTGGATGCTCCGTCTCGAGCGTGCCGCTAGAATCTGGAGGAAGGAAAATGAGCGTGTGCTGGAGTCAGAGCATCTACTTGGGTTTTAACCTGCCACCGACTATATATGTATTTAATCGATGTCTGTATAACAAATGGGGATATGAGTTTTTCATCGGAAGGGTCATTGGTTTATCTTTATCACTCTTCCCAATGATTGGAAAAAGGGAAGGGAATTATGCTTTATAAAGAAGGTGATGAGCATAATGCTCATAAATACACTCTTTCGTTACTACACCCTCAACATGTGTAGTATATTAGTTACTCGCACCTTGTTAGTCGTATCTATTAGTTTTCATTTTCTCGACTTTGCTTTCGTAAATCTTTCGGTAAAACCTTCGAACATCATACTATTTATGCACCTCCCCCTTACAGGTCATGACTTCTTATGAACATCTTAGTATTCGTGCCACCTTTACCATTGCAAACTCACGTTGATCGCATCAGTGCTAAAGCCCGCTTTATGCCCGAATACTTACAACAACATTTTACGTTACCTTCTGAGCTATTAAAAGTATTTTTATATAGGACCCTAAGCACAAAACTAAAATACGCTGCATCCATCTAAGATCCCGGTCGCACATTACACTTGTCCAACCTTGGGAATATCCAACCTCCAGGTTCGGGACTTACATTTTGTAATTAATATCGCACAGTCAGTGTCTCGTACCCAAAAAGCCAACCTGTTTATTTTCTTTTCTTCACGTAGCAAAATATATCCCGTCTTTTTCATAAAATGTATTCCTCTAAACCTGCTCTTAAAGAGCGTTTAAAAGTTAGTCTCCGGTAAAGCTCTGCCAACTCCCTCCGCCCCACACACACACACGAACAGAAAAACTCCTTCTTCCATCTGTGTATATTGACCTCCTATTGACTATTCGCTGAAAATTCGGAATGCATACCTGTCCCCTGTCCACATCGACTCTTTCATACCCAAAACCGCCACGGCATCCGTATGAAAGCACGTTTCCGCATCTTTAGTGTCAATATGGACCCGTGCATGGCCGAGTTCGCTAAGCGCGCGGCTCACATGCGGAAGTACGGTGTTCGATCCCCGCACTGCAGGTTTTTCACTTTTAATTTTCGCGAAATTTCCGGAACATTCCAGGTCAATCTTATCGGTTATTCCGTGTTTTTGTCCAAACTCTTTCCGACAATAGGCAGTGTTAGCAAAGCCTCACCTAGATTCACTAAATGAGCTACGCTTGGATTATGGGCAGTCTGTTCCCCGGCATTGTTGTGAGTGATGCCATCTTGGTGCTTACTGCAAAGCAGACCTAACTGCCGATCGTCATGATTCAAACGTGCGACCTCCTCAGCATTAAAATCGGTGTTAGGAATCTCGTGTAATATTGCTTTGCTATGTCACGAACTGTTTAAACATTTGTGGGGGGGCAGAAAAACGTTTTTTGCGATTTCAGAAGACGTTTTAGATAACTTGCAGCCATCATTTTAAGCCCAAAGATGAATAAGTGTCGTTACTCGCTTACCCAAGATGAGCAAACGAGTAAAACTTACCCAAGGTGGGCAAGTGTTATTACACTGAAGCGTAGCTTATTTAGTGACTACAGCCTTACCGTAGACTACCACCTAGAGCGGCATCACGACCGGAAGTGTGCGCCGCGGTAGCCGGCGAAAGCTCTTTACTATTACAAACTGCCTCGAAAGCACCGTTGTGTGCTGCGTCAGGTCAGATTTCCGCCACCGTTTCATCCTGCTGTCACGCCGACACCGTCGCCTACGACTCCAGTTATTAAGGCGACAAGTCGACTCCAGTTATTGAGCGACAAGTCGGAGTACCATAAAAATGTGATTTAGGGGCACGCGCGGCTCAATCGTATGCTTAAAGACGACCCTTGTCCTTGCGGTCGTCCTAGAAGTCTCGGACGACTTCTAGGACGAGCTCACTTTTCACAGTACGTGCAAAAACAAACGACGTCCATCAGCATTGTAACCAAAAAATGGCCATAAAAATACGTCATCAAGCGTCATCAGCGTGATGTCACCGCCGGAGCACCGTGTGCAAAAGGTGCGCTTCGGACTTCATCTGTGCTCGTTGTGTGCTTCGTGCGATGGACTGTGAGGCGGCCGAGTCTACATCTACGGCCTCAACATCGGCAGCAACGTCTACATCTACTGCGGCTTCCGCAGGCAAACGGGGCCGCTCTCGCAAATACGCCGCAGAATTCCTAAGTGCCCTCTTGTAGGCACCGTTCTCAACGTCGTCCTAGACGTCGTCCACTAGGCATTGTTATCGACGTCGTCCTATATGTCGTCCTTGAGGCCGTCCGAGAGGTCGTCCTTGACACCGTACTTGCCGTCGAATTCTGGGAAGTCGTCGTCGACGTCCTCCTGCAGGTCGTCTTGATCTTTAATAGGTGTCGAAACATTACTCCAACACATTTCTCCCGCGGGACTAGAATGCTCTCGCCTTCCTACACGTAAGCAGTCTTAGGTCTAATAGTTTAATTTTAGAGCGCAGCTCTTAGGCGCCCGTTTCTGGCTTGAGCGACGTCGCCGTCGCCGTAACCGCGCGGTGCATGATGGGTAAATTTCTCCGCTAAATTTAGCGAACAATTTTCCCCACTAAATCTAGCGGAAAATTTTCCCCGCTAAATTTAGCGCAAAATTTCCCCCGCTAAATCTAGCGGAAAATTTTCCCCACTAAATTTAGCGGAAAACGTTCCCCACTAAATTTAGTGGAAAATTTTTCCCGCTAAATTTAGCGGAGAATTTTCCCCGTTAAATCTAGCTTAAAATTTTCCCCGCTAAATTTAGCGGGAAAAATTCCCCTGAGTGGGAGGTGAGCAGGAGAGGAGGAGGGGCATAGCCTCCTCTCCGTACCTTCCACTCCTCATCCTCAAGAGCTGCGCTCTAATTTGGCGTTACAGGGAGTTGTTATGTATTCCTAGCACACACACTAAACAATATCTGGTCTTTAAAATAACTTTTAGTGGTTATTTGGCTGATTATATTGTCACGGGTGGTGACCAAAATAACATTAAATAAACAGGAAGAAATAAACGTTTATGTGGCGAACTTATGCCCAAAAATAAAAAAAAGTAACAAGATAACGGGAGAGCGTCGCGGGCGTCGAAATTGGCGTAACAGCAAAGTCGAACGCTGCGGCGAGACTGACTGCAGATCGCCACGCTGAGCCCCTTATGTACTATCGTGGACAATATGAGCTGAAACAGCGCTCCGGCCTGTGCACGGTACTACCTGCGCCGCCTGTCGCATCGCTCCCTAAACACGGCGCACCCTGAGGCCGAGATAAATTCTCACTTGCGCTCACTGCGCCGCTGCGCCCTTCCGGCCGTCTGCTAGCGAAAATATTGGCCGACGGAACCACCATCACGGTGCGTGTGCCGTGTAGCCTAATGTTCACGTTTTCAGCTAACATGCATTTCAGTGTATTTCAAGAAAGCGCCGAAGTCGAAAATGCGTTGTCACGCTCCTATCTCCTCGAGGAGCGCTGCCTGACAAAGCTGCCTCGGCCCCCAAAAGGAGCCGATCTGAATATCATCGAAAACATTTGGAGACGCATCAAGGTAGCCACGTCACGGCGTCCCCTCCACCGCGCCACTGCCCACAAATTGTGAAAAGCAATGAGGTGAATGGGAGTGGCTTCGGGCTGTACCAGACTTCGTTGCCGCGCTCTATGATTTCTTACCAGACAGGATGGGAGCCGTGGTCGCAGGTCAGGGGAGAATGACGCGGTGTTAAATTATTGTGTATGCTTTACTGCGCTCAGGCCCCCTGAAGCGGAATTCTGCCGATTAGAACACAGCTTGATGCTACGGTTCCAACACACTGTTTGACGCCGTTAACCACGCATACTTTTGTGTGGTGCCTCCTTGATCCCGATCTTCTTGTATAGTGCAGTTGAACTTCCACGCCGACTATTATTCTTTTGTGTCTGACATTGTTCTCTGCAAATATTTTTTCGATTAAGTTTCAATCTCCTTCTACCGGCAAATATATGACTGTTTGCCCCACTTTATTAATACTAGGAATTTGTATACAAAAAACTGGTGTCTTGTCAGCAACTTGTTTTGTTTGAAACAAACACGTGGGCGCAGTAATAAATAAATAATATTTTCAAACCTTTTCACACCAATCAAGGTTACAAAACCTTATCAGTAACATGTATACGCTTACCGTTTTTTGAAACATCTGTGATCAATGAAAAAGAAGAAAAAAAAAGTAAATACCTTGGAGCCGGACTAAATCCGACTTACAGATTTTAGCCTATATTTTACGATGTCCTACTTTGTGCATGCACCTATAATCAAACAAAAACAACCTGCAACGTCTTTTGATGTGACTTTCAAAAACAATAATCGCAGCTGAAATTTAAGCCACTTCAATTTTTTTTCTTCACCAGTCAGCGTTCTTTCTACGGAATTCTGCGCGATTGGGTAAAGTAAATCAATTCCAAAAGAGGGGCGACAAGCGTAATATTTTGTTCCCCCCGCCACCCTACCACACACATGCCCGCGGTCGCACCCGCCGTCTCGCTTGCAGACGGCCGGAAGAGCGCAGTGGCGCAGCGAGCGCAAGTGAGAATTTATCTCGTACTCAGGGTGCGCCATGTGTGCGGAGCAAGGCGACAGGCGGCGCAGGTTGTACCATGCGTCGGCCGGAGCACTGTTTCAGCTCATATTGTCCGCGATAGTACACGCGTTGGCTTCTGGAACAATCGACCTGGAAGGTTCGGCGACTAGAACATTCGTACTTCGAACAAGCGACAGAGTTCTCGAATTCACGAGAACATTAAACTACAAGAATAAATAAAAGGGCGCGTAACTCCCGGGAATCGAACCCTGGCTCTTTGCGCGGGAGGCAAGCACGATAAGCGTTAAGGCCCGTTCACACTCTTGCGACCGAATACGACCGAGAGAGACCAGATCTGTTAAAACTTCTTAAAATTTCTTAGGACGAGGGAACACACTGGCATTCTGGCGCCATCTATGCGGTGACCCTGGAACTGCATTTCACAAGAGCGAAGGTTTTGCGGGATTTCCGAGGTCAAATGTGCGCAATGCCTATAAGAACGGCTCGTTTATAACGTTGACAAAAGTTTTTCGAGCCAAGAAAGAAAGGATAATGCGCGAGAGAAATAGAAAATATGCCGGACCGCCAAGTTTCCACTGCCGCCCAATAGATGGCGCCAGTGTGTCCTCTGGTTGTAAGAGGTTTTAAGGAACCCCTGTTTTAAGAGGTCGTAAGAGTGTGAACGGGCCTTTAGGCCACGGCCGCGCTGCCTCCTTGTCGAGCTGCGCGCGCGGCAATATTTTGCGCCCTATAAAGTTATTTTAAGCACCCGCTAAAATGGTTCCTTGTGAAAAACCTATACCGGGTTATTTTAAGTTCCTTTTTTATGTTCGAAAAAGTACTTCATCGCAAGTTGCCTTTCTAGTGCGCCAGGGGGAATGGTGGATGAGGTGAAACCGTTCTTCATGAGCTGAAAAAGATTTTGAGACGTCGGAGAACCTTTCAAGAACGGATTTGCATAGAGTGCAGGGGGTCCCTATTAAACGTTTCGTTTTTTCGGTTTGTGACTGCACTGCCCCTGCCGTTTGTGACCTCATTACTGGTCAATTTGTTCAGAAGTGCGGTAAACAACTATTTTTGTCAATGTAACCCTTAACGGCTCATGTTTCGTAGGAAGAGCCGGGGTGAGAACTATAGGTTGGTTACTTGTGTTGTTCCCCTCCACAAGTAACTAAATGCCCTTACTCGTTCCCTCTCTAAAAATGTCACTAGGTCGTTACTCCGTTACAAAAAAAAAAGGGAAGATAGGTACTAATGCGTGCGTGGTGTCTGAGAATATCAGACGCTGTGGAGGCACCCGCAGCTAATCGCAGGAAAAGTGTCTAAGAGAAAGCTGTGTTGTTGCCGCTCTCTGTCGCAGGTACTACGTGACGCTGGTTTCGTTCCTGGACGAAGAGTCGCTGCTGGTGAACTGGCTGTCTCGGACGCAGAACTGGACGCTGTTGTCGGTGTGCCGGGAGGCCGCCTCTGCCTGGGCCTGTGCCAAGCAGGCCCAGGAGGCGGTCTCGGGCGGCTGGATCGAGCTCAGCGAGCCTCCCGTCGTCGCAGACGCGCCCCAGGGCGCCTTCTTCCTCCGGCTGCCCGTGCAGGACGCCCAGCGGGGAAGCTTCCGACACGTGGCAGAGTTCAGAGACCGCCGCAAGACCTTCCTCACCCACGGGCCGTACGACACGCTCGGCCTGCTCGCTTACCACGGGCGCTCTAAGCACGTGTGAGTAAGCCAACTGTCCCCTCCCCTTTACGGTACGACCAGCACGAACATAGCCTCCTCTATCCTCACAAAGCCTGGCAGTTTGACGACGGAGCCATTGAGTGCCCGGTCGTAGATCTGGTAGCACAGAGCATCAAAGAGCCATTTCTCGCGGAACCTGGACGTCAGTGCAAAGCTTTTGCGGCGGCGAGGACCCGAAACACACTTGTTCGCTCGGGAGAAGTGCGTTTCGGCGCCTCGCCGCAGCGGGGCGCCAGTCACGTGGCTCTCCTCTCATCCCTTGTCTGCCTTTTTCATTTCGGCGGCCGCTTCTCGTGGCGATCTGCCAGGCTTTGTCAGTATATAGGAGGCTATGGCACGAGAAAGCAAGGCCCATGGAGGGTTCCGATATGTCTTCATATAAGAATAGTCATAAGACTGTTATGCCTATTTTTTTTCGCTTGAATTAAATTGTCATGGAAGGTATCAAAACATGCCACCACAACGGAATGAACCTTAATTTTGCGAGGCACTTTCTTGTTTTTGTGAGAAAAAGTCGCGTTTGAGAGGAAGTGGATCTACGACTTTCCCAACTGCACGTAAACGCAACCTTCAGGACAGCAGGAATACAAAATATAACTTACTATAGCGCAAATATTTTATGAGTAGCACACGCAAATTTTATCTAAATAAATCGTGTAAATTTGTTTTATTTAAGTTTATAGTTAAGGAGAAAGAAAATGACAAACTTTGCTTCTTGAGCGACTATATTATACTAAATTATTTTCGGCGAATTTTTAAGGCAAAAATAAGTTCATAAGCTGAAACTTTTGTACAACGAATTTCATGCTTTATGCACTTCTAACAAAATATTTAACGATCTACAATTGCAAGTGATTTTTTTTTTATTTTAGCACTCTGCTCGGAATTTTTATTAAATTCGAGAAAGTTAAAACTATGCAAGATTTGTGCGGCAATTAAAAAAAAAATGATGGTCTTAAAGTTCTTTTTTCCAAATTTCACTCAATGAATTTCTAGAAAACGATAATGCATAATCTGCAAACACATGTTCTTTTATAATGTAATAAGTTAAATGAATGAATGTTTAACCATGTCTGTGTTAATGTCAATTACAGTTGGAAAGATTTTGCCTCAACGACTAGTGGTAATCGAGCACCGGATCCATAGTGGCCGTACTTAGTGGCATTATCGTCCAGACTAAAAGGGTAGCTATAAAGAAACATGCGAATTTTATTATAAAAGTGACATGTTGATGTTTTTTTTATAAAACTTATTTTAGCGGTACGTTCAGTTTTTAGGGTGTCTCAGCGGCGTAATCAGGAATATTTTTAGGGAGCAGGCGTGGGGAGACTGAGATGGTTGGGATACCCAAGACTAGGGGTGTAGTGGGGGCCTAATGTAGGTGAATATTATAGAGTCGACTGTATTTTGGGAGAAAGAAAAAGGTAAAACATCAGTAACCCCCCCCCCCCCCCTCTCCCCGCGCCCCGCTATGCCAGTGGTTTTTTTTTTTAATTGGTTGAATGTATGTTCATTTTGCTACCTTTACAGGTTAGTTTGAGTAGTTTGGCGAAAAAATAGTTTGATTAATTCCTCTATGCATTGCTGAAAACTGGCAGCGTTACGGAAGCTCCTGCCTCGAACGATGTCGGGCATGGCGGAACGATTGGCTATTGAAATATTACCGTGTTGGGCGATTTCAGATATGATTCTGATTCGCCGAGGACAGAGGATAAATTGTCGACATTTTTAATTCCCTGTGTCGGGCATGGCGGAAGGATTGTCTAGTAAAACTTTTAATTCACAATATATTTTTACATTTGATTGCCTAATTTAAGGTATAAAAAGTTCCAAGACATCTTCGGTTAAAAAAGAACATCTCCTCACACAAAATATCGTAGATCGTAAAGAGGTGGACACTCGCATTTACGTGCACTGCCGGTGTGGTCATGTTTAACAGTAAATAACTTAAAGGGGCACTCAAGTGGATTTTGTGATTGCTTATATAAGGTTATAACTGCTCTAAGCATCCTTAAACAAAAACCCTAAATTACGCCCATGGGCGGCCGGTTTCCTTATTAAAAATTTAATCAAACATCGTAAGACGCCCCTCTTTCTGCGCCTCGGTGCAGACACCAAGGCGCACCGTCGGACGGCGTTTTTAAATAACAATTCCTGTATTACGTCTTATTCACTCAACGCACGGGCGTTTTGTCAAAATATAATGCACAATGTGCCTAAAAAGAACAACAATAGTAACGTTCGGAATCTCCACAAAATTAACTATTTCCATTGGTCAAATTCTACGGAGGTGCGGGACCCCCCCGCCTCCAGGAGAAAATAGTGTCCGAGTGTCCGTGAGTTTATTAGGATGTCATCTAGAATCGGTCGTTTTTATTGACAAAAACTCAACAAACAATATGCTATCAAAAACAAGCTTCTACCAAAATCACTTGCGTACCCCTTGAAGTAATAACATTTGAGAATTTTATAATAGAGTACCGAAAAGCTTTGCTTAAGCACAATATAGAGTCGTCACGAGTGGGCACGTGCCGAAACCAAATCGCGTTTTGATCTGGCACATGGCGACGACACAATTTCTTTGCACACGCAACCCTCTTGGTACGCGATTCTAAAATTTTTCAGTAGAATTTCTTTAAATTTCAAAAACAATGGCTGTGTAGAGTTAAGTTGTCTGAAATATTATTTGTTGTTAACTACGTTGTATGTATTTTATAAAAACTCCAAAAACATAACACCTTGAGCAATTTTTTGCGAAATTTGCAGGCCTGTATCATAAGGCAGATAGTTCACATTTCACTATAGTATTTACTTGACACACAGCTATAAAAGAATGTAAGTATCAAGGATTACTGGCAAAACCGTTGTTCAGAACTTGGCACGAAAACATGTGATCAATATCAAAAAACAAAACGTCTGACATTGATTAAAATATTTATTTTTAAATTTCCGCTACCTATGTTACTTTATATGGGCCTCGATTCCCACGAAAATGATGCTGGATACATGACTGAAGGAGCATTTTTGTTTAGTCTGCGTAGAGCCTTCCGCTTTGTGGTGTAAGCAAAACATCACCCGATGTGCAGCGACGTTACATATACAAAAGGCATCACTTGCGTGGCGTCGCGACGCTGGTCCAATCACGCTAAATAACTATTCAGCTTTTTGTCACTTTTCTTTTAATTCGAAAGCATTAACTGTCCCATGGAGCCAGCCGACGTCATCAGCTTTGAAGCCGCGCAAAATGGCACCTTCAATCCTTTCTCCAAGTGAAGCCAGCTCCCAGCTATGAAACCACGCGAGAAGCCTAGCTAAACGGCATCTAATTTCCCCGATCCCAAAGGAGCGGAGTAAAGCTGATGGATTTCGGCTTTGGTCCTATTGGCTGGCGCGCGTCGACGAGGCTTCCATTGGCCGCTGCGCGTCAGTTTCAACTAGCGCCACCCCATGGCGCTGCGTATCCGTCAGCGCTCCGGTAACACGAAAGGTTCAAAGTCAGAGCGGCGAGGAGAGGGCGCGCTCTGCCGTCGACGCATATACGCTGCAGACGAAAGAAGGGAGCGGAAGAATGACGTGCATGCTTTCGCATGCACAACTCATAAGAAGTGCTTAGGTGTACCTCGAGCCTTTTTTTAGATGTAATTAGCTATTTTTCCGCACTCGCCCCGCCCGCCATTGGTCAGGACAGAAGATTCTGTAACGCCGCCTTTTCTAATACCCCGTTTTATCTTACGGTTAATCACAAGGGGCACTACGAGCCATCAATACGATGACGTGTGTCACGTGACCTTCAAGTGGGGCGCATTGACGCGTTGTCACTTGATACTTGGCTGAGATGGCTCATAACGTCTGCCACAGTTCATCGTAATTGAAAAGGGAGTATAACAAGGTCTATAGAAATAATTTCAACCATTTTGTCAGCAGGCTACCCACATTAAAGGGCTACCCTGGAAACGTAGCGCAATGAACATAGAATCAACCGAACGCGACACAACTAGTTTAGTTTCCAAAGGAAAAATCAGTCACATAAATTCGTGTTTAATGCTGACATGTTTTTTTGTTTGTTTTTTAGTATTTACTTGTGTCTGAACAATAATGTGACCAAGTATGACCACTGTAGATGCGGTGCTCAAGTACCGCAAGTCGCTGAGACGGAAACCCTCCAACGGTGAATAACTACAGCCTAGGCCTGGCTAAACATATTGTTTATAGAAACAAAATAATGCAACATGGTTTTTGCAGACTTTGAATTACCGGTTTTCAGTTTTCTATAGTTCATTGAGTGAAGCTTGAAAAAGATTGACTATGGATTATTTGTTTTATTGCCGTACCTAAATTGCATAATGTTTACTTTTTTTTTTATTTTTAGAAAAAAAATATGAGCGCAATGCAAAAAACACTTGCAATACTAGAACACATTTTTCTATGAAAAGTGTGCAAATCGGTAAATACTCAGTACAAAATGTTCTAGCTAAATAACATTTTTTTTTCATATATTAGAAATTTACCAAACATTCCTCAATATCAAATAGTAGCGCAAAAATCCAGGTCGATCGTTTTATGTCATGCTAAATACAAACTTCAATTCAATAAAATAACCTATTTTAGCAGAGCAGTTCGTGTGCGTTATACATAAAATATATACTGTGCATAAAGTTGAATTCTTTATTTCAGTGGCCCTTAAAGTTGGATTCCTTATTTCAGTGGCCCTTAAAGTTGTGTCAACGCTCAATTAGAAAAATCATTGTTCCGCCTCCACTCAGACGCGTTTTTTTTTTCTGTTTTTGTTTCACAAAAACAAGAAAGTTTTTTTTTATAGGTAAGGTTCGTCCCGTTGTTTGGACATGTTATTCTACCTCTTATAACAAGCTGATTAAAAACAGAAAATAGGCATGACACTTTATGAACGTCTTTTTCTGAACACACCCACAAAGATATCGCATTAAAAGCTAGAATATAAACGTACAGTTGGCAGAAAAAGTTTGCAGGCACTGGAGCGCCAGCCAAAATAACTGGCTGCGCCTTCTGACGGCATGCAGCCGCTCTCAAAACTCACGCTTCGATAATGCGCTTTTTTGTGGTGTTCGCAGTCATGTATTTTTGACTCGCGTGTGTCCGACGCGCACAAGATAACCGGGACCGGCACAAGGTGCCGCTTTCTGAGGAACCGGCACGTCTGCTTTAGTACCGTGATGGGTGACGGTGCTTGGATGATTCAGATAATATTTCGCGTCACCTTGTGCGCGTCCCTGTTATTTCGTGAGCGTCAGACGGGAGCAACGAAAGCGAGCAAAAACAAAATACCTGTGAACACGATAGGAAGCGCTTGAGCAAAGCATGAGTTTTAAAGGAACACTGACACCTTCCAAATTTTTTTTTAATTTTTTCCAGGCGATTTAATATGGTCTAACAAGACTACCCAATTAATATTTGCTACAGAATCATGTATCTTTTTAATGAAGTCAAAAAACGCAATTGCTCGAAACCGAAACCGAAACTGCCGGAAATCACTTGACTACACCCGACCTTGCGCTATTTTTCCCCTCTGCTGTTTTTGTTTGTTTGTTTTTCTATGCCGCGCGCAGCAGATGGCATGCGTTGCGGGAACCGTTTGCCGTGCGATTAATTTGCAGTTATGTTTGTTCCGCTCGCTGTTCTGCACTTCAAGATAAGGTTTTTGTGCATGGAAGAATTGGAAATGAGTAGCGAGCGCCCGTGTCTGCACAAGTTTCCGAAAGATCAACGGGATCGGGACCAATGTCTGGTTGCAATTCCTTCAGAACAGTTACGGGCACATCGGAAAGCGGACGCTACCTGATTTATATGCTGCTTGCATTTTTGTGGAAAGTGACCAAATGGAGTTCGCAGGTATCAAAAAGGGAATCCCATAGCATTTAGTTCAGCGACGTTTCGTCCGCAACAATTGCTTTTTTTTTTTTTTCAATGATAACTTTAAAACAAAAATGTGTAAATATTGCAAAATGTTTGACAAAAAAAAAAAAAAAAAAATAGCACGCCCACACTCTGGATCGAACCTGGGTCCGCTGCGTGTGAAGCGGACATCTTTCCACGCAGCTACTAGGGGAACTTTTTCGTTCGTAGTAATGCAGCCGGTTGACTGTAGGTTGGAAAGTTTGCTGCCGATTTCCGTCCAGCAAGGCACTCCCTAGGCTCCAAGTCGGGTAGCACCACGCATTGGCCACATTCACACCTAGTAAAGAAATCGTACACGCGCTTATTCAAATCTACGTACGCACGTTGTGCTTGAGATTTGCGCGAGCGACGTCTTCAGCCACGAGAAGAGGGTGACGTCTCGGCGACGTCTTCGTGCAAATCGGCTTGGTGGTCGGACGTGTCGTACGGAATGAATCCCAATTATTTTGATCCGTAAATTTTTTCTTTTGAAGAAAGACAGATTCGCCGGGAACCGCAAACGACAGTTCTGAAGTGGAGTTTCCACGCCCATCGTTCGCTGCCATCGCCGACCAGCCCGCGAGTCCCACGATACTCGATACGACGCCATGTTGAAAATTCACAGTGGATGCGCAAAATATTTCCGGTTCTCTGTGCAACCTTTTTTTTTTTTTTCAATCAACGTATTTGCAGCCTTGCCGAAAATGTAAAAGGAAAACTCTAACCAAGAAATACTACGGAGCCCGACGTTTCAAAGGCTGCAAGTATTTGCAGCCCTTTACAAGCCACAAAAATGGGTCTCATACTTGTTTTCTGTTTTTAATATTGAGTGTGTGCCTTCAATAACCCGCGACTTTGATTAAATTTGGTGGTGGTAGTGTCTAAACCTTCGAAAACGGCCCGTGACCACGGAGAAGTGAGTGAACGCGATTCATACCGGCCAGTTCTCGATTGGCGGTTTTCGGGCGGAAAGAAACCGAATTTCGAACCGCAAATTCGGTTCTGGGTATACCCAGAACCGAATTTGCGGTTCAAAATTCGGATTCTTTAGTTCGGTTTAATTCGGTTTTTTTAGTTGTACATGACATATGAGAGCTCAACTATAGTTGGGCTCTCATATGTCATGTACAACTAAAACCCCGGCGAGCATAAACACCCTTTCAATGTACCCTTAAGAGCGACAACGCGCCATCAGGAGGTGCAGCCAGTCATTTTGGCTCGTGCCCTCATGCCCTGCAAACGTTTGCTGCCAACTGTACAATCTGCGCCGCGCTATACGAGAAGCATTCAAGTTTTAAGGTACTCTAATTTATTCATAAAAAGTATATACCACAAAGAGACGAAATTTAGTCACTTTTTTGCGTAGTCATTGTGCAGTTCTACGTATTTGTTTTGCAACGTCGACGCTACGATTTTTTCGCCGATGTGAAGACTTTCCTGGGGGTCTGTCGAGGTCGCAGGCATATGGAGGACGCAAAGGTGGAGCGAGTTGAAAACAACCAGCCACGGTTAGCGCCCATGATGGTGGAAAACAGCCAAAAATTGTTGGGCACAAGGTTAGGGGGCCGGGAACTCGAGGAACCGGTTCAAGGTGGTTTCACGAACAAAATGATTGAAGATGCGTTTCTCGATGAGGCGGAGCATTGTCGTGATGAACACCATGGCTGCTCCACTTCTCGGGCAATGGTTTATCTAAAAAAAATTTTCATCCCGTCTCCGCAGGAAGCAGCCGTCACCGTTGCTCTGCTTGGGACGCAGTGGGTGAGAAGGTCTAAGAACATAACCACCATCATCTCCGCACTGGTGGTAACGCAAAACCTCTTCGGTAGCGGGGTGTCTCAGTGCCTCCATTGTTGTGCAGGCCTATGGTTTTAGGATTAAAAAACGACATTCATATCTCGTTCATTGTTACAAGGGATTAAATAAAGCCCCTATTTATGATTCTCGTGCGACACAAGCGCCTGATTTCACGCAGAGGCAGAAAATACGTAGATGCACCCTGGTCTCTGATAATGATCTTCGTTTTCTTAGAGTCTGCCACATTCTTCTGGCGAGGTACGCCATCAGCATTTGATTATTTTTACGTTGTAACTGAGTCTTGCACACACTACCAATAAAATTACGCATATTGTAAGATGTCTTTCATACTTTTACCGGCTCACAATCTAGTGAAAACGATTGCGACACCTTGTCACTTGAATGCTCCTCGTACATTTCCCTTATTCGTCTTCACAATGCGGCGAGAGTGGAGAGGCGCCCTCCACGGAACACGCTGCCCCGAATGATGCGAACTCCTTTGTCTTTGATGGCGGCAGGATGTTCCGGAGCACGAGGGAGGGCCGACCCGGGGAGTCGCACGTGTACCGGGTGCCCCTGGACGAGCCCGGAGTGCAGCCCGAGTGCCTGACGTGCGAGCTGGGTGACCAGTGCCTCTACAACAATGCCGTGTTCTCGCCGGGCGGCGCCGACTACTACGTGCTGGAGTGCCTGGGCCCCGGGGTACCCTGGGTCGCCCTCTACTCTACCGCGGACCACAAGGAGGGTGCGTACCGGAACTAGGGAGGGTGGCAATGGAGCTGGCGGAGGAATGCACCCCTTTCAGAAATTCAGCTCAATCGAATGTCATTGGATTCTGGCACATGGCATTTGACATTTTCCTTCATGGATTCAAGTTGTTTCTTCACCTCTCAATTCTTGATGAGCCGATTTAAATTCCCGGTGACAGGTTCTTTTATAAAGACATTTCTTGAGTACCAAAATTTTTGTTATCCATACACTGGCGAAGCAGGCGAACATCTTCGCACTGCCACCACATGTGGTGTCGGTGCTTGGCGTCATTGAAAAATACGTTTCTTGTATTTAAATACGCAAGACCAACAATATCATCGTAGGATATATGCGGGGATACGCATGATTAATAAGTGAAGTACAAGCGCAGTGTCAAGGACGCTTAAAATGGCGAAAAACGCTTTCAGTACAATGATGGTCCTCAGCGATCTTGCCGCGACTGATTCAGAAGTTCAGAACGACCCTTTCAAAGCTTCGAAGGTAAAAATAATGGCGATTGCCGTGGCAACTGAGACTGATCTGCCAATCACTTTGCGAGGCTTGCTCGTTTGTATATTAGTGTATGTTTGTGTCCATCTAGCAGATAGGGAAGGCAATGGCGCTACTTTCCCAGGATCTAGTGTTTCAAATATCAGCGCAACTTTCTCCAGGTTAACGTCGATGAACACAAAGTATTTCATCGGGCACCATCAATTTTGTAAGTCATTGGTAGACAGTGGCAGGCATATGTTCCTTGCCAGACATATGTTTTGGCAATTCCATTTTTGATGGGGACGAAGGAACTACCGAACTCTACGAAGCGCAGACCCTGGTAAAACCCTCCATAAAACTCACTACATCAAGAAGCTTTTGTGGGTCGAGTGTCCGTCAAGTGTAAAATGAACTCAATACGGAGAGCAAGTCGTCTGCTTCTTGCGCAGCAGTTGTAGTGACGTCAGAACGACGCCGAGCTCTGATTGGCTCTGACTAAAAGGATAATAAGTAGACCTTAAACCCAAATGCTTTGAGGTCTACTCACTATCTTTTTCATTCAGCCATTGAGAGCTCGGCGTTCTGGCATCATCACTACCCCTGTGCAAGAAGCAGACGAACGTTTTTCGTCTGCTTTCGTGCTGTCGCCGTACGCGATCCTGGCGGTTTCGTGCTGTCGCCGTACGCGATCCTGGCGGGGTTCCAACAGCGGTGGTGTGTGTGGCAGACGCCTGTTTTGCTGCAGGTCCATCTTCAGTGTAACAAACAGTCCACGGAAGTTTCGACAGCTAGAAGTTGGGACACCGCGACGACAGTGACACTCGCGGTCGCTCGTGATTTTCGGCAACATTTCTACGATTGGCCGCAAGGATCGCCATATCCGAGAGCACGAAACTGCGGCTTTTGTGACGTCATTTGGTGCCACTTCGGGACCACACTTGATGTATGGGCGAGATAGGACGCTGAACACACCAAGCGGGAACGTGTTTTAGGCACCATACTCGTAGCAAGCTTAATAATTTAGCAAAGGACTATTTAGATGCCGCAATCTGGTAACAGATATTTAATGCACAAGCTTTGTGCATGACCTCCGAGACTGCCGGCGCGCATCATTAGTCTCGAAGTACATGATTTGTGCTACCAGCTTCGATGCATGTTTTCAGCCTATTTCTTCATCAGCCATGAGAAAGTCACCATGGCATGTATGTACACTGAGATGATGATAGTAGTTGAACTGGAACAGTCTGAATTTCAGGGAGGGTCTATAAACCGGTTCCAAAAGTGTGCCCTCATTGGACACCATAAAACATTTGCACAACAAAAAATACAAAAAAAACTAGGAAGTTGGAAGTTTAAAAGTGCTACTATAAGGTGTTTCATTATAAGTCAGAGCGCAGTGGAATGCATGCGAGGCGTGATCAAAAAGTTCCTGGGCTGATTTTGGAGCGTAAAAAGAGAGGGCAGCACAGTGGTACGCACGCAGCAGTCCAAGGAAGGGACCTTCGTGTCTCGTTATACCAAAGAAAGTCGTCTGTGAACATTTGTAACTGCGCTACACGAGTTCGTTTGACCATGTGCACGAACATAAGGGCGATCTTTCCATAGAGTGAAAACCAAAGCGAGGGCGAACATCACTTTCACGTCAAACTTGGCAAATCTAAAACAGAAACCTCTGAAATGATTTAGAAGGCTTACGTCAAAAAGCAGTGAGGTGTGCGAGGTGTTTTCAGTGACACTCGTGCCGATGTCTTGGTGAATCCGGGATCTCGATGTGCCGACGGCAGCCCTCTCCCTTGGCGCGGCGGGAAAGTACTATAGCGTGGATGCGCATTCGTCGGAGTGCCCACGCCGCTAGGGGAGGATTCGGTGCTGAAGGCGCGCTGTCTAATGCAAATGTGTGGAGGAGAATGTATTCTTATGGTAAAGTAATTTTTAATGTGTGAAGCGTCATCCAGCTGAAGAGCATTTGGAAAGAAATTTCTTTTTCTGGGGGGGGGGGGGGGGGGCAAGGAAGGAAGGGGCGGAGGTGGGGATTGCATGCTATAAAAAATGCCCCAGTTAAAAAGAAGAAAAAAAGAACTCTGCTACATTTTATTATAAGGGGACTTGGGTTAGAAAGTAAAAGAACATGGTAGATCGGGAGCGCTAGCGTAGTCCTGCAATTCCAAGGGAGCGATAAAAAAAGGCGTAAAGACCAGAGTTGTATATGTAGAGAGTTTGGCCATTCGTTGGGAAGTATAGGAGACAAATGAGAGGTGCCATTGGCCGAAGGCTGGCTGGGCGTTTCCAAGGCGTCTTCACAAATTCTAATTTGGCCAACCAGAAGCCGGAAACAACACCCTGGTGGTGGTCGCGAGAAACAAACTTAATAAGTGCCTCGGAGTAACTCTCGGTGACTGAAAATATGGTGCACGTGATCACGGTCATCAAAAATCATGGTGGAAAAGTGCGACTAGCGGAACGATCGACATAATCCGTACGCGAATTGCCGAGGGCCAGAAGTCTGCCCTCCGAGCGGTCATACTCTGTTCGAGCAAAACAGAGTTCGAGCGGCACATTCGTTTCTTACATCTTTTTGCATGATCACAATCCAAACATCGCGTGCACCCTATTTTCAACCATGAAGGGTTACTACATTTAACTCTTATGCGCTTATTAAAACGATTAAAACTGTTTCTCGCTACCACCGCTAGGGGATTCTTTTCGGCTCCTTGTTGGCCAAAAGAGCATGTCAAGCCCTCTTTCTGCGTCTAGTGCACGCCCTGGCTGTGCCCGCGCCTTCCATTGACCAAACTCTCTGTATACACGGCTCTGGTAAAGAAGGCACAAGGTTTCCATACTACGCCTCGCACTACAATGGGTCTCAGCCAAAACTACGGATCGCAAGGTTCCAAGCACCAGTCAGTTACAAGTCAGGTTTTGTGTGGTTTTGTTCTGGCGTCTGCGACAGTGTGCCTGCCTCCGCACACTGGTAGGCACGTCGGAATCAGAAAGCACGTGGCTTCTGAGTAGTGTCTGCTCGGACCTTATGCCCTGCACTTTTACCTATATAGTCCATCGTAGGTCCGGCAATTGAAAAGTCAAATGCGCATAGGTAAGCACAAAATTATAACATTTAAAGCAAAAGTTAAAGTTAATTGAAACGAAAGAGATCATGAATCATCTATGTTGAAACTAAGAGTTTAGTCTATTTAGGAGACTTTCTTATAGATATAGATGTTTCGTGAATATTGCCTTTTGCATTAGCAGATTAAGGTTTGCTTGTGCGTTTGTCTTACGGCGACATCTAGAAATTTTGTAGCCTTAATATTTGTTGACGACGTTTGCCTGTCTGGTTCAATGATAATAATAATAATCAATCAATCTTTATTGAGTGCCCAAGAACCATGCGTTCTTAATTCTGGCACACCGATAACTTCAAACACATAATAATAATAATAATAATAATAATAATAATAATAATAATAATAATAATAATAATAATAATAATAATATAATAATATTATTATTATTAATGTTATTCGCTTATTAATACTTATTATTAGAATATTTTTGTCAAATTACACAAACGTTTTATAATGGTCGACGTTAGAGCGCACTCGAAAAACTGTCGCTCAAGCTTCCAAACGAACAAAAAACAAAACTTTCACTCAGCGTTTAACTGCAGCCATGAAATTGTCATTTTAACCAGTTGGGAATGTCGCGAAAGGATCATTGCGGGTCCACACCAGGCGGCTTTCCAAGCCCCATGCACCGTATCTGCCGGCTAAAAGGCAGAAAAGGATGACGGACATTTTTTTTTTAAATTTAGCTTGCCTCATAAACTTAAGAGTGTGCAAGCATCGCATATGCAACTCGTCACATTGGCAGCCTAACTAAAATCTCCAAACATTTTTTGTTTAGGAAATGTTTACGCTTGCACAAATAGTTTTAAAGTCTGGGCGCAACGCATTTAACTTCATTTGAATAACTCACAAAAGTCAGCTATGCATACTACCACACTGTAGCTTATCGTTAGTGTGGCTAGATGGTGAATACGCTTGATGAAAATAACAAAAACACTTGTGCCAATCAAAAGTTACAAAAAAATTCGGAATCTTGATGTGACTCTTTAAAGACTTAAGACTCTTTCAAGGACAGTAAGCGAAAACGCGTTCTTGTGGGTCATTAGGAAATTTTATTAAAATCAGGGAACTAGAGCAAGGTTATAAATGTTTTTTTTTACTCTCTTTGTTTTAGTTTTGTTAAATTGAGCGGCCGAAGTACCCACAACAATGTTATTTTTACTTTGGCACAAAAAGGCTGAAATTTAGGTTGGTTCGCAAAAAGTGTACATTTTTAGTTGTAAAGTTTCACTGAAGCAAGTTTTATTTTGAATGTTTTACCGAAACAAATCAACTAACTAGACGTACCTTCGTGAAAAAATTAGGTCTCGGAGCATGCAAAGCTGATTTCTTATATTTATTTGAAGTGGGTAGATACATTTTGCCTTCACCTTAAATAACATAACAATAAATATTAGGAATAAACACAGTCAGGATAATAAAGGTACCAAATTTTGTTTTCCAATTTTTTTTTCACACATTGTCGAACACCGTAGCCTAAAACGAGAGATAAAGTTGTCGTTAACATCTTTGGCAAAGTGATGTAACAACGTGTAATCTTGGTAGTACAATTAAGGAGATTGCACTATAATAGTTATCTATAAACTTTCATTTTAATGGGTTTTTGTTTTGAAGAGCGGGGTTTATAAGCACTTTTTTTTTTCTAATTTGCCATGTTCAGTGTAAACTGAGTGTTTTTTTTATGCACTATAAAAGATGTGCAGTGCTCCCCTTTTATTATGTTCCCCAGTAAATACATTTATAGTATTTTAAAACAAATATATAAAATAAAAAATAGATTAATATTACAGAAATAAAATCGGAACACCTCCGAATGTTCGGCGAAATAATTGGGCTAGTGCTGTGACCAGGAAGTGATAGAAGTTTGTCTTTCTCTAGCCTACGTTAACCACCATTCAATGATGTTATTCCAGTGGACATGTTAGAAACCAACGAAGAGCTGAAAGAGCTGCTTGAACAGCGGGCCCTTCCCCAAGTACGCAACTTCTACGCTCCATTGGCCGACGGATACAGTGAGTGCCTCCTGAGTCCTGACTTGCTTTCGTGCCCATCTCTAAGGTGCTCAAATCTATGAAGCATCAAAAATCTCTAGAAGGCGTCAAGTGTCATTCCTTTCCAGACAACGCAGATGGTTTTATGGTTTTATGCACATCCTCGGGATCATGTGTGCTGTTGGAGTGGTTGTTCACTCGGTTGTTGACCGGGGATAAAGAAATGATTTGTTAAGAATGCGCTTGATAGCGAAAAGTGAGGGTCGTAATAGCGAGTGTCTCGTTGCTTGCTATTGGAAGCGACATTCTAGGAAGGCTGCAATGCGCGTACAAGTTCTATACTTCGACTTCGTGATGCAGTACTTGATCTGAGCGCCGGCGAGCTTTATACCAAAGCCGTGTTGCCAAGTTGCGCTTTGATGAGACAGTTAAAAAAAGAGGGTCGCTCAAACATCAATTTTGTTCTTTATCCTACGTGGCTCGCGGAGGATCGTCGATCGATACGTTTCATTACAGAACACGTCCTTACCTTCCAACACTCCAGTCGGGACAATTTCTTTCGTTCCTTTTATTTTAGAATTTATCGATTTCTCCGGAGCATCAAATAAGAGGTAACATTATCCCCAAACTTCATTACTACTTCCCGCGTTCCTCAATGAAGAAAGGTGACGTATTCCGACTGTATTTTTAATTAATTTCGAAGGCGTTTTTTTTTTTTCTCGTTTAATGTAGTTGATAAGAAAATGAGTTGTGTTAATAATGGACAAAATTTTCTAGATCCAGGCGCCACACTTGCATGCCTGGCTCTTTGCGTGATGCGTGTTTCTGCGTCGAATAACTGTTTTCCATTATATTGCAGGGATACATATCTTTCGATTAAATTGCTGATACCTGTTCACGCTCCATTCTTTTGTTTATGCTTTTATTCGGAGTAAATTTCCTAGATTAGAGCTTGCTACAAGTAGCGACATTCTTTGAAGCGCCGACTGCGTGACGGTGCAGGTTTTAGGAAGCGAATGGCGGCGCGCAGCAGGGAACTGAACTGTGGGACGCCATTTTGTTCCAGAGGATTGTGCTTTGTCATTCGTATTGGCTGTCGTTACTTGTAAAAATTAGTATCAAGGGACTTTAATTCAGAGCACTCCCTCCATGACAAACCTGATTTTTAATTGTATAACCACTCAATCTTCCTATGAACAGTGCGAGCGTGCAGGACATCTTATACAATACGATGCACGTAAATTTAATATTGCAACCAAAATATCAAAAAGGTTCATCCGCCAGTTAGGGTTATCTAAACTGAAGAAGTCGTCAGCGCCTCTGAGTGAAATGCGAATAAAAAGATAAACCGAATTCGTCTGTATCTGGCGCGGCATTACAATCGCCAATAGCTAAAGGTTTTTGAGTATCGGCTCAATGAACACGCACCTTTCATTTGCTATCGCTCATAGGGAAAAAGGGTGTAGATAACTTCGCCCTGGCTTATCTGTCGCGATACAAAACATAACATGATATTCCATGAAAAAACGAAAACAAGAAAACGCTGCAACTTGGAAGGTGATCTACTGTTTTACTCAGGCCCCGGAATTTCCTGCGCAGCAACTCTCGCATTGTTTTGCAATTATATATATTTATCTGCATCCTACTGAACTTTATTTTTTTTTAATGAGACGAAACGTCATGTTTCGGAAGTTTAATTAATATTACACTTTTCGCTACAGTCGCCAAGTATAAGCCGGAGAAAATAAGCAAAGGACACGACAACTCTGTTCAAATTCAGGTCGCTTGCCTGTGTTCGGGGTTTCATCTAAGGTATACGTGGTGACAAGTATGCCAACGAAAACTTTGAATAGATGCATCAAAGAAAGCTGTACCGTTTCGTTTACGACACTACCACTAGCGAAAAGAGAGTCCTGCAAGACGCCACTGCCTTTTTGAATGCCACTTTTCACTTACGTTCACTATAGGCAATTCCATTTAAAATGGCAGTCAGTGCCAATCAATTCAGAACTCAATATGATCTTTAATAGTTTTTTACTGCCTTCTAATCAAGGTTTAATCACTTATTTTGTGATCCGCTTTTTAGATGTGCTTTGACAGTACATTCCTCCAAGTTTGGTCTTGAACCATGTTGACAGTTGTACTTTTGAGGGTGTAACTCTTTCGTTTCCGAGATAACCCATAGCTCGACCAACGGTCTGTTCTCGCTTCCGGGCAGAGCGCCACTATGATGAAACCGCGAATACGACCACCGCTGTCTAAAACAAGCGCCGCCATTCCCTAAACTTAACGACCCCTTCTCGGACACCAAGTTAGGCCAAAAGCAAGAAAGGCTTTAATTGAAAACTTCACAGCCATGCCGAGCTAGGACGTTAGCGTTCCCGGCGCTGCTAACGACGCAGTTGGAGCAAGAGGCTTGTTGACATGCTACGAGGAAGCGCGGCCTTGATAGTCCGCCATGACGCAGCTGGACCGACAAGCGAGATCGACCCGGCGGCTGCCCAACTCTGCAACAGCTCACGTTTTCGAGACGCTTTTAGGGGCGAAGCTCCTTAGGGGCTAGCCATGTCCATCCGTCCGTCCGTCCGTCTGGCGTCCAGTGCTCGTGCTCCTGCTCGTGAGCTCACGTGCTCACGAGCACGTGAGCACGTGCTCACGTGCTCGTGTAGGGCAAAAAATATAATGAAAAATTTATGAAAACAAATGAAACAAAATTAATGAAAACAAAATGATGAATATAAAAAAATGATAGAAAAAAATGTTTGCGCAGTCGACAGGATTCGAACCTGTGCGGGGAGACCCCAATGGATTTCTAGTCCATCGCCTTAACCACTCGGCCACGACTGCGGGACGAGTAGAGGCTCTGAGATGTGGTAGTAACTCAAGAGCTGGGGATGTCATGGATGAAACGTTGCATGTAGCCGCTCAACGTCTATACAGGAAAGGGCGCTGCGGTCAAATGCGTATATAATCGCGTTAAACTTTGCATGCACTGGCTCAATGTTTATAGACGAGAGGGCGCTGCGGTCAAATGCTCCAATGCGTATATAACCACGTTCCATACCACACATTCTCTTTCTGACATGAATGAAAACGAACGAAAGGCTCGGCATGCTGCGGCTCAGCGTCTACGCAGACAAGCACCACCAGAGCTTCGCCCCAATCAACATCATTCACCACGTGGAGATGCGGTCAATTTTTTTTTTTTTTTTTGCTTTTGGTGACGCCGAAGGTTGAGGCGACAACAAGGTGCCCGCGAAAAAATCTTTACATCGTTTCTGTTTTGTTATTCACCGCAAAACTAAATTACGCGTCCCCGAACTGTCAGACTCCGCCGCCCAAACGTAGCGCTGGTGGTTAGCTTCGGAGCGTGCCGTATCTCATTGTCTAGAAGAGATTTTCAAACATTTTCACTAAGGAAATGGCAGCCAACGAAACCCGAATGAAGATGAATGGCTTCGGTTACCGGAAACGAGACCCGTTTTCTCATTTAAGACTTCTTTAAAATCGAGAGTAATTCTGATTCAAATAAAGGAAAGCTCTGGACCTTTGGTATCTGGTTCGGGCCAGATGGCGAACTTCATTCCGGCGGACACTAACCCTTAAACAATACTTAGTTTACTTCTGCAATTAAAAAAAACTCTGTATTTCTTCTTTTTTTTTTTGCGAACACTTTGTAGAGCAGGAAAAGCCTGTCATGTTTTAATATCCTTCTATAGAAAGCTATGACGATAGCTTTGTTTGACCTAAACTCCGTTCGTAGTGACAATAGCCGGGGCTGACGTGGAGGCGGCGCCCTCGACTATACTCTAATCAGCCGAAACATCATGACCTCCAACCAATAACCGTGTTAATTATCCACCTCAGGCACCCCAATCAGTTGCAGGGTCGTCTGCTGCGGAGTCCCATATTCAACGGAGTCCGAGAAGTTGTGTGCTCAGAGACACGTGCACATTAACCTGTATTGTATCTTCTTCATAAAGCTATATATCTATCTTCATAAAGCGTTAAAGCCTCCGACATCCACATTCTGTGACAATGAGTTGGAGTGCAACGTCTCGGCGTATAATAAAGGTTTCACCGTCGTTCTTCCATTTTTGATAAGTACTAACGAAGGCGGCTCGCGAACACACGATGAGCTTTGCAGTTTCCGAGATACTTATTCCGAGCTGTCGGGTCATTACAGCCCCGGTAGCCGTTAGCTAAAGTCCGCATCACCAGGTGGTATATAACGCAGATGGCGCATCAGTTATGGGCGCACTCATTCCCACAGTGTAGGGGCGGTCATATATCGTTTTGGCTGGTGAGTGTAAGACCTCCGACCGACGTTTGCAGACGCGACGGTGCGGCTGCTGCTGCCGCCCGGGCTGCGCGACGAGGAGGTGCTCAAGTACCCTTTCCTGCTGGACGTGTACGGGGGTCCCGGGTCCCAGCAGGTGACGGAGAAGTTCCGCATCAACTGGGGCCACTTCCTGGCAAGCCGCAAGGGCGTCGTGTACGGCATGGTGGATGGCCGGGGCTCGGGCTTCCAGGGGGACCGCCGCCTGCACCAGGTCTACCGTAGGCTGGGCACCGTCGAGGTCGAGGACCAGCTGCGCGTCACCAGGTACGCGAGCCGCCGTCATCGGCAGAAAGTCCCCGAAAGCCCCACTCCAAATAGACCGATCTCACCAGGAGTTGCGCGACGCCACCGCTACCGCGGTGCATGCTGGTACTTGTAGTTCTCCCCAGGTTTCCGGCCACGTCAATGCGCATTGTACGCCCGCCCGGCGTTTGGAAATTTTCCGGTTAGCACGAGGCGTTTAGCCGGGTGTTTACTCATGGCTTTCAATGGGTGGCTTCACCCGTTGTATGCCACGGTGCTACAATGACAGCACCAGGCAAAAAGGCCTCGGATATTATGTCTTCCCGAAAGAAAGCAGCACGGCAAAGAAAGGTAAACAGAGCCGGACAGAGCGGCAGGAAAAATAGGCTTTTCTATTTGTTTCGCGATTTGCTTCATAATTTATATCCACCTTTTGCACGTCAGCTAAAAAGTGTAAGATTGCAGGGCACGAGAGATTCCAACGTCCGGAACACGTCGGCACGCTGTACAGCGTGCCGACGTGTTGCGGACGCTGGAATCTCTCTGAGCATTCTCTCCGAAGCTGTCTATCCGTTGGTCTATCTCCACTAAGTTTGGTGAGGCCGTTTTGAATACGCTTTTTGCTCAATGCATTTTGGTGGTTATAACTGTTAATGTGACGACATGCTTTAAGCACAACTGTGCTTCAAAATATCAGGATAATCACTCAAAAAAAGCAGCGATTATTGTTGTGCATTACTTGAAATAAAACAACTTTTTTCGGAAGCGGTTTATTTTTTTTTTCATACAAAACGTAAAAAATACACCACATAATGCAATTTAGAAGTACAACACTTACCAGCAGAAATGTAACAAACGAGCCTAACCTATTTTGCCACTGATCCAGAGAAAAGCTTCCAACGTGGGGCGACTCTTTGCGTTCGGAGCTTGCGCAATCAAAACGAAACTGAATAGAAACTGTACACGAAAAATCATCTCCACCCCAAGTTTTCAGGTATCTTGCGTGGTTGCTTCATTCTGAGAGATGACAATTGTTACGGCGCATCAGGCATGGCCTTTCTGTAGATCATTTCTTCTCTGTGTGCAGGCTTCTCCCCGCAGTTCATCTGTACCCTGTCACACAGGCTGTCAACCAGAATGAAACAACTTTTAGAAAACTATCGCTCACCGAGAAAGTCTATTTAGCTCCTCTTACTTCATTGTTGATTAAACGTTATGCACAAGACTGAACACTACCAAGCTCAGTTTTTCACCAACACATTTGACGCTGTTCCACGGTGCTACACAAAGCCGATGGTCCCTCGAATTTTCTTGTTCTTTGCCATTCAACTAGATGTTCAGTTTCCAAGTTAATTTTAGACATCCGAGCAGCCGGAAAGCTCGAGTAGTGGCGTTGTTGTTTTTTTCCTGCGGCCGCAGTGGAACCACTGCGTGAACGGCAGTGTGCTCACGCGTTCACGAAGACGAAGAAGCAGACGACGCCGAAGCAGACGACAAAGCGATTCTAAAGCGATAAGACGACTGGAACTGCTTTTCTGCACATGCTGACAAATGAAGACATCATAACCAACACAATTGTATGAAGTACAGACATGCAGGAGACTCCAAGCTGATACCGGGGCATTCCAAACGATAATCTACAATGTACGCGCAGCCCTATGTAGCCGGGAAGCCGGAAAGCGATGACTACAAGTTGCATGGCGGCGGCACCACTTCCGGAATGCGCGCGCCTGCGCAGTTCGCTTGGTGACATCGGTCTATTGAGTATTCTGCGTGAAGCCCCGACGGCAGACTCCCGTCGCGCCGTCAATTTTCTTTTTTTTTTTTTTTTTGCCGAACATAGGAGGTTGGAAAATTCTACTCTTTGTTTTAATTTTATATGTTATTAGGTGGAGGAATTTACAAGTATTTAAAATTTTGGTATTATTTTTGCAACGGATTTGGCGAGTTAGAGACATGCGAAGTTGAAAAGCTCGACGAACTTTGAAAACAAAACTAGAATGTACGATTTGAAAGTCAATTTTATGTTACTAGTCTTAGCCTCGAAACCTTGCATAGATATAAAGCTCTTTGAGCTGTTTTGAGTACTTACTAATTTCTGCGAATTTCGTTTTACCAGGCTCACATTGTGTTCTACATACTGCTTGAGAAACACGCGTCCTACACTTGCTTCGGCTTTTTTATCGGGCAGTAATCTGATTGGTTTGACAAGACAGTCATTTTACCCTGCCTTTTTTAAAAACATGCACCATCTTCGATCGAGCTAATAAAAACATCAAAACTCGACCAACCTCCTGAAAGTTCGAGTCCATGGTGTAAGTTGCGAGCCGAGCCTCTGCGCGAGGTTTGCGACATCTCTATTCCTAATAGTACGCCGTACAAGTGGTGCTTAGAAGCAGCCCTTACCTAGGAAACCTCTACTGAAGGGTCTGTAGACCAACATGCGGCTCTGACGTCACGCAGCTGCGGCGGCGCTGCTGTCGACGCATGCGCAGGCGTATCACTTGACTCGGGTTTCCGCGCACGCGTAGTTCCCACACGTGCTGTGCGGTAAAGGCGGACTTGTTTGTCAAAAGCGTGTTTTTCTATAGACGCTTTGTACAGGCGCCAGATTACAGCCGCCATTGCTGAACTTCTCTCGTCTTCCGACCCGGTGAAGCGGGCATTGACGATCTTCCACAAATGCCAGTGCTGGGGAGAAAGACACCCTGCCGCGGTCATAATGAAGTGAAATAGACGTAACAAAGAGGAAACAGAAATTGAAGATCGGTTATGGCGGCGCCCATGCACAGCTGCTCCAAAGCGTCTATCTACTTAGAATTGCGTAAACATACACTCTAAAGAAAGCCCGTGCGTTTTCTTTCCCGCAGAACACGCGGACAGCTAATCACTGCTGTTTGCGGAATCAGCTCAGCGAATGGCATTGACGAAACATATGTTTAGACCAAAAAGCGAAGTCTGCGATGTAGCATTAAGCAATGCAAAACGTCACGCTCGCATTGCTTGATGCTTCATCGCAGACTTCACTTTTTGGTCTAAGCATATGTTTCGGCATTGTCATACGCTGAGCTGATTCCGCAAACAGCAGTAATTGGTTGTCAGCGTGTTCTGCGGGAAAGAAGACGCACGGGCTTTTTTTAGAGTGTAATTGCGTAAACAGCAACGAAGTCACGTACTTGTGGTGGGAAATTATCTCTTCCTCGAAGAGACGTTACACGAGCTTTCGGCTAACTGGTACTGGTGCAGAAGGAATGGATATTAGAGAGTTCAGAACAGCGGGCCCGACAACTTGAGGGCCCCTAAGAAATATGGGCTCACCAATATGAAAGCGCCGAGCCCAAACGGCGTTTTGGGTTTTCGGTTGGCACTCGGCCCTAACGCAAAATTCGAGAAATAGCGTAGGGATTTCCTCGGGGACGGGTTGCGTCGAAAAAAATGGCGGCGCTCTTTCCGCTTGCTTTGGAGCGAATTCGTCATACTCACTGCCGTATTAGCCGCGTTCATTGCCAGTGAAAGGTGCAGCCGGCTTTTGATTCCGTTTACCTCTCTCAAATCACAAAGAATGCGCGGCGAGCTCGCTTGTAAAGATCGCCTTCTGATTCTGTCTGGTCATAAACCTAAAGAGACGCGTTAACCGTTAACATGACAACTTCTCGCTACTCCGAGGCGCCGAGTGAATTTTCTTGGCTCCATTAGAAGAGCGTTCCTGGCAAGTTACCTGTAAAATAAAGGAACAAGTCTTCCAAGGCCTCCAAGTCGTTGTAGCTCAGATCTAAATACGGCAGCTGCTCACGGACTATGCTCGACAGCGTTCGTCTCAGGTTCCCCGTAGTTGAAAGCTTAAATCTTCAACAGAAAGTGAACGCGGCACACGAACGCCAAAAACTGTCTCAGAACGAGCGCCAAATTAGAGCGCTACGAATTGGATTGTTTTGGCTGAAAACAGCTAAGAATATTTATGCTAATTTTAGACTGTCTTTGTTTTATCCGGGTTGATTTGGTATTGACTAAACTATTATTTGCGAACATAAAGTACTTGTTGAGGGCATATGTTTTACGTGTTTTGTATTTTGTTTTTGTTTATTGCGCTCGTTAGCCGCGTTGGCGCTGCAAGCGGAAAACGCAAACGCGTTGCGCTGCGTTGCGAAAACCCTATTCTTTGAGCCGGCGGCGCCAACCTTGTCGCGTTTGTGTCCTCCAATTTCTTAGGGGCACGCAAACTTTGAGGCCCCCTATTAGGGAATTGTAGTAGACCGTTTCCGCAGCCCGCTAAGCACCCGGATAGCGCTCCGTAATCCGCCAGAAGACCTTGAACTGTGCAAAGAAGGCTGGCGGCGCGTATGCGCAGCTGCGGCGTTTTCTTCGGGGATACCGTAGCGGAGGAGAAAAACGATCTACTATAACTCCCTATTGTAAACCCCCAATTTGTGTGTACGATACGCCCTCTAGAGCCTAGGGTATGATTCGCCTTCGGAGAGCCGTCGTAAAAAAATAGCCTCAGAGAGCCAATAGAAATCGGCGACGGGAACAAAATGAACATAATGAGAGCAAATAAAAACTAGAAATATGGTATACGGTAGTGAGTATCAGCGACGCTTACAATTTACACGTTTTGAGCCGAGGCAAGTAAGCAAACCGTTCTTCACAACTCTACCCCATCTATGTAACTATTAGTCGTGTACACGTCACTCAAAGAACGTAATCGAGTACAATTGCTCTCGATGAAAAAGTATTCGTTTAGATTACTTCAGAGGAAAAACAAGTGATCATTACTTTAAAAAAGTAACACTTACATTCGCGATTACTTCAGATTTTCAAAACGGCAGTTTTATTCTCTCGGTTCGAAAACAGGCTTTTTGTACTGCCCAACAATGTATTGGAATTGCCGCATAAGAAAGTACTCACCTTCTTAATCCACCACTTTAGGTAGACCATCTCCTGTCGGAGGCTTAGTTCCAGGATTTCCCGTGAGGAAACTTGTGGAAACAAAAAGTGCATTAAGACGAGGAGGGGAAAATCTTCTTTGTGAGAACTTGGGGGCAAAATCTAAGCCATAATGGGCGCAGAAGCGATCCTTTGAGAGCTCAATTTAGGTCACCGTGGCTAAGAAGAACAAACAAGATCTCTACGGGCCAGCAAGTGTTCCGAAACGCCTCTTTGGGGCATCCTGATGCAAGGAGTGGCATACCAATCGAAAGACCATATAGTCAACGCCCACGGAACGCGCGGTGACGAGAAAGCCAAGCGCGCGTTTTGTAACGAGGATTAAAATTATTTTGAACTTTCTAACTCCTTCAAGGTCGAATGTAAAAATTCCAACATTTTGAATGTTTGCGATGTTCGAACTCATTGATGGTTTGGTTGCGCGAAATATTTAAATAGTCAACTTTTTTGGGCGTATTTTTCTCGTAAGCTATGTTCAGAAACGCCGTGCAAGTGACGTCACGCCAGGGAAGTACGGGTCCCCAGACCATACTGGTGATTGACTTCACACCGCGTGGATGCGCTTAGCAAGGAGTAGGATGCCACTAACGGCCCGAGCATGAGCTAACATGCACCATATTTTCAACAAAAGGTACCTAGTTGTGTTACACGTGAACTTGGAAAAACGTGCTGAGCATAGGATGATGACGTTTATCCAGTACGTGCGAAATTTTTCGGCATTGGTGAGATTGCGCTGCGAGCAGAAGGTTTCAAAATGCCACCGACAAAGTTTTGATGCAAGTTGCCATGCCGCTAAAAAAAAAGCGCTCTTTTTAATTTGACGCGCGGCTCTAGGTGTCTCTTGTAGAAAAATGGTTCCGATATTGCGAAATACTGGTAAACAACGCAATGTTACCGTCATAATCTAAACCCTGAGACAAGGATAATTGAAATAACGGACAAGACAACTCCCGTTATCTCAGGGTTTATATTATGATGTTTCCTAACCGGCTCGCCTGCATACTTTTGCTGCTTGCAAAGGTTACCGTCTCGCGGACGGCTCAAACCGATGACCCGGCGGCGGCTTCTCGGCGAGCTTGCACGCGGGAGGCGCCGCCGACCGATCCGTCTGGCCGGGCTCGCGGCGCGACACTCGCCCGGACTCGGCAGGGAGCCCCAAAGGCGCGCTCGAAGCGTGGAAACGGTTTTATGTAACGAAGGCCAAAGGCCATATACGCCACGAACGAGCAAAAGCCGATGCAAAGGCGTGCGCGAACGTAAACAACGGTAGAAAGGTGCCGTCGCTCGCCGCTATGAAATGCGTCCCGCAAACTCGATAATCCGCGGCCGCATCCCTTTTCTGCTGCTCCTAGTTTCTCTAACCTGACGGCTACTCTGTCTCGCGGGACATGCCGACGAAACGATCGGACGATCGTCGGGGTATGGTGTAATTGCTACAGCCGAGCGCGGCGCAGTTTACCATTGCTCTCGCTGCGAAGGGCCGTCGAGACAACCACCAGCATGGTGGATACCGGTGTTCGACGTCATCATGTGACGTAGGTACAAGGCATAAAGAGATGGACTAGTTTTACTACGCTGCGTAGTAAAACGTAGTACCCTTTGCATGCGTAACGCATGCAATGGATCATGAAACGCCAATATCCTATAATAGTACGTGCCACCCACCTGGTTCTCCGCGGCTTTCCACGTTGTCGAAAGTTGGGCGTCTTGTGCCGGCGCGACGCCCACCGCTTGCCGCCCCCCATAAACAGGCGACCTGAACAGTAATCAAAGCGACACAGACAAGGCGCAAATACGAACTGCAGCCAGCAGGAAGGATACTTACACGAGCTTACTCAGCGAACGAAAAGAAAAAGACAGACATACTCTTCATGCCATGCACACAAACAAAGCAGGGATAGTTACGAGAATGAGAGGGATGCGCACGCGAAGGCAAGCAGTGTACAATAAATAGACGAAAACTCGCAGCAACCGAAGGACCACGCCGCAAACACGTGTACGCGCACACGCACCAAAAGCACGTGAATCACGCTCAGGTATCGGCACGGAACTGGCAATTTTTGGTGATTTGAAACGTCGATATCGATCGCGTGAACGATTGTATTCAGCAGAGTGTGCACCGGCGGAACCGGGCATAAAAAATAATTTGACAATATAAACAGCGACCGTAAAATCCCCCTAAAACCTATATTTGCAAAAAGTACCGTATTATATGTAATAATTAAGCACATTCTACAAGGCCGGGTTTTCTACGCACTTTTATTTTTTTTTGCGGGAAACCAAGTGTACAATTAGTTTCCGAAGCTGGCAACCACAGCTGCAAGCAGCGCCATCCATGGTTTTTTCCTGAACTTCGCATAGTTACGTTTCGACCGCCATCACAAAGAGGGCGCAACAAGACATCCAATAATACCTGTCTTTTTATGATTTATTTAATAATCAGGCACGATCATCGAAAGTGTGAGCTGATAATGAGGATCTGGGACAGCAAACTCTATTTTGTACTAAAAATATCTGCCTAAATGTCTGCCAAAAGGGGTCAAAATACTCGTTTTTGACTATCAACACATTCGTGATTTCGCCTATATTCAAACTTTTTTTTATGGAAAATCAAAGGTGAAATTTAGAAAAGGGCCTCTGTTGACAAAGCAGAATATGTTTTTCTTTGCGGGTCTACAATTTTATTCAACTGTGCCAATCCCTACGCGCTGCACCACTGTACTACCAAATGAAGTTTGCCAAAAATAACTGTTTTTGTCACTTTTATCGTGAGCATTCCGAAAAAGTTTAGGCCATATTACATTGAAATTTAGCGTAGCTCTTTCGACCATAGTTGCAAACACATGTAAAAGGTTTCAAATAAATGACCGAGTAGGCGGCCAAAAATTTGCGACTGAATGTGCTTCCGCGAGGTAAATTTTTTAAAGTAAATATCTGTCAAAATAAAATAAAAAACGAAAAAAGGGCCTCTGTTGACAATGAACGCTCTCTTCTTCTATAACACTCTAAAATTTGAAAGAAACTGCTCCAATTGTGCACCCTGTACCACTGTACTACGAAACCATGTTTTGCCGAAAAGGCCAAAGTTCGCGGGTGCCCACTGAATTAGCGTTTTGCACTAGGAAAACAAATCCTACATCAGAGGAAAGATAATGTTGTACAGTACAAGATGATATATAACACATAATTTTAGCAAGCTTGAACACGCCACAATCGCATTTCGAAAACGTGCGGAAAGCGTCATATGTCATGGCCGCAGTGGGACCGCAGCCTTAAAGTCGGGCGCAAACAAAAGCACGCGGACGCGCTTGGGGGTCGAGCAGACGCTAGAGGTACGCAAGGATCAAACGAACTTGAACACCGCATAGTTTGTTTTGCTTTAAGTCCAGACACAACCGACGTTACGAGCTCATGGGACCAATCAGACAGCATCAAATGCGCAGTGACTTCGCTTCCCTATATATATATACTTAGTGTACAATGTTGTCAAGTCGTGCACTGCTTCATTTCTCTTTATAAGACGAAAACGACCCATAGGAGACACCGGAGGCCCTCCGAAGTGACTCTACCTCGCTTCATGTTTAGTGTTTCTGTACGTGTTCTATCATCGTTGGACCAATCATAAACAAAACAATTCCCAGTGACTTTTGCTTTTTCCGCCATTTGATTGGTGCCATGTGATCGTGGCGTCGTTGCAGCTACACTTAAGGCTGTTTCACATACTGCGATTCTCGTCCGAAATCGGTGCGATCTACAGTAAATGTGCGATTAAAATCGCAGTCGCACTGTCGCAGCAGCTCTGCGGCTGGTTTCTACAAAGTTGGCATTTTGTCGCAGAGTCTGTGCGATCGCTTCATCGTCAACCAGCCAGCCGTTCATTAGCCAGCTTTCATCCGCGATAGTTGCGTATTCGAAAATAAATTTAGGCATCTCAAAACTTTTGGTTTAATGCTTAATTACTAAAAATTTCTAGTTACGTATTGTATTCGTAAAACATTTGCGTTTATTAAGACGTTTCTGTTGTATTTTAGGCAAAGTCAAACGCGTCGCGTCCGTGTCCGAACAGCCGGCCGCGCTCACAGAAATCGCGCGGTTGTTGGAGCCTGTGAAACCAAACATTGCAATCGCACTCTCTGCGTCGGCTGTCGCACCGATTTTTTTTCGCAACAGTCGCCGCATGTGAAACAGGCTTTAGGCCGAAAAGAAGTATAGTTTTTTTTGCTCGAGAGAACGTTCGCACTCACTAGTGCCACGCTCCACGAAACTTTACAGAGAAGAACACTCAAAACTTCATTCTGGAAATGATTGAATCTTCTGGAACGCCGACTGCTCCTCTCACACGTAACAAAGAGATACCGTTTTGTATCACACTTAAACCGCGACATTATATGGCTCTAGGTGTATTGGGGGGGGGGGGGGGGAGGGGGAGGGGGGAGGGGGAAAGAGAAATTAGAAAGCAGATTTTTTTATTTTTTTCAAGAGCAGGGGGGAGCATTGTTTAAACGGTGAATGAGGACGCATCTGCTACATTATTAGTCACCCTTCGTACTCTTTTGTTCTTCGTAGTGAGAGCCTTTTATCGACAACTCAGACATCACAATGCCAGCTTGAAAAAAAAACTTTATAAATTGATTAAACATAGAGCCTGACCTCTTTTTTTGACAGCTCGGTAACAATCGTTGAATTCCACGTTGTTCGCAAGATTTAGACGCTGATAAAGAGGACATACGGCAGCAGTTTCAGACTGAATTCGGAGAAACGAAAAGTAAAGGAAAATGGGGCGGGAAGGGGGGGGGGGGGGGTGCGGGGCTGAACTTTAAAAAAGAACGTAAGAGTTAAAAATAATTTATTAGCTCTACAAGTAATCAAATTACTCTCAGTGTGTTTTCTTCCAAATGAAAGTAATCAGATAAATACAAAATTGCTCTACAAAGTAGTCAGTTACAAGTAATTTAATTACTTGTAAAAGTATCATACAAGTTTGGTCACAATCAAACATGGGACCGGTCACACGGAAACGACCCATGGGACATGCCGAAGACCCTCCGATGACTTCGCTTCATACTTGGTATACAACGTTGTCAAGTCACTAAAAAGAGCGCACGGCTTCGTCTACACTCTGTTGCGGGTTAAGAAATGCAGGACAATCTCCTCTCGCAGAGCCCAGCACTCTTTCCTCTTTATCGAGCGTACACTGCAGAGGAGGCGATAGACTCCTCTCCGGATATATAGATGGTCTCTCATATACATATACATATATATATACTGCGGGCATCTAACTCCGATTCCTTCAGACCCTGTTCCCGGACGAATATGACACAGCAATACTTCGCTCTCGGCAAAAGGGTTTATTCACTCACTCATTGCCGGTGGGGGGTTTCGGGATCGGGGAACGGTCATCAGCGAGGCCGGGGGGAAGTCCGCTGCCCCGAAGCTGCTCCAAGTCCCAGCGGTAGTCCAAACCGCGTCATGGGGACGTCGTCGTCCAGGGTAGCCGTCCGGTCCGTTAGTCGAGTCCGCCACTCGACGTAGCACCCGCACTCCCCGCGCCAGCGTCCGTGTCCCGTCGATCTCCACGCCAGCGTCCTCGTCTCCTGTCGCCGCTGCACGCTGTCCGCCGTCCAAGCTGCCGTGCAAGAGAGACTTCTTTTGTCCGGCTTCCCCTTTTCAAGCCTTCGCCCCTTCTGGGGGGCCAGTCCCGTGACGTCAGTTGGCCTAGGGGAGCGGTCCAGCCGGACCTTGTGCTGCGCGAGGTCACCGCAGCTCCCCCGAAGCATGATGCATCTCGGAGGTTTGGCGCGCTAAGCTTCTGCCGGAAATTGGGGCCCAGAGGGTCGGAGCGGGGGAGGGCAGCCAGATCTCCACACCTCCCTCCCCTCAAGGCTCAGACTCCGGGGGGGCTTGAGGTTGCGTGGTTCCCAGGAACTCCGGCGGGGAACTCGATCAGCTGAGTGTCACCGATGATGACGAGCACCCTCGATGGTGATGGTGGTGGCATCAAACCAGGCAGGCCAGTGGTGGACGTTCATTCACTGGGCAGCCCGCGACCGACGGAGCACGTCCACGAACTGAGCACCACAGCTCACAACACGCACGGGCACTCAGGCACACACACCACACGCCGGCTTTTGAAGTTCGCTTCCGTGCCAAATATTCCAGACAGCGAATCGCGCAAAAACGAATACCGGCACGCTATATCAAACGGCGCGACGAAACCAACATCTTTCGATCGTTGGACATGCCACGAAATAAAAACAAAACTCTTCATTTTAATACCAACAGGCAGGCAATCATTAAGAACGTCACGCTACGCGTTCAAAAGGTACCTAAGAGGAAAAAGTATTCCTCGACTAAAAAGCATAAGCACTCACTGTATACTCAATTCGTACCTATGCCCACTATACAACGTTTTCTCCTATAAATCTCAACGGCATTCTTTTAAAACAGAAAACAATCTGACCGAACCCCAGAACCGCACACCTGCGATAACAGTATTGATTTCCAACACACTCGCGAGGAACGCACAAAACCTCAAAAATGAACAATAACCTCCCGTAAAACAGAAATGGCCACAAATCCTGCCCCGTTCGCGAGGTGCGACTCAAAATAACTACGAAAAAAAACACGCTGCCAACAGTAGCAATTACTCAAGACGGGCACTCATGCACTCGGCGTTCGCGACACCTGAGCTACAAACACACTACAGCCAAGCTACGCAGCACGCTTTCATCAGAAGGGAGAATCGCCTTACTGAAAGGCTGGTGTTCCGTGGTACCGGCCACTTACACCAGTACAAAGGGAACTGTACCTAGATCGTGCGAACAGCAGATCTCATTGGACAGCCTATTTACACGGCTACGTCCGCAACGTCTGGGCATGTACCAGACGTTACCGCTTCACTGTCCGGAGGTGAACTCCCAACAGGAGCGATCAGCGCGTAACGGAGGTCCGCACCGAACTCCGCACGGGCTCGACAGCCGCGACAAGCGCATCGACGCACGTTAGAGTTCTCCCCCGGCCAAACCCCGACACCGCATAACTAAAAAGTCTTCCAGCTGATGTCAAGGCTGGCCGGGATCGAGCAATAAAAGTACGCCGTCAACGCGTCTCGCGACTGTTCGACGTTCTCGACTCGAGCAACGTGTCCACATACAAACGCAGTAGGGTACGCACAAAGCTCGCCCCCGACCAAGTCAACACGCCGCATGACTGAAAAGTCTTCTTGCGACTGTGATGACAGGTAGGGTTCGAACAATGTAAATATCCCACACGCGCACCTTTCATCTTCCGCGCAACAAGCGCGACACTGAAATGCCAAATAATCTAACCGGCCGGTCTTGGAAATGGACGAGCTAATAAACTATATTTGCTCTGCATGAACAGTTTCCGCAGCGTCGAAGTGTCTACCGCATTTACCGCTGGATTCCAACACCCGCTACCCATTCATGCAAAGGCTGCAGTTTGTACAGCGACGGGCTGACCCAACGCACAACAGTTATAGGCCGCCGACGGCCATGCCGCTGCCATAATTTCTAGGCTTCCCGGGCACGTACCCGCCGACGTGAACCGTGCGTTTTCCCGGGCCAACCGCACATCTGTACAGGATAAAACTATGAACAACTCGTCACATCCTCGCAAGACCGCCACTTCCCTCGTGCAGCTTTCCACCGCACAAGCACATCTATTTCCCCACCTAGCTGTCTTTTCTCCCCTAAATTGATAATTTCGCTCTAACCCAACTCTCTCCACGACTAATTACGCTCTCTACGCCCTCGCGTCCCAACGCGAACCCAAACACGGCTGAGAACCGTACTGTTTCCGGCGGCAGCGCAAAGCGCGCGCTGACCGCCGCTCCTCCGGAGACGGAGGAAACGAAATGAAAGAGTAACTCCCGCCGCGAGGCTCAACCATCGATATGGCGGTGTGAGGATCCGGAACCAACTGTGCGCACAATTAAACGGAATCAACCTCACGACTCTACAACCAGATACGCACGGGTCATGCCCATCGCGTCAAACTGGCCTCCACGGAGCATTACACACGCACAGCCACTGAAAAGTGAAAACGGAAACTCTGTGGTTTTCTGGATTCCGATCTCTGCGCACCAGACATCGCGTATCCCGCACGATTTAGTGGGCTTAGCCCCTAAATGTAGCCTCTGGCCACTAGGTACTCGTTCAAAGCGATCTTGGTTGGAACCAAAAGAGCGCATACCGTACCTTAAAACGCTGTCAATTAACAAGGCTCAAAACCGCGCTGACAGCTCAAGCAAGGCCAACTGGGAGCTAGCATGCAGTAAAAACCGAGACGCTAGTCTCCTCCCGGACAAAATGCAATGCGGGGATAATTTCCAAACACATTCCGTGCAACCGCCATCCGCCATGGGAGCGTTCTCCACCCAGAGCGATGCCTCTCTAACGCGTCCGATCGGTAACAAGCGTTCCAAAACATTACATCGATACGCGAGCAAAGGCGGTTAGGCGCGTCACATCCCCCAAACCGTGAGTTGGCATCTTTCCCAGCAGACTTGGACGGCCGGAGGCGTAGGTGGGGGGACGCCCGACGCTACAGGCCTCGAGGGGTGCGGTAATTTCGACGCACACAGCGCTCTTGCACAGCAGGATCAACCTGCTAGCATCCAACGGCGCGCTGAACAGCGAAAAGTCAAGGCGCTTCTCGTAACGGGGGATACGCAAATTCCTGACAGGCTGGGAAAAAGGGTTAACCCCTAACGACAACGGTCAAGGTCCGCGCCTCCTCGTCGGGCAGGCGAAATTGTCAGGACATTCGTGCGGCGCGCCCGCAACGAAACTTCGTGCGGCGTTCCTGCGACGAAGATGACCCCCAAAAAGAGCGCGAAACAGTGTCCAAATTTAACCGGAAACAGGTTAGGAATCGGAATGCCTGCCTGATCGAAAATCAGGCCCCACGTTGCGGCGCCAGTTTATGCGGGCATCTAACTCCGATTCCTTCAGACCCTGTTCCCGGACGAATATGACACAGCAATACTTCGCTCTCGGCAAAAGGGTTTATTCACTCACTCATTGCCGGTGGGGGGTTTCGGGATCGGGGAACGGTCATCAGCGAGGCCGGGGGGAAGTCCGCTGCCCCGAAGCTGCTCCAAGTCCCAGCGGTAGTCCAAACCGCGTCATGGGGACGTCGTCGTCCAGGGTAGCCGTCCGGTCCGTTAGTCGAGTCCGCCACTCGACGTAGCACCCGCACTCCCCGCGCCAGCGTCCGTGTCCCGTCGATCTCCACGCCAGCGTCCTCGTCTCCTGTCGCCGCTGCACGCTGTCCGCCGTCCAAGCTGCCGTGCAAGAGAGACTTCTTTTGTCCGGCTTCCCCTTTTCAAGCCTTCGCCCCTTCTGGGGGGCCAGTCCCGTGACGTCAGTTGGCCTAGGGGAGCGGTCCAGCCGGACCTTGTGCTGCGCGAGGTCACCGCAGCTCCCCCGAAGCATGATGCATCTCGGAGGTTTGGCGCGCTAAGCTTCTGCCGGAAATTGGGGCCCGGAGGGTCGGAGCGGGGGAGGGCAGCCAGATCTCCACAATACATAAACGATCTCAGAAACCACTTTAGTGGCCTATTTAGAAAACCACGGCAAGCTCCTCCTGCAATTCCCTCCCTGTCCATTTTAGCAACGCTGGCGAGGAGCATATTGCCTCATCTCTAGCGTTGCTAAAATGGACAGAGGGAGGGCTGTGCTGGAGCAGATTTCCCTGCTTTTCTTAATGGGCCACTAAATTGGTTTTTGAGACCGTCTATATACGGTCGTAACTCAACCTACGGCTTTTAAGAAATCCCCCCAAAAAACAAGACTAGGATTGATACGCGTTTGATTGTTTCATTAAAAACGGGGTCAAAGATCACCACACGCCGGTTTTTTTTTTGTTTTTTTTTTTTTAGATCCGCCGCAAAAACCAGGGGTGCTGTCGAACGTGCGACAGCCAATCGCGAGCGATCGCATCGCGATTGGCTGTCGAAATAGACGGTCTCCGGAACCCCATTAGTGTGTCTTAACCTGCGACAGAGTATGGCGTCTCATTCCCACAAGAGCACGTGCAAATCAAATGCTACATCAAGACACCAGTGTAGCTAAACTCGTGGAGCAAAACATTCTTCGCTTTTTGACGTAGTGGGGGGAGTGACCAAAAGAACGCCGCAAAGTTTCCTCCTCCCTGCGCGCGCTCAACTTCGCAACTTTTGACGAAAAATCCCCCGCGATCCCTAGGCGGTGCACGAGAGCACGAGACAGCGCGGGGAGGCGAGCGTTCACGCCGCTCGCTGTACGTTGTCTTTGAGCTCTCTAGCGCCGACAATCCCGTCATGCCTCGCCCAGGCGAGGAGCGAGAGCAGACGACGGGAGTTCGTCTGCTACGAGGCGGCATTCGCACAGCGGAGCTGAAAGAAAAAGTTGGTATTCTGCTCGAAATCGCGTCCCGCGGGCCACAAACTCAAACGCGAGCTTGAATTGTAAGCGTCTGATATTCCACGAAGGGAGGAATCGACGACCCGTGTTTTATTTGCAAAATGTGGGTCGCTTTGTTGCCGTACAGACGCTGAAACCTACCAGTGTGTAATGAAAGGCCCAGGACAAACACAGAGGCCGCGAGATCTCGCATCATCTGTGTGCAGGTGAAAAGTGGAACATTTCTCGACAAAGCTCCCACAGCAGAAACCTGTGACGCATTCACTCAGCGTCCGGTAAGGCTAAACATGAAGACGTTGCCCGAGGCTCAAGCACAGTCATATTTGAACGGCAGCTATCTTGCCCCGTCGTATTTTGTTTGAAAAAGCTCTCGTTCTCAATGCCCTCACCAGGGAAATAAAAAAAGTCTTACGAAACGTATTGCTAGATGTTCCAAATAACTAGATTTAAGCAGTATCCTTTCAGTGGTTCACTCATAATACTATGCTTAAAACGAAGCAAGCTTTTGCGCGTACAGTGCCATAAATTTTCTCAAGTGTATGCTGTTTTGTAGTCAGCTGGCTTCGGAAACTTACGCCGCCTGTAGATATCTCTGACAGTCGAGTTCCTTAATTGGAAATCATCGCAAATATAAGTGACACGTTGCAGCAACCAACGTTTATAGATAAACGATGGCAGCGACTGCGCTCCCGCATTCCCACCCATCACGTCGAACAAAAAGGCGCTAGTTTCGGTTTGAGGTCGGTACTTTTCTACAACATCTATGGCGACAGCATCAGTCTGCACTAGGTGCATTCGGCAAGTTCGTCCGGGGCCTGTTCTCCGTGCAGCACTCCGCGGGTGCAATGCATTAGAACTCTCACAGTGCAAGTCTGGATCGCGGATCGGGAGCCCGTCACTGGCCTCACCGGCGGCCATTGCTTGACAACAGGCAATACGCCGCGTCCTGTCTAGTTCTCCCTTCGTTTTCGTCCTTCTTGTTTTGGCGTATTACACCATGAGGCAATACACGAAAGTCTAAGGGAGAAACACGCAAAAATAGGAAGCTTGTACGCGGTGCTCGAGGGCGAGTATTTTATGACGTGCTGCGATGATTATATCGGGTGCTTGGAGATCAACTAGACATTCGTCAAACGTTCGAACATTGATTTAAAAAAAAAAAAAATAAATGGGCCGCAGCACCACGACTTCAATGACGTCGCTTGCATCGGTTGCTAAATAAACGGCACGTTCAGCGACTGAACGGCACGCTCCGAGTTTCAGTTTGTCACGGAAGCCCTCACAGCAGTTCAAAGAAAAAGCTTTCACCATGAAGTACTATGTACAAGCGGTTAAAACGATGCGAATGTCCCCAGTAAAGGCCTTCCAACTTATCGTTTGCTGAGCTCTGATGACTCCGAGATCACGGATGACACCACAATAACTCTCGGTGGCCCTTGTCTCATTAAACACATCACAGTTAACGCCCAACAAAGTCGCCCTCGACCCTCTAACCACACAACGTTTATTTAAACAAGATTGGTATTCTAACGCGTTTAATATTCTTGCCCACAATATTAACTGTTATTTGCGGAAACACGATAGAAGTTTCATGATCGAGAACAACCTACTAACGTAATAAAATTGAGTTTTCCCGTTTCTCCTATAGCATGCATTAGATCGTGTCAAGCGATGGCTGCCGGTGGTGCCGCTCGACCCCAGCAATACAGGCCTCTATCCGCGATCCAGCCTAATAAGAGATCAGTGGTGCCAGTGCTATTAGACATAAATCGTGTATTTGCATCGGTACACCCATACCTGCCGGATGTCGGGACGAGGCGCAAAACCGTACATCTGGCCAATATTGAAGCCGGTTTTCGGCCGAAGTTGCCTCGACACTCGCCAAGAAGCAACGTGTTGTTTCGGCGACTCGTTTGTGTAATTTAATTTTTCAGTCTTTTTATTGGGTCCCGGGCCACTGTGTACACCCCAAAAAACGAATGTACTGTGGTAATTACACCTTGACGAGAAGGAGGCACGTAGCCAGGATTTTGTTTTAGGGGGGGGGGGGGGGGGGGGGCGTCCATGACAAAGTGCTCTATGAGGGGGAGGGGGGAGAGGAGGCCCCAGCAAAATGGAAGTTTTCGGGGGGGGGGGGGAGGGGCGGGCCTTATACCTTCCCTCCCCCCCCCCCTGGCTATGTGTCTGACGAGAAGGGGTATTGTAGTTTTACATCTTTATAAAAAGGTGTAGTGCATTATCACACGTTTTAAGAAACGTGTTTAAAAAATCACATATTTTTAAAGGTGTGAGGTTTACATTTTTTTTATAAGGTCTATTGCTACACTTATTAGGGGGTTATTATTGGACACCACACTTACATGTATAAAAGTGTGAAAATGTTTAATTTGTATATACCTCTAACGGAAGAAAATCTCTTTCATGTGATTACATCGCGTGCCGATGAAACGATCTGTCGATGACACGTCGTTCGATGAACTGATTTGACCGCCAATGAGTGACGACTGCCAGTAAAATTTCGGGGAAATAATTCTGCCGGCTGCCGGGAGACTCGAACCTACCCAAGAATTATCTCGGTTCTTGTTTGTTTTCCAACATTCTGAATTGTATACCAGCGTATTAGTACCTATTCCGATATTGCAGAAAAAAAAGAAAAAACGATGGCAGCCGCAAAAACTCTGACAGCCCGGCTCACAGTCATGTGGGAGACTGACAGGTGCTCGTCAGTGGCCACCATGCCTTGAAAGCTACCGGTTTCGAAGAACCGGAGCGCGCAAAGAACTTGTGGTTCCACGGTCATGGTAGACGCGATTGTCCGCCGCCTCGAAGTCCGGGCGCCGAACGAAGCTCGTCGCAGAGTCAACGCACAACGGCTTTCGATAGCCGGTACTGTCGCCGAAAGTCGTCGTCGGGGAGTTGAAAGGCGTCCCCGGTGGTCTCAGTAGCGACGCCGACGGTGGCGGAAGATAAGCTCGGCCGCAGCGTACGGCACCGCCATGTTGACAAAGTTTAACTTCGCCTTGATCCGAAGCGAAGATCTCGAGCTCAAACCACGGCTCTCGCAAAGTTTGGAAACGTCACTTTGACGTCAGCGACAACTTTGACAAACGAGGTTTCTTTTTTACACAAACTTCGGAGGGATTTTGAGCGTCAGCAGGTCGCCTAGGGACAATCTGTAAAGCATTAATTTTAGCTTGGCGTAGGGATGTAGGGACAAATGGGCGCTACGTCATCGGCGAAGCCGTTCAATCAGCGGGCTCCTCGCGCCCCTCACGCGCCGCACGCGCGCCTCGATGAACGTTGCTACATTCTGCCTCTCTCAAAGAAATGAGCGTTCGAATGATTGACACCTCGCTCGGTGCTACGTCAGCGTCGCGAGAGTCCAATTAGCGCGTTCCGCAAACTTCGGGCACAAAGTTGTGCTAGACGAGTTTAGCGACCCTGCTCAAACGAGCAGCTTTGACAGGTTAGGGTAAATACAGCGCGAAGAAAGACGAAGCCGGAAGAAAGACACAAGAACAGTGTCGTACTAACAACTGAACTTTCATTAAAAAAACAGCTCAGGCAAAAAACCCACAAAAAACAAGATAAATTACCAAAAGAGACGTCAGCTTCAGTCAATAAAATCAAGTCAGCCCTCAACCTCGCATAAAAAGGAAGTTTATTTTATTGACACCTGTTGACGCTGACGTGACCTTGGTCAATTTAGCTTGTTTTTTTGTAATTCTTTTTTTTGCTCAAGGCGTTGTTTTTTTTTTTAATAAAAGTTTAGTTGTCGGTGCAACGCTTTCCCCGTGTTCTTCCCTCCATCTTCGTCTTTTCGTGCGCTGTATTTCCCTTAGCTAGGCCATGAACCGACTCTCCTGCATCGCCACTTTAGCTATGATGGTGTTGTGCACTAAATTATGAAGCGAAGTTAATGTTTTTCTCGTGTCCTTCAAACGAACTCCTTTAAAAAATCAGCCAAACAAAGAGCCACGTGGAGACTTGTGTCTTTATGGGCGTCATGGGCTCGTGCACTATTGAGGAGGAGATCGAACAGTCACGCCTCTAGCGGTACGCTTAAGCTGTGGAGACAACAATCCGAATTTTTTTGTTTGTTTTTGATCAGATATCGAAGATAACGATTCGAAGCCGCCCCCCCCCCCTCCCCCAGACCGTGCTAGGCGATCTTGACTTTCATTGTTGTGATGTGTTAGTAACACCGGGCTGTGAGGACAACAGACTCGATAAAGCGCTCCCTATAATTCGATCTCCTGCCCTATAGCCACGCCAGTGCTTCGTCTCAGATTTCACTGAGATCGCGTATCTTTTTTTTCCCCGGGTTGAAAAAGCCAGTACCGAAACTGAGACGCTAGGCGACGCGTGTTGCAGGTACCTGAAGAACGAGCTGCCGTTCATCAGCGCCGAGCACACCGCCATCTGGGGCTGGTCGTACGGTGGCTACGTGGCAGCCATGGCTCTGGCCAACGGCGGCTCTGGAGCCCCCGGCAACGGCACCCCGCACGGCGGCGAGGACTCGCTGCTGCCGGTCTTCCAGTGCGGCATCTCGGTGGCGCCTGTCACCAGCTGGCTGTTCTACGACTCGGCCTACACGGAGCGCTACATGGGGCTGCCCAGCGACAACCTGGCCGGCTACGAGCGCGCCGACCTCATCCGCGTCGCCGCAAACCTCAAGGGCAAGAAGTTCTTCCTCGTGCACGGGACGGCCGACGGTCAGTAGGCCATTCACAATTGGTGCACGCAACAGGCGCAGATAGACGTAGCTGGTAGAAGGCAGTCTGAAAAAGAGGCTCCTGGAAACCTCGAGGGGCCAGCCAACGTTTTGCAAGGGGGCTGCGCCGCGAACAAGCCCTAGGCGAAAGCACCGGCGGTTGCGTCAAGGAAACTTCTTTTCAAACAATTGGGGCAGGAAATCTAGGGGCAAGCGTGCCTCAGAAAACGTAAATGTAACTTGCACCTAATTAGTTCTACATCTAATACGCCATGCAGCACATTGTCATGTCTAATACGGTCAAGCATATTATGTAATGAGCGGCATTAGAGCTTGTCACTCGTTGTATTCATTTTTATCGATCACAGGCGCCATATTGCAGCTTTGCACGATGTCTTCTTGCACAAAATCTCGAGGAAAGAAACTCCTTTCCAGCAATATGTGCCTCTCACAAGATTGTTTAGGACTTTTTAAACCGAATGAAGCGTTGCACTGGATAATGGACAGTCGCTCTGGAGTAGGTAAAAATATAAGTCTAGAGCAGAGCCAGACTGATATGTACCACACGGTTGCTCTCGGTCATCCAAAAAAAGATACCTCTCCATCTATTATACTGCATAAGTTAGACTGAATTCAACATCACCCATCAAGTAACGTAAAAAAGCGTGATTTTTTAGTATCAGGTCTTCATCATATCACGTGTGCTTTTTGGTCCCTGCTTCCAATGGAAAAAGAAAAAAACTTCATTAGGTTTCGTTTAAAAATCATTATGTGAGACTGAATCAAAATTTTTAAAACAATGAAATATTTGTTTCTAAAATGTTATTTTTCCTGCAGACAATGTCCACTTTCAACACTCCATGATGCTTGCAAAGGAGCTGACCAATAATGGAATAATGTATCGAACGCAGGTGAGTGGGAATTGCCTCTTATGTATGATTCTGTCTTCATCGATCACCTTATTATGTATAGCTCAACAGAGACTATTTTGTACGAAAGCTATAATAACTATCGATCACAGTCTACCACGTTGGGCTCCGATTTACGAGAGGTTCATCTCGCACGTCACCTGCGGTGAGAATGTTGGCCGAAGGTTCCTTCCGTAATAATTCAAGGAGGCAGTGAAGTGAAGGCTCAAGAAGAGAAGACTCAAGACACAAGAAGCCGTATCAGGACATTAGGCGCTGGATTCCCATTGTACTTTTCTTTCCTTGTTTTAGTAATTCTTCCCTTCATACTAAGTGAAAGGGAATCTTTCCTAATTTTTGTTTGGCATTCTTCAGGTTTACCCGGACCAGAAACACTCGCTGGGTCAGGTGACCCTCCACCTATACCAGGCAATGGAAGAGTTCCTTGATGAGTGCTTCGAGGGCTCTGATCACGCTGTCGAGGAAGTCGGGCTCATGCAGGTCAAGGCGTCCCGATAACCACGCCCACCCACCAACCAACCAACCAACCAATGGAGGCCTTCCCCCAAAGTGCAGCAGCAACAGACAGTCAAGGCGTCTTTTGGCCTGGCTGCCGGCGGGTCGAGCTGCCCTCCTGGCAAGATGAGCGGGACTACGAGTGTCACGTCGAGGAAGTCGTCCAGCGCCGTACAGTGTCGTCGCGGGCAGAGAAGTGGCCCACCAGTGTCACCCGTAGTGAAAGCGTCGTGCTGTGACCCACCGCTGCCGACTAGGAACCTTGTGTCTGTGTCAAGCTTGGCCCGACAATTCAACGTGTTTTGTAGCAGCGTGAAATTGTCATAACGAGGTCTCTTGAACGCAGAACATGTCTTGCCATTTAGGAGAAAGATTCAGAGGAATCCAGACACGTATTTCAGTTTGGAGTGTTGGGTTTAGTACCAGTTTGAATAAGCAGAGTAACCATTTAGGCCAACGGCAGAGCACAGAGCAACGTTTGGTTTGGTATACAATGTGTGTGCCCATAACACTAACACAGCGGAGTCTTAAGGCTCTTGACACAGTGCGTAGGTGACCGCAATGAACATTCTGGTGTACGTCTGGTGTAGCGTTCACTGTATAGATGACATGGTAAAACTGGTCAGCACCGCCACCTAAAGCCATCTGACGGAACAATGAGCAGCAGTTAGTTTCTCATTCCCTCTTCGTGCCAACGGAACTGAAGGTCGGCCAAAGTTTCTTTGAATGACACCTTTGGTTCGACGCCTTTGAGGCCCCGACACTGCGCTGCAGCTGAGACGGCTTTCATTCGCACACCCAGCCATATCCAAGACGATCGCCTCCATATTAACGTTGACAATACATTCAAATGACTTCCCTTCACATACTGTATACTTCCAGTACGTCATATACATTAACAAGTCGAAGCAAACAAAAACAAAAAACATCATTCCTTTTCATGTAGTTGCATCTAGAAGTTTTGGGAGAAGAAATACGCCAACATGTGCGGTGTACATATAGAGAAGGAGTGATAAATAGGTCCCTAGTCACTCAGTCCACTGCGGACTGGTTTAAATATTTTTGCTAGGGAATCCTGCCCGAACGGTAGCACCTTTTTTTAGCATTGCAAGGGTGACGCGCCATTCTTTTCACTTCTCATAGTGCGCAAATTTATCTCTGGCATCCATCGAGTCAAGTCGGACGTGCACTCACTCAAATTGTATTAGACGGCGAATCGCGAAATTCCTTCTTGTTTACGGAATGTTTTTTTTATCAGGCTACTGCCCCACTGCTGGTTGCTGGTGGCACGAGTGACAGAAGAACAAAAACTAAGTGACCACTGTTCGAAGTGTAGTCTGAGTAAATGTTGTTAAGGATAAGAGAACAGAAACGAGCTAAATGTTACTAAACTCGAATTACTCTTTCGTCCTGCGGCGCTCTGAGAAGACAAAAATCGAACATGGATTATTTTATCGAAATTTTAGTGCATCCGGCGTTTAATGCCGAACGCAATCCTCATACGTAAATTATGTGACGAACTTGTCACGATATATTTATGACTGTGGACAACTATTCTGACGTTGCTACCATCCTAACCTTCAGTACCCGTTGCAGAAGCTCGGAATTGCGTGACTAATTTCTCACGGAGAAAAGATGCACTTAATGCTTAACAGCAATTTACTGGTAATCCTCACAGTTTGAACGTTATTTTTTTAATTAAGTGATAATATAGTATTTAAACTATGAAACCTTCATTTGATCATAAAATATACTTAATTGGAAGCTCTGAAAACAACTGCGGGAGAGTAGTAGTGAGTGCTGCATTCGAACACGGTATGCTATACAAACAATTGCGTTACGCCTTAAGCCTCACTCACATGGTGCGATTTTACTTGCGATTTTGCAATTGTGACATCGCTCGTGCGGCAAAAGAAAAAAAAAACAGACGGGGGAAGTTGCGGCGCTTAACTTCGCAGCTGTGAATTTAGAAGCAAAATCACGCCATGTGAATCGGGCTTGAGCATGCCTACGCGGCGGCGTAAATGGTGCTACACAGCAGAAGTTTTTAATAGCTCTAGCTTTAAAAAAACAAAACCACAATGATATAAGACGCGATCTAAAAGGTTACTTTTTATAATTATCCGACAGTATGCATGTTTAGAGCAATAACGTTAGAGAAAATATAACATCAATATAAACATTTGCACACCAAAATAAATTGAACATGTCTGCTTCATTTTTTTTAATGTCATGTTTAATTTTTAGACGGGCGTTTAAGCATGTATGGGGCTGTGCCTCGATTAGACACTAAAAAATTGCTAGATAGTTTTTATAAGCGTAATCAATCGAAATTATACAAAAGGCGAATGCACAAAAACTGCAATTTTATGACATGGCACCGTGTATTCGTGACACCGCATACTCAGTTATTTCATGGTAAATCGAATTCGGCAGCTAAAACCACTCGTAATGTGAAATCTCCGTTAAATGTTTCGGCAACATTTTCACCAGTAGGTAGTAATATTTCATTGGAGAATTCATGCAATGGTTCCGCCACTACGACCCGATGAACTTTCCAATCATCATTCGGTATTAGTAGACCGCACAATTCACTGATATCGGACGGTTTGTTTATCCCCTCTGCTTGAAGGGATCCAGAGACGATCTTGACTCGGTCCTGGCCACTCTTTGGTTCTTAGATAGCATCTTCTGAAGCGCGCATTTATCGCCCCTCTGAGGGAACGGGTTGTCGCCAAGGGCCAAGGAGACAGCAGTGCGATAGCCGAGATTTGTGATACTCTTGTTCTTCATTTGTCTCCTGTTTTCTAGTATGACCGCCTGTACATATATACATATATATGTATATACATATAATCATATATATATATATATATATAAATTCCCCTCTAGTAAGTCGTGTTCCAGTTACCTCGCAGCAGACATCTATGCAGTAGTTTCTAAATACTACCAATTTTGAGCAAAGGAAACGCAGGAAACGTGCTTAAAGGAACTGGCGGGCCAACTCCCCTTCCCTCTCCAGCCCAACGATCCTACGAGGACAGGCATATCCTTGCTAGCAACCTGTCCTTTTTTATCTCAGTTCCTCCCTGTTTTGTTACCGCAGGAAAAGCAGCTGAACGAATACACTGAGGGTTGCCTGCGGAGGTAGGCCTTCCGTTGACGCTTTCTTTTAGGACGCCCCGCCCCCGTCGTTCACCGCGGTCCAAGGCTAGCGCGAAACCCCTTGCCCCCGTCCCGAACTTCCGCGATTCACCCGTCATCATCATCACCAACAATCCTGCGTGCTCGTGCCGTCACTTCGATTAAATACGACCTACTACAAACACCGACGTCATCTAGTACTTTGTCTAGCGGACGCAGCCTTTTTAAGCAATTGTTATGTTCTCTTTTTCCACTACAGCTAGGACTACGAGAGTGTGTATCTAGGGTCCGTCTTGAAGCCTTAGCCCAACCTGAGAGTTGAAGCGGGCGAGTGTTGTCTTCTCGCGCGTTGTTTTCGTTCCCTTCCCCCGCAGAGTGGGCCCTCTGGGAGGTCGGACGGAGAGCTTCCCTCGCGTCGGTCAGTAGATTGTAGGATTCGAAGGTGCTCCGTCGGAGACAACCCCGACAACTGCTCAAAAGGCTGAGAGGGCGCTGTGGAACACTCGTTAACATTACCTCGACCACTCGCAGAGTACCACCATCAAAACGAACCGCTCCGAAATAATTCTTCCAAGCGAGCCGCGGTTGGCTAGTATAAAGGAACGATGCAGACGAAATCGTCAATAAAATGTGCTGACTCTTCGGCTTGATAACAAAACAAAACAGAAAACCTGGTGCTGCTGGCAGGAGCAGTCTTTCCCTTGCTATGCCTGAAACCCACAATATAATTCACGCGGCTGCGGCACCCGAATATTTGTCACACCACCGAGAGATTGGAAACGAACTCGATATCATAGGAGAATGATAATAGTAATAACTCATAGTGACCATCTTCGATTCTGAGGGCGTGCGCCGAAGAAATAATATAACGGTACTCTATTTCATAACGAGGAACCCCATTCGTGGTATCTTTTTTCTGGTGTGAAAAATCATACCATGTGCACTGCAGCTGAAATCATGATAACTTAGCACGACTGTCGCCTATGTCAGAGAACGCGGCAGAGAAAAAAAAAAAAAAACAACAGAAGTCGATCATAATGCCGCCCTTTTCCGAGGTTCTTTCACATGAATCTACTTCTTCCTGGAATCTATCAATACGCAGCGTCATAAGCAATGCGTTAATCAAGCCTAAGCTTTACAGTCTTCAATTAGATTTAGCGTCTACCATATCGCACTTATTCAGATTAAGAAATCTTGACTAGACACAGCGCTATACCATATATTATACACATTTAGGTCGCAGCAGAGCGTCGAGCAGCGTGGTCGCTCTGTAGTGATAGAATGCAGTTCTTGAACTTGTTATATACACCTTTTTCTTGTTTGCTTTTCGCTTTTCGGGACAAATTGCACTTTGCCACGTGATTACCTTTTGTTGGCAATAAACAATGACTGGTTACAGAAGTTTGTCTCCGTGCAGTTGATTTTTCTCTATTCTCTGCTCAATTCTCGGGGATCATTTCCAGCTTTGGAAGGAACTGTAACGTGCCTTTTAATCCTGGTGATACAGAATTTGTACTGTAAGAAACTCTCAACAAGAAAATTTAAGAAGTTACTAGATAGTTGATGCCAGCTTCCTAAAGCATTTAGAGTAGTATATTGAAAGCTTGGTCAGGTGGGCAAGTTGGTAATTGACATTCATATTAAAAATAGCGCAAAAAAGACTGAAAAGGATAGGATCCAAGTTGCACGTGGACGTTGTTTTCACTGCCCCGTGCAGATTGTCTAAAATGTCGCTATGGTGAGCGGGCCGAAAGTGAAGAAACCTGCTTGCAGCAAGCAACACGTCACAAAGTTTGTGCCTTGTGCCACTGAGGGGGTTTACGGGATTCCTTTAACTTGTGGTCGTGTTTACATAGGCCAAACGGGACGTCGCTTAAACGATAGACTTGGAGAACATGCTGCTTCTCTTGGCAACAATTACGGTTCTCACTTGCCGGGGCATTGTAAAACTTGTGGGTGTTCCCCCATGCTGGACGGTGCGCAGGTGGAGGTACGCAACAAAGGAAGGTTACAAAGAGAGTTGCTGGAGGCGGCAAAAATACATGCTTCCGACAAAGACGTTTGCATTAGCGTTGCATCGGTGTATATGCAATCCAAAGAGTAAAGCTTCATTAACGCTATCTAGCTTGTAAATATTAACACGGCGCGTTTTCCTTTCCTCGTTCGGGTTGTGCGGCGGGGTGACGTAGCTCTCTTGTTAACTTTTAAACAGGCTGTGGGTGGGCTATATCTACTGATTTGGCGGTACGCCTGGTTTCTGTAGAGATGCGATTACGCGCGTGCACAGCGATAGCAAAGTTGGAAGCGTTCAATAGACTTTAGTTGCCAGTTGGCGCTTGTCCTGTGTGCTTCTTCGTCTTTTTGTCCCGTCTTTGTTCCGTTATTTTTAATACGAAGAGTAATATTTACGTAGCAAAATTAGGAAAGTATGTTGATTACTTAAACATACCTTGAACTGTGGTTAATTTTTTTTTTTCTGAAATGCTAGCAGTTCAGTTGACATTTTCACTAAAATAACCTTTTGAAGAACGAAGCCTGGCACTAATAAAGACTGGGAAAGACGAGAAAGCTGGAGTAGAAAGAGTCTGGGAAAACCTTTTAAATACAAAACCTCTGGTTACAAGAATTTCTCTGCTACAAAAACGCTATTTGTTGCAATAAAAATAATCAAGACTACATTCCAACGAACACGTGAGTGCCCCATGAATCGGTCGTATCCCCTCTGCTCTTTAACTTATAAGCTTCAATCCTGTATTCACGTATCTTCATGCATTATACTAACTCGGTTAGCGGATGTCCCCCTCTTGGTTGATGCAGCAAATAGTGCCATTTTTTGCCTTCCTAGTCAATTGCGACCTATCTGTTCGATTTCATATTGACACCCAGTTGAAACCTCATGTTAACAACCTAAGGTATTTGGCCATATTATACCAAACAAATTAACCTGTAAAGAGCACACCGACCAGGTATTCAAAGCGGCAAGAGGGTGATTATTCCAAAAAGCAAATCGGCGAACGGGATTGCGTCGGCGTGCTGTTTTATTATACCAGACATACTATCTTAGACAATATGAGCTGGAACAGTCCTTCACACTTCTATGGCGTTCCTTCCAGTTGTTTTTAGAGAGTTGTGGTCCGAACTAGGACTGGACTGCGATATTGGTGTCACTTACTTTGTACAATTTGGCTGCGGGGTACGTAAGCTCAATACTAACATTTAGTTGTGTAACGTTTGCAAGTCAGCCTGATTATAAAATAATATTCATAGTTCAACCACAAACAAAATAAGATCGATAATGCCTAGGTCTTCCGCAAAATATCGCAAGCAATGTACTTTCCCTTGACTGCGATTTCACCTCTCTTATTTTGATTCCAAAGCTGGCCGTTCGAACGCCTTTCGATAATTTCAGTGGTCTCTTTTTAGCTGCCTGATATGCTACAACCAAGGGTGATTAGAATTACTAAGGTCGTATTCTACCGTTCGTATAAACGTCTCCACCTATGATTTCAGAAATGTTGTAAGATCACTTTCATGCGTTTAGTGACTTGGAGGTGGCGATCATCCTTATCTCAAGTACTTTCCTGTTCTTGTGCCGACGCACATCACTCATGTTAAATTATTTGGGTCTATAGCCATGCTGCCATGCTTTGAAATGAGGTCTCTTCATTGGATTGTCTTCTTGCTGACTCTATCCCTTCCTTTTCATTTCAGCCGAGTGCCTATTTCCACCGATAAGTCCTCCTCATCTGCAGTCGAAATGACACTCCCTTTACTATGCCTGATTGCACACATCTTGAATATTTTTCTAAAACCAATTATTGTGATGCCCGACAGTGTACAAAGCTAGCACTATACTTCGTCTCACCCTACGATGGACTAAAGGCAAAAGATACGAACCGCCAGATCCAATCACGAGCCACTTAGAAATCGCGTATTGCGCTTGGATGCGCGCATCAGTGCCCGCGTCTCGGATCACTGATGGGGATGGGCGGACAGTGGTTTGAATCGAAATAGCACTGAGTGACTCAACAATTTCACATTGCAAAAAAGAGGCTGCTGGCAGTGTCGAAGCTATACAAATGATGCAGCGTTTTTGGGTTCGGAGCATTATTCGTCCACCCCTAATCAATGCTAGGCATGTCATTGTGTATCGGGGAACGTGATTGGACCTGGCGGCCCATGGCTTTGGCCCTTAGTCCATCGTAGGATGAGACAAAGTATAACGGATATGCGATGTAGAATCCCGGGCGGATCTGTTTCTTCTAGCTCAAACGAAACAAAATGTTTCTGTCAGATCACTTTGACCGCGTTGTAAGCCTTACGAATCTATACAGCACTCCCTTGTATCTTGCCGTAGATTTATGTGTTACCGCCTTCGTTATTTGGAGCGGCCATTCCCAATGTTGGGCATTCCTCTCACCGCGCAAATAGTATTTTCATTTGAAGCAATTCTTTTTACGGGGCGGGGGGGTGACCTTAAACCTTGTGATCAATGATCCACAATTATATGGTGGAATTCAAACTATTAAGCTCCTAGGGCTTTCCAATTTTGAGGCACAATATTTACTAAAACATTCTAATACTTTAGCGACCTTCATTTTAAGTACCACACTAGTCCTTGGCTAATTCCTTACTCGGGCAGGCTCCAAGAATTTAAGGACAACAACGCGACTGTCTTTAAAACTTGACTACGAAACCTAACTGAACAAGACCGTTTGTACAAACCAGCGACAATTACTAGTCTTATATAAGGGGGATCACGAAAACCCGTCGCTTCCACCAGGGGAGCCGGTTCTTGAAAGCGATCGACATCTTGAAATATTGTCACCGATGGATTGACGAGACGGGGACGGAGGTAGAAACCAAACGTTTAAAAAGGCGAACTTATGCCAATACAAAATAGTAATAACAGCCGTCGAAGGCGAGCGTCGATGACGGCGAAGTGGCAGGATCAAACGCTGGCGAAAGGCTGAGTGCCTACAACCATGCCAAGCACGTTTTATTGAGAAGGGTAGTGTCGCGAACATTCGAAATAGAATGTTCGGCCCTAGAACATTTTGACCCCGAACTAACGAGAACAATCGAGAAGCTTCTCGAATATGATGATGATCGATGATTGGGGTTTTTTGGCGCAAGAGCAACTTAGGCCATATTGCGCCAAACAAAGGTTTTTCTAAAGGGCTTAAGGGAATAATCTATAAAAACTGGAAGCTACAGCTGGTGTAAAAAGCCAGTTTTATGGAGGAAATTTAAAACTCGATTGAATGGTACCAATGGTTGATCGCCAAGCAGAAAATATGGGTGAAAGGGAAGGTAACCTTGAAAAAGTTCTGGAAAACATGATCGCCGCTCTTGGTTTAAAGATTTGTAATGCCACAGGATGTGCAAAACAGTCATAGCTTTCCCACAGTTGTCGCAAAGTTTAACGTCCTCACAACAGAGCAGGTGCAAATGAGTCAAACGGGTATGACCGATTCTTAAGCGGCAGAGGAGAACTTCAACCTGACGGTCTTTATGGAAGGAACTCTCCCACACCCCCAGTTGGGGCTTGATAACATGAAGTTTGTTCTCTTTTTCCATATCCCAATCCAACTGCCATGACTTCATAATTGATGTCTGGATGATTGGTTTCAGGTCTTGGTATGGCAAGCCAAGAGGCAGTTTTGGGCACTCTTTCGCAGAGCCAGCAAGCAGGTCTGCTTTCTCATTGCCGAAAATACCCACGTGGCTAGGAACCCAACAGAATTTGATCAAGTGTCCTAGTTGAAGTGCTCGGTTTAACCGTACCCGAAGATATTACACGAGAAGGTTCTTGCTGTCTGTTAAGGACGAAATAGCTAGAAGAACGCTCTGGGAGTCGACAAACAGAATTGCTTTCATGATATTGTTCTCCAATAAGTACTCAACAGCCATTAAAATGGCGTACAATTCAGCAGTAAAAATATTTGCAAGAGTATGAAGTTGTCTAACTTTTTGAAGGCAATGGAATAAACCGCACACCCCACGAAAGCTGAAGTTTTTGATCCATCAGTGTAAAAGTGCGAGTAATCCTTGTATTTCTGTTCCAGTTCGGCAAACTCCTGCAGAAGAACGAGTGAAGAAATAGCTCTCTTTCTGTACTTGGACAGTGACCAGTCACAGGAGATTGGCAGAAGGTCCTAAGGTGTAATTCTTTCTTTGCTCTTCAGCGAAGCAGCTTCACTAAAGTGAAGCTGGAGGGATGTTGACATGCTTTGAACTCTGAAACTCAGAGGCCGAACAATACTCGGCTTGTTTTCAAAGAGTCGGAGGGATGTAGCAGGTTGGAGGGCATCAAAAGAGGGATGTTGAGGAAAGCTGTATATCTTGTAAGCATAACAAAGACTCAAGTATTGCCTTCGTCTTTCCAGAGACATTTGATGTGTATCAGCATACAAGCTAGGCACAGGTGATGTTCGAAATGCCCCCGTGGCAAGTCGGAGCCCCAGATGATGGACGGGGTCTAACATCTTTAGGGCAGACGGACGAGCCGATCCATAAACAATCGCGCCATAATCCAAGCGGGACCGTACCAAAGAGTTGTAGAGTCGCAAGAGGCACCGTCTGTCACACCCCCAGGTTGTATGCGACAACACTTTGAGAATGTTGGATGAACGTAGGCATTTATGTTTCAACTCTTTCAAGTGGGGCATAAAAGTGAGCTTTTTATCAAATATTATTCATAAAAACTTGTGGGCCTCCTTTACAGATATAGCAACATCATTCAAGTACAACACTGGATCTGGAGACAGGCCACGGCGGAGTGAAAAGGGAACACATATTGTCTTTTCGGGGGAGAACCTAAAGCCGTTTTGATCAGCCCACTTGCTCATCTTATTGATTGTGAGCTGCAGTTGCCGTTCGCAGCTGGACAAGTTACAAGAGGAAAACAATATCTGCACATCGTCCACATACAATGAATAGGATACAGATGGTGGTATAACCTTAGCCAGACTATTAATCTTCACGGCAAAGAGTGTAACACTTAGTACTCCACCCTGAGGGACGCCATTCTCTTGGAGAAAAACATCCGACAGGATGGAGCCCAATCGCACTTGGAAGGTCCAACCTATCAAGAAGCTTCGAATACAGCAAAGCATGCGGCCTCGGACACCATACGAGTACAAGTCTCGAAGGATCCCATATCCCCAAGTTGTGTCGTAAGCCTTTTGTAGATCAAAAAAGACAGAAACACAGTGCTGGCGATGGACAAATGCCTCCCGAATTGAGGTTTCCAGGCGGACAAGGTGATCTACCGTGGAGCGGCCTGCTCGGAAGCCACACTGATTTTTATCAAAAACACCCTCTGCCTCTAAAAAATGTACAAGACGACGATTAATGAGTCTCTCATAGGTTTTGCCCAGGCAGCTTGTCAGAGCGATTGGGCGGTAGCTTGTCGGTATGGAGCGGTCTTTGCTGGGTTTCAGTAGAGGGATTATGAGTGCCATTTTTCAACAGTCCGGAAAACAAGCAGCTTCCCACAATAAGTTACAAAATGTGAGCAAACCGTTTAGGGATTCAGGCGACAGTCTCCTTAGCATCTCGTACTGAATCCTATCCGGCCCAGCCACAGATTTCTTTTTGACACCGAGAGCCAATTCGAGCTCACACCGTGTGAATGGCTTGTTATAAGGAGCACCCTGACCACCAGACAAAGAAATAGTTTGTTTTTCTGCTGCTGATCTAAACCTCTTAAAGGATTCACTATAGTTGGCGGAGTTAGAGACTTCCTGGAAGTGTTCACCAAGAATATTTGCTTGTTCCCTCAGGGATGTTGCTGATGGAAAGAGGGGTATCCTGAAAGACCGATAGTCTCCCCTAATCTTCCTGAGACGATCCCACACTTCCTTTGAAGAAACAAAGCTGCTCAAAGAGGTGACATACTTTTCCAAGACCTGCCTTTAGCTTTCCTTTGCGTCCAGCGAGCTTTGGCTCTTCTTTTCTTGAATTCAAGTAAATTGGTAGGAGTGGGATATCGTCTGAAGATGCACCATGCCTTGTTTTGCGACTTGCGTGTTGTGGTGCAGTCATCGTTCCACCACGGCTTGCACCTCTTGGGGAGTCGTCCAGACGTCTGGGGGATACTTCGTGATGCTGCATTTATAATCGCTTCAGTAACATACAGCGTGGCATCTTCAGGGCTCATGTTTACAAGAACAAATGAATCAATAAAAGCCTCCAAACAAAAAATAGACCAGTAAGCCTTTTCCAGTTTCCACCTTGGTAGTCTTGTCGGAATGGGAGGAATTGGCATTGTCCTTTCTAGAACAATACGGAAATGATCGCTCCCAAAAGGGTTATTTAAACCAGTCCATGAAAAGCATGGAAATAAAATTGGTGATGCAATAGAAAGGTCAATAGATGTGAATGATTGATGTGCTGCACTAAAATATGTAGGTTCCCTCCCATTAAAAAGACACAACCCAGATGATAATAAAAACCGCTCTACGACACCTCCACGTGCATCCTGGCGAGCACTACCCCACAAAGGGTGGTGGGCATTAAAATCGCCTAAAATTAAAAAAAAAGGTTGAGGTAATTGTTTTACAAGTGACTCAAGTTCACTGATATGCAGTGGAGAGTTGGGTGGCAGATAGAGAGAAACTACCGTGATCAAACGGTCAACAAGAAGGCGCACCGCTATAGCCTCTAAGGGCGTAGAAAGGGGGACCTCCGAACAAGCAACACCATTGTGCGCCACTATTGCCACTCCTCCAGACGAGTTTGAGGAGATTCTGTCTTTTCTAAAAACTTGGTGCTGACGTAAAATTTGTGTATAAGTGTTATTTAAATGTGTTTCTTGCAAGCTGAGTGCAATGGGTCTCAGCTCGTCCATAAAATAATTTACATCATCAATATTTCTGAGTAGGCCACGGCAGTTCCACTGCATAAAGTGAAATTTGGTCCTTGTTTTAAAATTGACTTAAAATATAAATAAAGAACAAACACTGGGAGAGTAAATAAAAGTTCCAAGGCTGCCATATGTGGCACAACTTAATTCGCAATGTCACGTTGGTGCCATCACCGGTTTTTCGCCTTTGTGCTTACTCTTAATAGTCTGCCACTCCATGTCGTCTTGGTCAGACGCATGAGTGGAGACTTCTCCACACTCATTCATGGCCTCAGTTTCCTGAGGCGAGGCTTTTCCTGCAGGTTTTTTCAAGTTTGGGGAACGGGGCGCCATGCCCCGCCCGCGACCAGACCCAGCCAAAGGGGCAGAGGGGGTGCTGGGCGAAGCATCGCCGAATTCCACCCGTTCCTGCCCCTTAAGGCCGGTTCAGACACATGCGTTTGAGTGCGTTTGACTGCGTTGCGTCGAGAACCGAAAGCGAGACACCTGCACATCTGTGCTTTGTATGGAGCGTGGAATCCAGTTCAAGGAATCATCTGGGCACGCGATATAAGCAGCAGGGATGTCCTGGTTTCTCGCAGCCGCAACGCAGTCAAACGCAGTCAAACGCAACTGTCTGAACCAGGCTTTAGGCGCTGCAGGTGCGGCACGAAAGCCATGCCGCTCCTTCGATGATGCTCTCTCCAGGGAGTGTGGGCGAGAGTGTCGACCCTTCTCCCTGGAAGGAGATCGCGGAGAAGGGACAGTTGCGGCAGCCACCGGCCCATCCTGGGTTTGGGAAACAGCCTGAGAAGACACGGGCTGTTGCCCTGTTGGAGCGCGAGGGTTCGCACTCTGGCTTGGAGGGTCCGTAGACCGCCCAGCCGAGATTGCACGCCCGGAAGCTGAATCTTCAGCTGGGGCGTGGGGGACTGCCGTGGCTTCCCATAGTCCAGAAAGGACGTCTGGATTGCCACAGCAACCTTCAGTGGTGCAGGTCCCCGCTGCACCACTTGGGCGTAGCCACCTTTCTGCACGAATGCGAAGCGACGGCGTGCTTTAGGGAAAGAAAGGTTTTCCTTAACTTTCAAGGTGAGGATCTCTTTCTCGTCTTTCCATTTCTTGCATGATCTGGAATATGCTGGGTGAGGTTCTGAGCAGTTTACACAGTGTGGGTTGTTAGTACATGAATCAGCTTCGTGGTCGGTTTTGCTACACTTCACACAGGTGGCCTTTCCACGGCAGCTCTGAGAGCCATGGCCTAATCTCTGGCACTTGAAGCATCTACGCGGGTTTGGCACATAAGGCCGAACCCTGCAGCGCAGGTACCCAGCCCTCACATCTTCAGGAAGGACGGTCAATTGGAAGGTGAGTACAACATGTTTTGTTTTCAGCTCGTTCCCGTCACGACGCATGGTGATACGCCTTGCAGCTGTGACACCTTGGCCAGAGAGGCCTTCAACAATTTCACTCTCAGAGCTGTCAAGAAGGTCATCCTCGGAGATAACTCCTTGAATGCTGTTTAATGTTCGGTGGCGAGAGACAGAAACGTCATAGCCAGAAACAGATATTAAGCCTAGTAGTGCACTACTCTGCTGATTCGTTTCCACCTCAACAAGTAAATCGCCAGAGCTCATTTTCTTTGCCTTGTAGTTTTTCCCAATTGCACCTTCAAGCACCTTTGCTACTAGGAATGGGGACAATTGTGAAAGTTGTTTATCGCTTTCAGAATGAATCACTAAAAACTTGGAGAATTTTGGAGGAAGGTCAGGTGTCTTTGCAGTGATGGCTTCGGTGTGGACCCTTTTCAGGGCCCGATCAGTGGTTTTTTGCTTAGAACCCATAACGATGGGAGGAAAATTCAGTGCCCGGGTGCACCGCCCACCACGGAGTCCAACAAGGGGGTAGGTAATGTGCCATAGCAAGATGGGCTTGGCTGACACAATTACTCTACCAGTGCTGCCCGGGCACTATACCCTAGTGTGGTTGCAGGGACAGGTCCTGTTACCACTCAAGGTTGGCCCTTGCCGCCTAAGAAGTTGAAAAAGGAAGGAAGAGAGTGTAGAAGAAAAGAGAAAGAGGTGGGAGGAAAAGCGAAAGAAGGAAGAAGAGGGTAGAAGAGGCGACTGACTGAATCATCCTGGTCGGGCCAAGCCAGGACACCCGTCTACGAGAAGCAGGGGCCGAAGCGGTGTATTGCCTCACCCGGGGGGGCCCCGAAGGGTCCAAACAAACCCCGGGCTCAGCTCAACCACCAGGGTCCCCTTTTCCCCGGACACGGGTTAAGCCACGCACAGCCAGGCGTGGGTGGGCGAACCCACATGGCTCGGGGTTCGTAGTGACGCCACTCACCAAGCACCTACTATAAAGTAGGTGCCCCCTGCGTGCGGGTATGGTGGCCCACGTGGCTGGGGTCCGTGGTGGCGCTACTCACCAAGCACCTAACACCTAAGTTGTAGGCGCCCCCTGCGGGGAGCTTCTCGAATAAACAACAAACACTTTCCAACAAATTAACAAACTTGATATGCGGCTCCAGGCATTGAACCTGGGACACGTTGAGTAACAGCCAAGTGCGTTAAAGGGGCGATGCAACGATTTTTGTATTTTGCGCAAATCCCGCTTAGAACTGATCCCTGACGTTAATGACCTGTGAAATACCCGTTCGTTTTTCACCACACGCAATCGAAGTCGCAGAAAAAAATAAAGAAAAGCGAGCAGAGTTCACCCCCTCAACTCGCAGCCAGAATAAGCGGCCACGTGATTTGGAGCCGATTATATGCCGCCAATGTTGATCATAGCCATGCGCTGGGGTTGGCAAGGCACAGGACACGCGCTGAGTTCCAGACATTGTTATGGTTCGGCTGCTGACGTCATTGCAGCGATTGGACACAGGATACTCCCCGAATGCTTCTCGAGCTATCGATTATTACGAGCCCAAATCGAGTGTCCACGCCATGCTCGGGTCCAATCTATGAGCCGCATTGAATATCGTCACTGGGCGGTACTGCTACCGCCCAGCTTCGTCATCAGGTTTTGCGAAGGAGAGATTGAATGAAAACACTCGGTTTTGTCCTCGAAATTACAGCGCAACAAAGGAGTTTCTTGGTCAGTGGCGTTGCGTGCGAGTATCCTTGAGCCCCACTAGTGCCTGTAAGCTCGTGTAAAGTGAAAAACATTCCAATTGAATATCGTTGCACCGCCCTTTTAAGCACTGGGCCACGCTCCCCCTCCCCTCTCCCCAATTAAAAGACGCATCGTCCCGATGCAGCGTGGAAATAAACACTACAAAGCAAAATAAGCAAAAAAGAAGCACGGCAGGTGACAGAGTTACAGTTCACGCAGTTCACAGTCCTATCCATCGTAGTACGGCTTGAGACGGACCACGCGCACAACCTCGGATCGCGGCTGACGTCTTGTTGATGGTCGTGTTCCGTCGGGAAGAACTTCGTAGTTCAGATCTCCGATGCGTCGGATAATCTTGTAGGGTCCAAAGTAGCGCTTCAGCAGTTTTTCGCTGAGACCGCGGCGACGAATCTGCGTCCACACCCAGACTCTGTCTCGGGCTGGAAGTGGACTGCATGGCTGCGAAGATGGTACCGGCGAGCGTCGACACGCTGTTGATCGCGCATTCGAAGGCGGGCTAGTTGGCGTGCCTCTTCTGCTCTCTGACTGACCGCATGGGCATCGTCGCATCTGTCATCCACTAGCTTATGGGGCAGCATCGCGTCGAACATGATCGTCACTTTTCTACCATGCACCAGCTTGAATGGTGTAAACCCGGTTGTTTCTTGAACTGCGGTGTTGCAGGCAAACGTGACGTATGGTAATACCTCGTCTGACGTCTTGTGTACTACGTCGACGTAGATGAATATTATGTCGACGATCGTCTTGTTGAGCCGCTCCGTTAGCTCGTTGGTGTGCGTATCATACGCGGTGGTCCGACGATGGCTGATGTGGCTGAGCCGAAAGATCTCTTGCGTCAGTTGGGCCAAGAACGATGACCCTCAGTCGGTTATCAAGTCTTCGGGGGCGCCATGTCCAAGGAGAATACACTCGACGGAAAACTTGGCCACTTCCACAAGTGTTTCCGACGGAAGGGCTTTCGTCTCCGAGTACCGGGTGAGGTAATTTGTTGCAACGATTATCCAGCGGTTCTTCGATGTTGACGGCGGGAAGGGCTCAAGCAAATTCATTTCAAACTGTTGGAATAGCGTAGTTGGGGCCGATATTGGCTGCAGGAGTACCGCAGGTGTCGTCGGAGGCTTTTTAAGCGGTTGGCCCTCGTGACACGACTGTGTGGTCAGATAAGCAATCTTCGGGAGTCTTGGCCAGTAGTGCTTGTCATGAATCCGGGCAAGAGCCCTGCTGTAGCCGAGTTGTCCAGCCGTTGGGTCGTCGTGGCACGCTTGAAAAATTTCCTCTCGGAGGCTGGTAGGGACAACCAGTAGTCAGGGAGTTTTGCAGGTTCCGAAATTGTTCTTGAAGAGCACGCTTCGCCGCAGGACAAAGCTCGATAGGTCTTGAGAAAAGATCCGTGGAATTGTGCCATTTCGCCTTCGAGATGGCCAATCACGGAGAGAAGTTTTGTGTCATCTCGTTAAAGTGCCCCTATGTCGGTAGCGTCAACTACGCCAAGAAAACGAACGTCGTCATTGTCGTCGGCACCTGCAATAGCAGGTTCGACTGGAGCCCTAGACAAGCACTCAGCGTCATTATGCTTGCGGCCATACTTACGCACAATGTTTACGTCGAATTTTCGCAGTCGAAGACTCCAGCAAGCGAGGCGTCCTGACGGATCCTTGAGGTTTGCCAGCCAGTAGAGGGCATGGTGGTCTATGACCACGCAGGACGGGATCCCGTACAAGTACGGACGGAACTTGGTTATCACCCAGACGACAGCAAGACATTCCTTGTCGGTCGAATAATAATTTTGCTCTGCCTTGGACAGGGCCCGGCTTGCGTAAGCGATTACTCTATCTGCTCCTTCTTGTCGCTGAACGAGTACCACACCAAGACCGGGATTGCTGGCGTCCGTGTGGATTTCTGTCTCCGCCGACTGATCAAATGCCCGACCATAGGGGGAGACTGGAGCCTTCACATGAGTTCGTCAAACGCTTGTTCTTGCTTCTTTCCCCCCTGTAACTGCACGTCGTCCTTCATCAAATGCGTCAGCGGTGCATAAATCTGTGCAAAGTCACGAACGACACGTTTGTAGTTGGCGCACAGACCTAATGAATCTTCGGACTGCCTTCTTGTCTGCTGGCTTCGGGAATTCGGTGACAGCGGTCGTCTTTGCAGGATCAGGGCTTACACCCTGAGCATTCACGACGTGGTATAAGAATTTTAGTTCACCCTAAGCAAACCGGCACTTGGAAGGCTTGAGGGTCAGCTCAGCAGTCTTGATAGCCTGTAGCACGGCCCGCAGTCGTCTCAGGTGCTCGTCGAATTCGCTTTCGAGCACCACAACGCCGTCGTGGTAGACGAGACAGCTCTGCCATTTCAATCCGGAAAGGACGGTGTCCATAACGCGTTGGAAGGTTGCCGGCACTGTGCACAGCCCGAACGGCATTACCTTAAATTCATACAGTCGGTCCAGGGTGACGAAGGCCGTCTTCTTTCGGTCCCGTTCGTCCACCGCAATCTGCCAGCACTCGCTCTTCAAGTACATCGACGAAAGTTATCAGAGGCGTGGCGCAGCCGGTCCAGGGTGTCGTCGATGCGGGGCAGCGGATGGATGACCTTTTAATGCGAAAGCATTAACTGTCCCATGGAGCGAACCGACGTAATCAGCTTTGAAGCCGCGCGAAACGGCACCTTCGCCTGTCCCTATGTCGCCTGTAGCAGAAATCTGATGGATAGGCTCCCATTGGCTCGCGCGCGTCATCAAGGAACGAGGCTTCCATTGGGCGCGTTCAGTAGCGCACCTTCCACTAGACGACAAAAAGCGACTTCCGGTGGACGTTGCTCCGAAGTAAACTAGTCGCGCTCTCGCACACCGAGTCCTGAGACGATGCACAAGGAGTGAAAGGAGCGCAGTATGACGTATTTCCGGATCGCTGAAGACATTCCAATGCTGAAAGAGAAAAAAATGGCGGGAGGAAGCTGCGTCGGCTGCGGTGTGGGTCTGCGTTTTGCACGCTATCGTTAAAGGACACATGCAAAGGAAAAAAACATCTTTTTTAAACATCTTGGTTGGGAAAAGAAAGTCATAAAACGAATTTACAACGAAAAAGAAAAAATTTCAGCCTTTCCACTCTTGTGAAAAAGGAAGACCAGCGAAGCTGTACTATGGTGGAAATGAAGTATTTATAAATGTAAGGATTAAGGAGTGATTGGGTGATTGGTTATGTGACAACAGTACTGTCCCCGGTTTTCTTTGTTATACCACGTCAATCGCCGAAGGCTTATGAACGGGAGTCGAGGCGCCACTAGTCGTTCCTCCACCACGTCCAACCTCGGTAGGTGCTCCGGTACGGGTGGGTACTTGTAGCAGTTCACCGTCGCGAACCGGGGCACCGCGCCTTTGAGCAGGGAATCTCTGCACGTTCTGCACGCCGGTTCTTTGTAAACGTCCGCCGACTCGATACACTGCCGCAACGCGCACGCGCCCGTTTCCCGCTTCTTCTCGTCCGACACGCCGCCGATCGTGGATACGCCTCCGTCGAAACAGAGTCGGTCGCACACGGCGCACGTGTCGCCAAACGGGTTCTCTACGAACTACCTCCGGAACCTCGCCGTCGCACCCGGGAGCTCTTCAGCCGGCGTAGAGTGCTGTCGTCGCCGGGCCTCGCGCTTGCACTTGACCTCCGTGGCACGATCGTCGTCCGTGGCGTTCGCACGCCGGCGCCGTTTACATCACTGCTTCTGTTCTTGGCGGCGGCTTTCCAGGCGAGCGATGTGTGCTCTTCTGTCGTAAGGGACTCTGAAGCGGTGGACGCGGTGGAAGTCGAGGCGACAGCGGCATCGCGTCGGTTGCGGACCCATTCGCGCTGAAGCGTACGTCGCCGCTCCTTCCGCGCCCAGTCTTCTTTCCCCGAAAGGGAACACGGCCAACCTCATCCTGACTCCAAACCGAAACTGATAAGAGCGTAGGAAGCAGCGCGCAAAACAGACAAGGACGAAGAAGAAACACACGTGACGTGCGCTGCGCTCGTCACGTGTGCTTCTTCTTCGTCCTCGTCTGTTTTCGCGCTGTTTCCTACGATGAATTCTCACCAACGCGCCCAACAATCCATTCTTCTATCATAGCTGGAAAGGTTGCCGCCATCTAGGAGCGACGGCGGCAACCAGACTGGTTGGCAGCTTGCCGCCGTCGCTTATAGACGCCGGTAGCTGTCCAGAGGTTTGTGTAGGTTTGTGTCGACAGGAGTTTGGTACCGGATACGATCCTGGGGAACCTAGCCCTTAAAGGGACCATGAAACAATTCTGAAATCGAATTTCATTTACTGATTGTCATAAAAGGTGTGCAAAGAAACACAAAAACACAAAAATAGGGAGCCCAAAAAATTCTTCGCTATAGAACTTTTAAAAGAAACTGGACTCTTTTGCGCCTTTTTCCCTTCGAAAGCTCTCTGCCTTTTCACTGCGATGCATCCGCGGAAACGCAGCACGTCAGCCGAATCCACGTCGCCTATTGGGTAAGAGCCTACCACACCAGCAACGCGATCGTAAACAATAGATAGCCGGCGAGTGTTTCCTAAAAGTTTTGTTAAATAATATTCAGATCCACATTTTGTAGCATAACTAAAGATGTGACGAAAATTGCCAAATTTGATAATGCTGAGAGCCAAGCGCCATCTATCATGTGGTGAACGAAGCAACTACTGCACTGCGCAGTAGGGCCGACCGGGCCGACAGCGTCGCTCAGGGGGTTATGTTGCGCGTTTTGGACTCCCAGGAGACTCTGGAGAAGGAAGTGACGTCAACAACGCAGCAAATGCAGATTGGATGTTGATTTTGTTTCTTCTGTCAACATCCAATCTGCGTTTGCTCTAGTCGTTGACGTCACTTCCTTCTTCCAAGTCTCCTGGGAGTCCGAAAAGCGCAACATAGCACCCCAGGTACTACTTCGCGACGACCAAAGAACGTTTATTTCTCTATGTGTTCTTCTCGCGCGTCCCGACTTCAAGCAGCAAGAAAAAAGTACTTGAGACAGACCACAACGAACAAGAACGCTGGATCCACAAACACCCAAGAATCCACCGGCAAATCCACCGGCGACGAATCCACCGGCTCCGACCAAGCGAGCTTGGCGGATAGCCTAGCGGCCTGTACTCGCGGTCAGCTTTCTGTGGCAATGCAGTCAATGCTAGGGGAGAGGGTGCAACAACCGCTGTACACGCGCTTTCCTCCTCTCTTCGGATTGCCACAGAAAGTTGACCGCGAGTATAGCAGGCACTCCGACTCGGAACAGCGTTGCTTCAACGGTACTTGGCCAAGAACGTCTGCCCACGACCGGCTGGCGTGCTGAATGGAATATGCCCGGGCGACCCTTGTGGACCCTTCCCATCGCTGACCTCAATTTTAGATTAAGAGGTGAGGTCAATCTCTTCCCCTTGTTTTCCAGGCAGTGTTGATGAACACTGTCGTCGAAAGGGACTCTCGTCGATTCTATCTGTTTTTGTGTGATATAGAGCTCAAATAAACGCCGTATGGATTACCTTCGTAACACGGTATGTACACTTTGTTATTAGTATGCCATTTTTTATTCTGACACGACTGCACGTCACTGTCGAGCTTTAACAGTTCGTGGGAGGTACGTGCAATGCCGGTCCAACCTTCCTTTGCCGAGTGTCACGTCAGTATCGAGTTGCAATCGTAAAAGATTGGTCCCGAAGCGCTTAATAACAGCGCGAATACAGCACTTCCATCAAACGCGCGCGTCCGCTCCGAGTGTGAACAGGTATTTACGTGGCTCTTGCTGAGACTGTCGTAGTTGAAACGTATCTTTTATAACGTCGGCTCGCTCCTGCATCTCCGAGGCCGCGAAAAACGCCGCGGCAATTTGTTTCCATCTACGTCGCTTTGCAAATGACTGACACGGGCCGCCTTTTACCAACAATGACAGTTGGGCTGGAGTCTTCACCGGAAGACTCGCCGCACTTCCCAACAGGCATACCGGCGTATGGGACTAGTTCCATGCTGTCGCTGTAGCGCAACATATCTCATTGAATTTCGCTCAGCTGCGATGTGTCCATGCCCATCGCGGCGATGAGAGGCGCCGATTCCGAAAATACGTCGATGACATCAGCGCCATCAGCGCAGTAAAACCTACCGGCACACCGCCAACTCGCCGCCGCTAACGCTCCCATCTCCTACTGCCGAGAGAGCTTCGGGTTCCGGAAACAGGGTACGTCACGACCGTCAAAATTACGCCGCAGCTTGTTTTGCGATCAGTTGGAGAGAAAGAAAAAGTCGATATTTCATTAATTTTTTGTGTAGAAGTTAATGAACCGAGACGAAAACGGATGCCTGTTCGGCATTCAGTGAACATTGACGGTTTAATGTAAAAGTTATCTGGCAAAAGTAAAAAGGTCATTTCATGGTCCCTTTAACAGCTCCACTGTAAAAAATTTTAGAGCTATATTTACGGCGCGATACGACTTGTAGTTGGCGCCCGCGGGTGCCGCGGAAAAGTGGCCCTTATTTTATCACGTGGCTGGTACATTATTTGTCACGTGGTGCTTGCGCTCTTT